>VZRO01008509.1:0-172143 GCA_013397915.1 Daphoenositta chrysoptera | reverse complement strand
AAAAAAAAAAAAAAAGCCAGATGCCTGAACTTCATAGACACCATTGAAATGCTCCTGCCTTTAGGGGTAAAAACAAATTTTTCCTTGAACAGTAGCATACAACAGACTGCCCACCACCACACGCTCCAAGTACTACAGCACGAAATTCCTTTGAGCAACTGATCTGAATATAAAAACCCCATATGTTTATGTGTTTCTTTTAAAGACTGTGATTCTAGAGATAAAAAATATTTGACCAAGTAAGGTAATAATCCCAAAGAGCATAAGACTCCTTACTCTTCCAGTTGAGCTCCCCAACAGATTATTAACTACCTCAACTAAGTCTTTCAAAATGGGCCATTACGGTTTAATTGATCAGTGGCCCACACCGTGTTTTGATTAGCCTCAGTGATGTTCAGGAAGCGATGACAACCAGAGTTATCTCCAATAAAAAACAGGTGCCTGATTTGCAAGAAGAGGCACAGCAGTGGGGTGTGGGAGTTAATTACTTCAAAACCATACAAATGCATACTGCAAACTTCCTACTTTCAACTCTTCAAACTACTGCAATTTTTTTTCACGACTTCTTCTCCTATCCATCTTTCCTCTTCCTCCCCTTGCTAATTATGCAATACCCCCTTATACAATTATTCCCAAATAATTATTACCATTTCAGACAGCATGCACACACCCACTGGTTCTTGCCTGTAGTGCACAGCTCCTCACCTAAATCTCTCATATGCAACTCTTCCTTTTATAAAGTCCTAATTCAGACTTTCAGAGAAACTAACCAAAATTTTTGCAACTTCAGATTGATACAGGAAAAAATGTAACCAAGCACCTCCTGGCACATCACCAACGCCAGAGGAATGTACATACTACTCCCAGCTGGTTCTGTTTGTATCTCCTGTCTCTCTTGTGTCTTTTCATCACAAGTACTTCAGTCCCTTCAACCCTTTCACCCCTGCTTTCTTTCTTAATTTTGCTTACCAAGACCCAGATTTTGACACTCTTTCAATCCTCTGGACTTCATGCATTGCGTTTCATTTCAGCCTTTTTCCAGATCTCTTAACTCCCCCATTTCCCCTTTGTGTCTTCTACCGTGTCCCTTCCAGTTCCTTTTCATTAGTTTTCTACAAATTAGAAACTAAATCCTGATGAGTCCCTCCCAATTCAGCATTTTCTATAATTCTATGATTTTGGCAAATAAGGATAGCTTCAAGCAGTCTTAAAATTTATGCTCTTCCTTATATATTTTACTGAGTAACAGACCCAAATACCCCAAGACCCCATTCTCTTTTTCTGTCTTTCACCAATGTCTTCATTTCTAGATACAATTCTTTGTAGAAGCAGTAAGGATGAATGGCATCTAAGTGAGCAAAGCTCAGCCATGCTACCAGCCACATCTAAATTACTTACTATGCATCTCCAACTTACAGGAGCTACTAGACTCATGTCTAGTAGAGGTCCTAATTCTGAGTATTTCAGCAAAATGAATCTTATAAACTTGTCTGTCCTAATGAATTAGGCAAAAAAAAAAAAAATATTGCTGTCCCTCTGAAAAATGAGGAAACTGCCACAGTTCTACCTCTGAGGTGGCCACACTGTTAGTGAGATGGACTCCCAGAGTCAAATCTGCCTCTACATTCACTGCAACACACAAGCTATCAGGCTCAGTAGACAAGGCAGCGACAAAGAGTAATAGTCTATGTTAATTACAGTGAAGACATAGTCTTAAAAGACTTGATACTTTTCTAATTCCCCTTCAGGCTTCTCCCTCCCTTTATCAAAAAAGTCTTTTTTGCAGGCTGAATCTGGCTAATGCTGTTATCAAGCTTACAATGCACATACTCCTTTCTGGGATTTTCCTCAGTCTTTAAATCCCAGATCATTTTCACTGATCTTCCACAGCTCTAAGCTTCACTGGATATTGCAGCAAAAAAGCTACAGACACTGCTGTAAGAAAGAGGGAAGAGTGACACTAAAGGTGTGGGCAGTTCTCATTGCAGTAAAGCTTTTAAGTAAAGGAATTAGTGAAGAGAAAATGACTCTTTTTTCAGAATGAAGTGTATTACCAGACTTCATTATCTGGCTAATTTTAATGTTTCCGGAACCCCAGAAAGCATGAGACAACTTCAGATATTTAGTTTCTCTCATAATTGGAGGGCAACTTCCTCAGTTCCCCTAGGAAAGTGTGTAGTTATATTTCAGAAACAACATGTTTGGGAGTATTTGAAGTTTTTAACTGTTGTGTCTCCACACTGTTGTATCTATGACTAGCTGAGGTTTTCTGTGACCTTACCCTTCACGAAAAGATACATTACTACTTACAAGTCAGTGAAGTTTCCTCATCTACAACAGCTTTTAAAGCTTGCTACTGCATATAGCTATGGTACAGAAGTACTATTAGTTAGAAGAAGCAGCTGCCAATGAAACTTACAGAGAAAATTTTCACTGGTGTCCTAAGGCACAAACTAGATGAAACTTTTGCATTAGGGTAAAGGCCACATGGGTAAGTCCAGTGCAGGATTTCAGCAGCATTATGAAAACCTACTTTTGATATGTAAATTAAGACTTGTGTGCCTTTTGAAAAACTCTGTAATAATGTCTTCTGGGTTAAGTTTCAAAGCTTTCACTAAGCATATGAAACCACAATCATTTCCATATATTGGTACCATCATTAACTATGAACACATGACTGTCAGCAGTCATTTCATTTTTAAAATTGCCTTAAGGACATTCTCATGTAATTTGGTGTCTTGGAGGTGGTTTATATCCCATACACATTTTTGGTTTTGTTTTTGTTTTGTGTCCTCAACAGTCACTGTCTCCCCTGGGTCTGGGAGCATCACCATGGGTGAGGGGCAACCCAGGATCCTGGGAGGGTTGGGAGCCAGGGGCTGCTGCTTCCTGCCGGTGAGAGTGATCGACTCGTGCAGCACGGTGGGTCTGACTGGATATTCTGTTGCCCTGTGGTTTTTGCCTGTTCCTTTCTTTTCTTTGGCACTGTGACTGGGGCTTGCCGGCTTGCTTCTCTCCTCCTCTGCTTGCTTGGGAGCCCAGGGCTGGAACGTACTGCGCTGGGAGCCCTCCCTGCCGGGCTGCTCCCTCTGCATGGCGGCCCGGCCCCAGGAGCAGCCACCACTGGTGAGCTATGCAAGGGGGTGATCCCCCGCCCAGACTCCATTTTCTGCCGCTGCTTCGGCCTTTTTGCTGCACTTTGCCACCGCGGGTGTGCTAGCTCCTGCCGTTCCAGCTGCTGCTCCGAGATTCCTGCTACAGTCCATTTTGCCGTCTGGAGGGGCACCAGGACCGGCTGTACCTCGTGAGTTTGCAAAGGAAAGCCCCTTCTCTCTCGCTGTCCCTGCTGCCGGAGCCGCCATGAGGGCGTGAGGGAGAGGGGGCGGAGCCGGCGGCACAGCGCCCCCTGCAGGGCGGGGGAATCACCGCACCCGCCCTGCCCGGCCGGGAGCCACCAGCGCCCCTGCTGGCCGTGAGCGGAACTGCACCCAAGGGGAAAGGGCCCGCGGCCCAGAGAGGCTGCGCTGCGCCGCTGCTCCAATTGGGGCTGCTGACGTTGTTTGATATATACATATATAGATATATATTCTAGTAAAGAAAGTTATTCATTTTCCCATATCTTTGCCTGAAAGCCCGGTAATTTCAAAGTTATAATAATTTGGAGAAAAGGGGGTCATATTTTCCATTACAAGGGAGGTTCCCGCCTTCCTTGGCAGACACCTGTCTTTCAAACAGAGACATTTGAATAAATATTAAATTGGCTACATTTTAATTCTCGATTAACAAAGTTTTTGCCTGAGAATAAATACTGCAATATGCTAAGTGTCTAATTTATAATGAACCTTCGGGTTACTCCACTCCCGCTGTTAACTGCGTAATTTGTGAGTTAAATTGTCACCATCTGGGACTGGCTTAAAATCTTCCAACAGTGAACATTTGACCTCTCATTTTTCACAGCCAAACCCACAGACATTAGCATCAAGAATACAGTTAAAGCATAGACAGCAATTGCATCTACCCCTAGATAACTTCAATTTTATGTACATTACTGAAGATACTGATTAAGTGGCTTACTTACGGATCACATGTATTCTGTCTAAAGTGGGAACTTATGATCAAAAATAAATTGCTACATGAAAAATCTCTAGATATTTCACGGTCTCAGGAAATAAAACTAAACCAGATGATCAGAGCTGAGGTTATGAAAACAGGCCTGAGAGAAACTAGAAGTTTGAATTACTTTGGTGTTTTATTTCCTTAAGATTCCCTTGCCACCTTGGAAATTCTAACTTTGAATATGAGGAAAATGAAATGATGCTATTAGTTCTGTCTATGATGATAAAACGTCCATGAATCCTTATCTTGAGGCAATGGCTAAGGCTGTACGTACAGAAACTTTTCCTGCTGCTCCTCTATTTTGCTTCATTCCTAACTCCATGAAGTCCAATTTCTCACACACATATATACATGCAAAAAATAGGGGAAAGTGAGCAAAGAATAACATCTCTGTGAAAAGCGTTAGGCATGACAGGCATTCCCTTTGAGAATAAAGGTCACAATTAGATCAAACACAGATCTTTATTATTTCAACATCTCTGGGACTTACTGTGAAATGGTATCATTTCAGGTTCCTCAGAGAATGGAAATGGGTTGAAGACTATAAAATTCAGGCAATAGGAACACAGAATATTGCAGCATTAATAAAATCTCTGGTCACCAAACAGGTACATTAGTGAAGGAGTACATCTCATATCTTTACTAAAAATCTAGGCCTCAAACAGAAATAGTCCTTTTAGACTGTCCAAACCCAAATTAAATTATAGCTTTGGGAAAAAAAACCAAAAAAAAAAAAAAACCAACAGAAAATCCTTTTCAGTAGTGTTCCAGTTTTAAGCTCTTGCAAATTTAAAACAGAATAATTTCCAAACAGCTTGCTAGAAATTATGTATAAAACCACAGTGAATCACAGGACCTAATGAAGCTTGTGGGCCACCTTTTTTTCTAGATAGTTAGAACTGGGGCATTAAAAAACTTGCAATCATAAGTCTATGTGTTTTGGTTAAAACAGAGAGGATTAAATTAGATTTTAAATAAGAAAAAAAGGTCCTTGGTGTATCTCAAAAGTGATTTATGAACACTTCAAGCAGTGAGGCATTATATGGGTATAACTTAGAGAATGTCTGATTTAAATGTTTCTGCACAAGTGAGCTCTAAAAACAATAATTTGCTGTGCCATCTAGACTGATGAGAAGACAAGCCCTTCCATTTTATGGAAGGAGAAATAATCTATACTATCAAGCCAAAAAAAGGTTGTATCTGAATAACCGAGTGACTTTCTCTTTTATACAGAAGTAGGAAAGGAAAAAATAAAACGAACATACCAATACAGAATAATGAAAAATATTCTAAAATAAATGTATAGCATACACAAGTAATTACTATTCTGCAACTATTTACCATACTTTAATCATCATATATCAATTATTTTAATGTAAATGCTATCATGCCTAAACAAAATTTTAAAAAATGTCAATTCTTACTGGTCTTATTAAATTCACTACTTGTTACTAAAGGGACAGACATACTAGAGCCATACCTCATAGACTTGACTGATGTTTATAGTGGAAGGGCCTTTGCTCTGTCTTTTTGGTATAGATAAAGAATAGTCTGTGAATGGGTTATAAAGCAATGGAATGAGCTTCAGATGACATACCAGAAAGTACTATATTTTTTACCTGAAAGAAAAGGTTTTCTTGCTCTTGTTTCAGATCATATTTTTTTTTAAACATGCCCTTTTAAAAAATTTAATATGACCTTCTTGATGGTAATAAATGAGAGAAGAATTGCAAAAACACTGCATTTTTAATAAATATTATTATACAGTGCTTTCCCTTTGTGTCTGCACAAAGATGCATATTCTGTGTAATAGAAAACATGCCAGAACTATCTTCAGATACACATTAACCACACTCTTCTGTTTGATAAACTTTCACAAAACATATGTCTCAGTCTTGTTTTTGTTTGGCAACTGCAAATGCTACCAGATAACAGTTACTCTCGTCTGTTAATTCCAAAAGTCTAAGACTGAGCAAGAAATATTTTGCAATACGCTGACACCGCTGAATATTTTGATAAACTGTTCTAATAATCAGGCTGAAGGTCAAAGACATGCAAGGAATTCTGTCACATCTTGAAAGCTACCAGGATTGGCTTGAGAACTAATCTCTTCCTGCATCAGCTCAGTTAGCCTAGAGGAAATGGAATCTGCATTTTTTTTTCTGTTCGTTCTACGTTCCGACTGATATCTCAAGGTGACACTTCTTCCTTCAGCAAAATCTCCAGAAATTCTGTCCCCATTGTAAAACAGAAAATTTAAATTGCAAAAGGTGCTCCTGGGGACGCTATGTGTCCTCAAAGCATCCCTATGCAGTGAAACAAACAGGTGCAAAATAACACTGGTGTTGCCACAGTGAAATAAATTTCTCCACGATAAGATTGAGAACGGTCCTTTCATGTATTAATTTAAAGCAGACCCCCTTCTGAATAGTCAATAAGTGAGGTTGTATTGAGAGCTTGCTTGCTCCTGTCTTTTGACTCACACAAGTTCTTATAATTGAAGTTGAAAAACCAAAACATGGAGTTTTCTCTGAGCTGCCCTCAAAGATAGCAGGAAAGATGAATTTTGGAAGCTTCCTCCTTTGTGAGAATTCATACATGACGTGACCATTTTCCCAGCTCTGCCAAGGGATTAACTGAGAATTGCAGTGCACTGTTTTCAGTGCTCAAACTGAAGTTTGCTAGCCTGACTCAGGCTCTTTTTTTTAGGAAGAGTCTGACAGGATAGTAACACAGCTACCCTAGTTATATGATTCTGAACACAGACTTTTGCTTTTCCAGGAGAACCCAGAAACACAAAGGAAACTGCCAGAGTAAACTTCTTGTACCCTGCCCTTAAAGATTGCCAAAACACAGGTGTTTCTGAGGGATGCAGGAAAATCTAAGCAGCAGGACAGGTGTAAGGGGATGTGCAGGCTCTTGAAACAGGCCTGAAATGTCTTGGTAGAACCTGCACAAAACTCTCGCCCATCACCTCCTCTCCCCTGTTACCATCAACTAACACACAAGGGCATTGTCTAGTGATGCCTATGAACACACTGCAATGTGTGTTCTTCCAGGAAGTAGTTCTCTTCCCTATAAGGCATTTTTCCTTTTCCCCAGTGAAGAGAAATCATACAGAATAATTTACCTCACAGCTATCCTCCATTTCGAGAAGTCACACTCTGCCAGCATGGATATGCTGCAGGACTGAGCTAATGAGAAAAGGTTCATTTTCTGAAAGCTGAGCACTGTGAGAACTGTAATGTTCTTTATGTCATATGACCTTATAAGATTATGTCTATTATATGATTTATATCTTACAAATTCAGCCATAAATTATTATAATAAAAATGCACAAACCACTATTGCAACTACATTAATCAGATAGTAAAGGAGCACGTACTTTAAGAAATGTCTTTAGACATTTTCTTCAGCAGAAAACATGTACTTTGTAGGCCTCCATATGATGGGGATAAGGCTGCTCATACCAGTCTCCTGGCAGCAGAATATTAACACAAAGTTCATTGATGTGTCTTATGTGATCAATGATGTACATGTTTTATTGGCAGTTTTCAGCATCAGGGGCGGTCGGGGAAATGAAAGATTTTTGAAGATTCAACAGGGCTTTTATATTGTGTAGTGCAAGCAAAACCCCCTCAATATTACAGCTTTCAAAGCAAATAGATCTGCTGGGTTAGGTTTGGTTTTAATATTGATGCCAACTCCTATTCAATCTAGAAGTCAACAGCAGATTTTTATGATTTTTCTTTTGTTCTTTATGATATTGTACCTATGAAATTTTTTTGAGCATTGAACATAATGGAATTAATTTTCTGTGGAGCGTCACGATAATTTAAATAGAGTACTTCCTTCCTGCATTCTCTTTGGAACGCGGTAACACCAGGGGTAGCACTATCAGATAAAGCACTGAGCAGCCACAACTACAGGTGCTGCCAGTGACAGCTGTGCCTGCCTGAAAATCTTAACAGCCATAGCAACAAACATAAATACATCCAATTCTTAGCTAGGAAAAGATGTAACACTTTTGTGTATGTTCAACAGTTAACAATGCATTTGAGTTCCACAATAAAATCTTTTTTTTTTTTTTTTTTTATTTTCTTTTTTTTTTTTTTTTTGATTAGCCTTATTTTGGCTTTCTGAAGCATAAGAGTAGTTTGTTATTTCATGGCTGTACTAAAAATATTTTATTCTTAGCATGCACCTAGGGCTGTCAGAAACAAAGTTGCTCCTTAAGCTAGTTTCTGTACTTAAAAATTGTCTACAGCTACATTCCTCTTAGCACAAGAATTGCCAAAGAGATAGCTCATTCTGAACAGCTGGCTTTCAAGCACTGATATACCTCCAGCTTCCTGAAATACGAGGAAAAAATTCACAATTTTGAATCATTAAGTTTGCACAAGACCTCCAAGATCATCGAGTTCACCTTTTGACAGAACAACCACCATATCAACTAAACCATAGCACTGAGTGCCAAGTCCTGTCATTTCTTGAACACTTCCAGGGATGATGACTTCACCACTTCCCTGGGAAGCCTGTTCCAACGCAGAACAACCCTTTCCATGAAGAAATGCTTCCTGATGCCCAACCTGAACATCCCCTGGCACAGCTTGAGGCCATTTCCTGAGTTTATTCAAAATTAGTCTTAACACTAAAAGTAGACCGTGCTTCAATTTTCAGCAAAGCAGGGAAAATAAAGGAAATATTTTATGAATGTAATGTCCAATCCTACTAGATTTTAATCTTCCATGCATTCAGCAGGATAAACTGTTTTGGTATTCTGTGAGCTCACAGCATTTTAATGCAACTTTAATGGTATTTTCCTAGCAAGCGGAAAGAATACTTACTTTCGTCTTTCTGCCTCAAATTTACTCAGCAGTTTCCGGAGACCACCATTCTTAAATCCTTGGAAATGTGCTGCAGGGGCTCCCACGGTAATGACATCATACAGAGCATCTGGAATGGGCATAGACAAACACAGACACTTAAGTGCTCCTATCCCCAAGTCATGGCAACACTGTGATATCTACTCTACAAAAAGTAAGGACAAGTCTTTATAATTTCTAGGGAATAATTGATAATCCATGTCCCAAGAAGGCCCAAGAGCTAATCAATCTTTCCATACAGCCACCTGCACACTTTAAAAAGTTCATATGATTTATGGCTACATCTAAATTATGTGCCGCAGTGTAGAACAATATTCCAGCTCTGCAGTTTACAAAGCTGCCAAGTAAATTGGCCCATTGTGTATTTCACTTTATTGCCCCTTTCATTATTTAACTTGTAGTCATGTTGAGATGCACAGATTCAAACATTTTAGAGTCAAAAGAGACCATTATGATGGAATAGTCTGACTGAATAATAGAGGCTACAGAATTACAGCTAATGATTCCTGCATCAAGCTTATGTCTCTTGGTTGAGTGAAGGCATCTCTTTATTTAGGCATCTAATCTTGATTTAAAGATTGCAAGTGACAATGAATCCACTGCATTCCCAGAGAAGTCAATCAGACTAGTAAAAATCCCTACTTCTTTTCTAGCTTGTTTAGATATAATGCTAATGTACTTTCAGATATAATGGTGTTTAATGCTAAATTGGAGAGCCCTGCTGTATGGCATACACTAACTTTTTATATATGTTTATGAACTCAGAGAAAGTCAGTTGTTCTCAGCTGAGAAGCTACCAGAATAGGAAATAAACTATGCTACTGAAATTCTTGCTGAGACAACAAACTGTTGTCTCTTTCTGTATATACCTGACGTCTTTTGACATAGGTGATGAACTTTTTGTGTGGATATGTGCTTACAGAACTGGAGATGAAACATCATTTTTAAAAAGAGCTTGTGATTGATTGTCAGTGCAGAGATGAAGATTTAATTACATCCCACACCACAGTAATTATTTCTTCCAAGTTTATATTTACACTAAGCAGTACCTGTTTTGCACTTAAACTTACTGGAGGTATAAAAATACAGTTCAGAATGCCTCATTCTTAAAATGTATTTCTAAAGGAAACATTACAGGATGTTTTTTGTGAACTGTTTTATTTGTCAAGGAAGTTTCCCATGTAAATGAAAATCTAGTCCTCTCCCAAAATAGAACTTTTCTTGCATTCTGATGATAAATATCCCTAGAAGCAAGAACACTGTACAAATGATTCACAGTTAATGAACTATGCTTTACTTCCCGAGCTGAATCTCAGAACATATTTGCTCAAATTGATTTGAGCTCTAATGAGTTGGTGACTCTTCAATTTCCACTTAAAAGGAGAAGTGACATAATTTCATTAGCCTAAGGTGAGCTTCAAGATTCTTAAATAGCCTATTCTTTCAGGTCTTAATAGAGATTTATCCATAATACATATTCTTCGGCTATTAGAGCTCCATTGGTACTTGACAATAAGGAGTTCTATTGCTTAAAACTGCAGTGGCTTGAAATCAAGATAAGAGATGAACTCATCAGGGTTCTGAACATGTTTAGAGATAACTCATGAAACGACAGGAAAACATTTAAAAGACTAAACCCCGGTTCCGACCGCTTTAAAAATAAACACGACCCTGTTTATAGTTACTTTGGGAGGGGAGGATTTATCCAGAAGGAAGCTTTCATTCAGCCTGTGGCCTCTTCTCAGCATGGCTGAGGAGCAGCTGTCTGAGACAAACACACCCAGCACAGCTGAGCACACAACCTGCATGGGAGAGCGAGGATGGCAAAGGATGAGGAGCATCCATGCCCGGTCGTAGGCACGGGGCAACCTCACTCCCGCTTCCCAGAGCCCAGTGCAGCGAGGCTTGGGAGGAATGCCCTGTGATGTGCTCTACTTACACCTCAGCGGAGCTCCTTGTGAAGGACGTGCAGTGTCAGCATCAGCGCCCTGCTAGAAAAGTGCTCCAGTAACTCAGAACCACCAAGTGAGGGCAGGCTACTGCTGGCACCCCTCTGCAGTGAAGGCAGAGCTTAAAATGCAGCCAAGCGCCGCAGGAGCTGTATCTTACTGTCAAGAGCAGCTCAATCCCAATTTTGAATCAACCTGCCTGCCTCCACAGGAGGCAGCCCACGTCTCAAACTGGCCAGATGCAAAACAAAAATCAGTTCACCAAACCTATTCAAAACAAGCACACGTTGTATAAAGAGGGACAAAAGCAAAGCTACGTCAATATATAAATTTAAGCTCTCTAGTGTGATGAACAGATCACAATGTGGTGTTTATCAAATGGATAGGGATACATTTAACCCATAGGGAAATTGTATTTTTCTCAAAGCTATTCCTACTGAAAGTTTAAGCACACAGGTACTTTCTCCTCCATGACAGTACCCAATAACAACTCAAATCAAAGTTCAGTAAAAGCAAACCTGTTATTGTACATGTCAAACACAAAAAAAGCACATACCAATGTACATATACAATAGCTGAGATTAAAACCTATATTGCATTCCGAAATTAAGATATCCGATAGCGTAAGGGTTAATGACACCTCTAGGGCTCATTAGCTTGTTTAAATGCCACTCTGTGAATCTTTATTCTCCCCCTTCCAAGGTCATTCTCCTGGTCATATTCCAGGTGTCCTTTGCCAAGCAAATCACGAGATGAAAAAGACCAACTTACTATTGAAATGCTGCCTACTTCAGATTGATTAGCAATTGCTAGAACCTGTTCAGACTGTTTATAACTAATACAAGGCACAACGAACATTAGATAAATAATAGAGGCAGAGTTTTGTAATGTAAAGTTCCAAAATTAAAAGACAACTAGAACAATTTTAACTTTTATATCTTTCTGTACCCTTTTTGATTATGGATTAACCATATGCCTCAAGCATAATGGTTTTGGAGAAGAAATAACTCATAAAAAACCAAAACAAAACTCAAGTACTGTAAAAGTTGTGGGTGCTTAAGTAAGTGATGTAGTTCATTCCACTTCCCTTTTTATTTAGCAAATAGACATACAGTGTCCTGTTCTCAAAGAGGTTTTTTTTAAAAGATGTAATATTAAGTTTCTGACCACCATTACAAACCTAAAAATGCTTTTGAGTTAATTAACTAACTTCAAAACATTAAATTAAAATCTGTGGTGTCACATTATGTCACTATAAATTCCCATCTTATTGAAATGTTTGGAGGCACTGGTTTTTAGTAAAAGAAATAAGAAAGTACTGAACCAACCAGTACCTAACAGATAAACGGAAGTCCCTGTGTTCCAGTTTGGAAGTGGATGGACATCAGCCTCACACAGTATAAAACTCCTATAACCACTGTTTGTACTTACTGTTTTACAAACTTAGATACAGAGTGTATTAATGAGGCAAAAACCTTACAGGGTGTAATTTCTGTGTTTGTAGTGACAGCAAATTTAACAGATCTCAATTTATCAACAAATTATTCACTGTGTTATGATTTGGTCGTATATATGTATCAGTATAATCGTAAAGGAAGCTGCTAAAATCATATGCAAACAGCAGCAACAGAACTCTGTATTAAAAAGAATCACAGATGATGTTACAGAGAGTTATCTCCCTTTCCGGGAGATGTTGGAAGTTTGCTGTATTTTCAGCATAATCAGTGAGGTATTTTCACTTAACGCTGAGCAAATGCTTACATGGGGTAGGTGGGCATGACAGGGTAGCACTGCATAAGCTGATTTAGAACCAAGCAGTGCTGGGCTCATTACAACTTCCTAAGAAATAGGATAAATTAAGTTTAGAAGTAATACTGTCCTTAATGGAACCATGTAACTCCCATCACCTGGGCTGGTGAGCTCATCCCAGCATTCTCTGGAAGGAAAAGTATTGTATTGTGCTCTATCACTATCTCTGGTGGCAAACTGGTGCAGGGCAGGGGGCAGGGAAGAAAAGCCACCTTAAAACAAGAGCCAAAAGCATTAAGTCTGACTTTTATGGCATTATGGATCACAATGAAAAATTAATTAAGTGGGTGCCCAAGAAGGACGTGAATCTTACTGAGCATTGTGCAGTGTGTCACTATGAATCATGGCAGTATTAGTTCTGCACTGCTACAACAGAATATTTTTAACCATGCCTAGCTTACCAATACATTTCAGTGAGCAAATATTCTGCATTTACTTATTTGCTTGAAGTGTCATAGGAACAAAACAAGCACATTCCTGGAATCTATTTTTAGAAAGGAACTAGAAGAAATATAGTTAACCACCCCTTAGTTTTCCAAGATCTGCAGTGTCCACAACTTGTGGCATCAGAAGATGAGGCAGAGAAGCCAGAGAAATCCCTTGCACAGCTTTAACTTTGGACCTGATTTCTAAATTTCAGTGTAACTGTATTTCAAAGCATAGTTTGTCATACTTGGGGAATTTCTTTACCTTTCAATCGAGGACTATGCACATGCATTCTTTGCAGATGAAGATTTATTGGGATGAATTCTAGTGTTTTTTCTCCTTTGCTACAGCTTGACTTGAAGGACGAACCTGAAAAACATAAGTTTAAACAATCATTGTCTTAAGCATCCAGATGTTTTTGTCTTCCTTTTAAAGTGAGGACAATACTTGTATGTCAGGAATCATCTTTAATTTACTTTTAATGCGTAATTGGATATTACGAGATGAAGGGTTCACTAACTGAGTCTCAGCATGTATGCATGCTGGGAGCAACAAACCAGCTTTTAATTCACAGAAAAATCGAATTTTTTGTTCTAGGAGATAGATACTTTCCTCTGCTGTCTGAAATCAGTCTGAAGTCTGCGGGAGACAATGTAGCAGTTAATGTGCATTATGTTTATTCTGTGTTAAAATCACAAGGGTACAGAGCTGTGATGGCACTGCATTTTTCCAAGTAACATTTTTTTTCTTCGAAGAAAAGTATTATATTGAGTAGGCTATGCATTCTTCCTAGAAAGCTCAAATAAAGAAACACAATCTATCTTAAGGAAAGCTATAAATTAGTTCACAGGAGGCATGATGCCTTGGAAAAACAAAAAAAGATTAATATGCCTGCATATTTCAAAAGTATGAGATTATGTGTAGCTTTATGGTGGCGTAAAGGAATATAATTAATGTCTGATAGTATGAAAATATAGTTTACCTGAAGATATTTGATACAGAATCTGTATAAAATAAAAGGGTGTAGAAAAGGAAAGAGAGGTGGTCTTGTCTTCTCGCTCAGGCAGCCCAACATTTACTTAGGCCACTTTTTCAGCACCCTATCATTTTGCCAACTGTTAATTATTAGAACTAAAATTCCTCTCATTCAGATAGAATTTTAAAATAAATTCTGTCAAGGTTCAGCCTTTTCTTGAAACAAACACACAAAAAGGTAAAGGAAATATTTTAAATTGTTTTTTACTTGCTCAGTCAAGGCTTGCTAGCCTTTATCTGTTGAAACTTCCATAGTTTCCAGCAGGACTAAGCACTGAGCCTCCCAACACAAACCACTCTGCCAGAGGGCACCAACGATGCTCCAGACCAGCAAAGGCTACTCCCTAAGCTTAAGAGCTTAAAATAATAATTAAACAGAGATGAAGAAAAGCAATTTATGGGAGTCAAAATTTCAGATTAGACAGGAAACCCGAGGATGGAGATTGAAATCGGGCTGTTGATGATGCAGTGTGAAACCTGCATCTGAAAAACACAGATAATTAGGGGAGTAGTGAAGGCAACTCAAACTATTAGGAGAGAAATGAGAATAGTGCAGGGAAGGAGACTGTAAGTAATTTAGAAAGAGAACAGAAAGGGGGCAGATTATTTCTGAGAATTCACCTGAGACCAATTCCAAAGCTTAAGGAATGATAATTGGACCTGAGACAAGGAAACACCAGCTGAATAAGAGGAGCATAAGATGACAGCAGATTAAAAGTACAGGTGAAAGAAGAGTAGGAGGGAGAAGAGCCTGCCCTCAGGAGTAACTTCTGTCCCAAGCAGGAGTGCAACACGTGCAGCATTGCTGAGCTGTGTTATTCCTTTTCTCAGGCAAGGTCTGTGAAGCAACTATTCCTTCCCATGCAGTGCCAGAAAATTACTGGATAAGGACCACCCAGCTGCTATCAGTTACTAGATTTTCTCCAGTACGAGATCCATGCAGTGGAATTAACATCTCAATCTGCATTTACCAATAGCATTCATACCATAAAACTAACTTTAAGTATAGTCTGTTTTTAAGTAACTTGGTAAGTTTTATTTAAGAACTAAAAAAAAAAAAATAGATTACATTCCCTTAATTAAAACAGTTCTTGTTGTTATTGTTGCAAGATCAAACTCTTCAAAGTTAGGAAATACCAGAATATAGATGAAACTCTCACCTGATATGCACCTGAAGAACTGTGAAATGGGCTTCAGTAATATATCACATATCAGCTTTTCCCAGTTCATTGAATGTTCAGTATCTTTGCTGCTCATTTTAGAAGCAGTGATTCAATATCTTGTTTCCAATGTTTATTTCAGTATTTATTTAGGATTTAAACATGTTGCTCAAACCTCCCTCAAAGTCAAGGTTATTAATTTCCTCAAATCTGTCTACTATATGCATATTAACAGCCTCTAGGGGCTTTACACATTTTTATAAAATAATTTAAATTATTTTATAAAATAATAATTTCACCCATCCTAATGTCAGAGAAGAAACATTTAAGAAAGAATGCATCAATATAAGATACAGAGGAACTTGTCCTGCAGAACACTCATTACAATGCAACATCACATTCCATTTTGGAAGCACATCTCCCACTGGGCTGAATTGCATCCATAAGTACCAAGCACTTCTGCAAAACAACTTGTGTCTAGGGCCAGGCTTCCAAAAAAGAACAACACACAGTAACCACTTCTCAAGCCTGACTTGCCTACACACAAACTTTGTGACAGAGGCAGGGATAGTGTCCAGTTTTTGAGAACACTATTCAATTGCCTTGGCCTTGTCTTTTTTCCTCCTTCTAGGGCTGGATGAATAATAGATTTTTCAGTTTGATGACTGAAACAGAAAAAAAGTATCTTAGGCGGTAGGAGAAATCATTTGGGGATGATTTCAAGTCAGGTCAGTGTCAAACCATGACAGTAACCTAACTCTTATATCTTTCTGGTATGTTTCTTTCCAATAAGAATACTTTGCATTCTCTAAAATTCTCACATTACTGAGGATAAAAGTGTTTTCCTAAACAACTCAAATTTGAAATAGCCTTAACTTTTGTAAACCTCCGTTTTCAATAAATATGCTGCTAAACCAAAATTGCTGTCTAAGACTAATATGGTCTCCTAATACTTCCACAGCAATCTCTCGATTTCAGAAAGAAATTAAGTGGTCTCCTAACAGCCTTCTCCACTAAATTCCAGAAATGATTTGGTTGAGTTGAAGTGGGTGTCACTCAGAAAGCCCAACATGTGATTGTGTTGGAGGAACATGAGTATATTTTATAGAAATTTTATTTGCAGATGCTATCTGCCCTTCTGAACACTTCAACCAAAACTCAGACAATATCCTAAGATGAAGAAAGACACCAGCACTGGCTAAACTGAAAAGCAAAATGTTTTTTGGCATGCGACGAAATATGTTGACCTGAAAAAGTCTGAATTAAAATTCTGCTCACATCCCTAATCTTAGCAATTTCTACTTCATAAGTACTTGAATTTCAAGTGTCTACAATGTGCTCCCAACATAACTATTTGTGCAACTACAGTATTAAGTCAAATATATGTCTGGCTTGCTTTCTCATCAAACAATATAATCTTGTTTTTTGAAGTTATAAAGCATACTGTTCATAGAGAAGAAATGAACGAAAGAACATCTTGTCATTATTTTTCATATTTGCTACATTTATTAGGTTGCTTTGTTTTCTGATAAATGTCCCTTCTTTTTTATATGTGCTGGTTCAGTCCTGCTGGCTACTCTCAGTTTCCCAGGTCCACTTCATTTCTCTCAAGACCCAGTTTAGACGGGTCCTTTAACATAATTTTAAGAACTTAAAGTCACTTTATAAAGTCACTTGGCACAATACAGGTCTTGCAGGGTTTATGTTTAATAGATTATATTGTCTATTTTTTTTTTAATCTCCGAAGGTCCTTTCAATATTTTCCTGCAAGTAATAATTATTACATTGATTCCTTCATTATCTGTATTTATTGGCTTGCTTATGACATTTTATGGAGTTCTTTCAAGATGTAATTAGCCTAAGACTGAAAACACATGTATATATTATTTAAAACAGAATCACAGGAAGTGTCATACTGGGTTAGACAGTAGTCTGCCAAAATCGGAACTGGAATATTCTGATGATGGCAAAGAATCTTAAACACAAGAAATGACACTTTTGCAAACAAAATGGAAATTATCATACAACATTTAGTACAACACATGAGCTTTTTTTTCCCCAATAAATATTTAAGCAGTTGATAAACTGCTCCCAAAAAGCTTACTTTCAGTTAGAGACTGGTTTTTGCTCTAACACTAAAATAGGTTTTCTCTTCTCTGTGACCAAGAACACTATTTCAGAGCAATCTGGTACAAGAAATACCATGCTTAGTCCTATATTAGGAGATAATAGCTAAAGGATAGAGGCACAGTTTTAATGCCTAGTTTGGCAGGCAAATATGTTTCTCACCTAATAAATGCAACAGATTCATTATATTGAAAGCAAATGCATCCAATTATCTATAAGAAGAAATTATTTTATGTATTTCAGTTGTATAATGAACCTGATTGCTCTATTTCTCAGTACACACACAAAGAAGGTTTGGTTGGAATATGTAGAAAGCTAGAAGTAATGAAGAAAATACTGCAAATACTTCATAAATATTTGCCAGGTATTTCACAAGATGCTATCATTGCTTCTATCTCTATTTTCACAAATATTCATAACCATAATGTATCCTTCTCTCAGAAATATTCTAGTGTTTATCTCTGATGTGCACTGCTATGCCTACATACACAAAATTGTGGGAGCAAGGCCACAGTGGGAACATCTAATGGTGAAAGCATAAAGCAAAACAGCATTTGCAGGCATTAAGGGCAGCATGGTGATTGAAAACACATCTCTGAGATGGTGATTATGAGGACTGGTATTAGAAATCTGAAAGCAGCAAGAAAGCAGCAACAATGACAAGGCCTTTGTAGTAATTCAGAGCACATGTGTCCATTTCCTTAGGGAATATATCATAAACTGGGCAGGGAGAGGGGAAGGAGGAAGGCACACAGGGCAGGAAGATGCAGAAAGGCCTGCTGTAAAAAGAAAACTTTGACCAAAATACAGTGTGATTCAGGAAAATATTCTGGTAGTCTTGTAAAACAGAAAATAATTATGTAATTATTTGTGAACAATAAAAAAAAAAATTAAAAAGAAGAACTAATTTGTTCTGCTGACTTTTCATCATCTTTTTATGAATAAGAAATTCTACAGGAGGAAAAGATCGGCTGTCTTTTCTGCACATTTGTCACTGATGCTGTCTTATTCCACTGGCATGTGGACACTACAGTACAATATAGACCCTGACCACAGGATTCTGTTGGATATTGAGGGAACAAGCTCTCAGTGCATATCAGAATCCAAGACCACCATTACCACATGAAAAAGAGCAAGGCAGCACTTACTGCTCTTTCTAGACTGACGACATATTTGCACTGCCTCTCCCATATTAATTCTCTGCTTTTCTGGCACAATGTGGGCAAAGACAACTACTACACTAAGGACATGCATGGAAATCTCATGAGGTTTAACAAGACCAAGTACAAGGTGCTGCACCTGGGTCAGGGCAGTCCCTGGTATCAATCCAGGCTGGGGATGAGCAGATGGAGAGCAGCCCTGCCCAGAAGGACTTGGGGGTGCTGCTGGAGGAGAGGCTGGACATGACCCAGCCATGGGCACTCACAGCCCAGAGAGCCAAACGTGTCCTGGGCTCATCCAGAGCACCCTGGGCAGCAGGGGAGGGAGGGAGGGAGGGAGGGAGGGGATTCTGCCCCTCTGCTCTGCTCTGGTGAGACCCCACCTGCAGGGCTGCATCAGCTCTGGGGCTCCAGCACAGGAGAGACATGGACCTGTTGGAGTGACTCCAGAGGAGGTCACAGAGATGCTTAGAGGGATGGAGCACCTCTCCTGTGAGGAAAGAATGAGAGAATTGGAATAGTTCAACCTGGAAAAGAGATTTCAGGTTGACCTAATTGCAACCTTCCAGTACCTGGAGGGAGCCTACAAGAAAGCTGGAGAGGGACAATTTACAAGATCATTTAATGACAGGACAAGGGGGAATGGATTCAAACTGGAAGTGGGGAGATTTGGATTAGATATTAGGAAGAAATTCTTTAGTGTGAAGGGGGTGAGGCACTGGAACAGGTTGCCCAGAGGAGCTGTGGACGCACCATTGCTGCAAGTGTTCAAGGATAGGCTGGATGAGGCTTTGAGCAACCTGGTCTAGAGGAAGGTGTCCCTCCTGTGGCAGGTGGGTTGGAACTTGATAATCTTTAAGGTCCCTTCCAATCCAAACCATTCTATGATCTAAGATTTTTATTTGTTTTATTCCTGCTGAATACCCCAATTTAATAGCTAACAATCTAGTATATTCTTAACTGTTCCAGAAAAGAGGTTACTTCCATAAAATCACAGATTCCTACCTGTATGCTTCCCAAGCTCTGCAAGAGTGTCCTGGTACATGCTCAACATCTGATCACAGTGAGCAATTACACTTTTGCGCATGTTGTCCCAGTGAGGAGCAAGTTCTCCCAGGTCTTTAAGTTCCTGATTCCTGTACCAAAAGGCAAAAAGAGAAGGCACTAATTAACTCATTAATGCATTAAGATTCATCCAAATTAATCTAAAACAAGTTTGTTCCAAAATGTCAGAAAGATTTCCTAATTGAAATAAAATCTGTTTTCAGAATGCTTAGAAGATCTCTTTTTCATCTGTTTTACAAGTACACAATAAAGAATGTCAATGAATAATGCAATAATTTTTGTATTCAAAACTCATCTGGTTACTTGCTAAGAGGAAGTCATTTTTGTGAAGAAATATGAAACACCATTGGAAAGAATACAAAGTTTGCTTTTTCCCAACACTTTCAGTAGTTTTGATACACTACTCTTTAGATACTTTCATACACACCATAAACATACTTCTAGCAGTGTTTCTACAAAAGTCAGTTTAACCAACTGCCCTCACCACATTTCTTCAGCATTCAAAACTAAACATATGCACACAAAAAAGCCCCAAAAACCCACACCACCAGTCCCCTAAAATGTCATGTCCAGCCTTACAGTGTTCATCAGGTTAAAACAGCAGTGCTATGGTAACCAAACATGTCACTGGAAATCCAAAAGGAAATCCAAAAGGAAATCCTTTCGTAAATTATCAGTTTTCCTGTACACTCTTGAGAGCTGACCTGAGTGAAATAGAGATCATTTTAATTTCCTGCACAAACAAGCTCAGTTCCCTGGGCTTCCTGTTTGGTTTTCCCTTTAGCAAAGGAAGTTTCTCCTGTGTCTATCCCAAAGCCACTTTGTGGGACCTGCTTTTAAGGAAAATGAATGATCTTGAGTCTTCAAACATCTGGAATTGTGCAGGAGAAAATTTTTGCAACACAACCAGGTTTCCTCATTTTCCTCGAAGCATCAAGTAGAGCGTTTCACTGCAATTCTTGGAAGTCTCCAAAAAGACTTCCAGAGGACAGCTCTTGCATACAGAAAAATTACTGAAGAAAAAGGAAAAACAGGGGGAGTAGGGGTGGAAAGAGGGAGGAAAAGACCAATGAGCCTGCAGCACAGAAACATAGAGTTCACTTACGTGAACAGCAGATCTGGCCATTAGTCAAAAAGTCTTAAAATTATTTCTTAAACAGCACAGCCACACACTGGTACAGTGATGTTTTCCCCATCATCATTAGCTTTGCACTAGTGTGAACAGTGTTAGAATAAGCTCCATAGGCATAACTCTGCTCTGGGTGAATATGACAACCAAAATCAAACAGACTGCACTAGAAGCAGAATTAAAGCATTTTGTTTATACATGTCCTTGAAAGTATCAACATGGAAACAAAGATTACCACACATGAACTTGTTGAGAGTTTATTGACATGACTACTTTTTTGCCATTTAATTGCTCCTTAAGCTAAACCAATTCAACTTTCCTCCACCAATACAAACTGGCAATGTTGTAGCATAAGAATAATCTGCCGTGAAAGGATAAACCCAACATTTTCAATGACCATTTTCCTTGCCAGTTTTTAGCAGCTTAACATGAGATGTCCCTTTAAATTAAAATCTTAGGGCTTCCTTCTCAGAAAAGTGTGTAAAATTTGTCAGGGTATGAAATTTTGTTTATTTGCAGTGATAATATTTTGGTCCTTAATATTTATGGTGTCCAGATTTAATAGTTTAAGCAGCAATGTTTGGACCTGGCTGGCTTCCAAAAGTTTACTGCTCCTTCTATATGAGAATACAGTATTCTATCCAAGAATTATATCCCTGCCTCTGTCTAAGCTCATGCCTGGAGCTGTTATTCTCAAGCTGAAGTTAAACAACAGCACGAATAGAAACCTTTTATCTCAGACTAAAACATCCAACCAAACCCAAAACCTTGTTTAACAGGCTGACTATGAGTTAACTCCACTGCCACCAATAGCAACGGGAAAGGGAAAATCAAATCCCTCAATATTAACTTTAATAGGTTTTCAAGAAATATCAAATCCTGGCCCCTTTACTGGTGACAAGGTTTGATGTGTTTCATCTCAGAAACATGGACAAATCACTGAAGTAAAAATTCAGCCTCTAATATGTCACAAAAAAAGACACAGCTACAATGCTTAAAGAAAGAGTACAGTGCTATAGCAATCTGGACCATATGCAGGATAGAAACTTTAAAGACTACATTTTCTGAATTTATTTTCATTTTAAAACACAGCAAAATCAAAACCATGACACAACAGGATTATATGACAGACACTTCCTCAGAAAATAGCCTCATTGCACACTTTATATCTTTATTATTTTTTCTAATGGAATTATAGAAGACAGAGGATTTAAATAGGATTTATGTCTTGAGTTTTTTTACTATTTGTCACTGCTGTTGTCGACTCAATACAATTCTGAGTTATGGATGAAAAAAGAATTGTCTTTTCTATCTCTAAACTCTATCAACAATACTCTGTAGTACCAAGCTTTATTATTATTACATGAAAGGCCTCTTCCAAAAGTAAACAGAGTGGAAAAAACATAGTATTTTCCATATATGAAAGTTTATAGTTCATAATAATACTCACAATTGTAGAAATTTTTAATCCATTTTAATAATATTATAATACTTTTATGATAACTTATAACTTACTGAATAACTTTAAAAACACACTTCAACCAGTAATTGTGTCAAACAACAATTGCGCTAAAAAAAATTAATATTTATAATAGATATTGGTTCTACAGAGGGCAAATCAGTTACTGATCCAACTTTTCAATGTATCCATGGAATTTTGAATAGCTTGTCAACTGAGCAGGAAGCTTAGAGCAAACTTTGTGTTGTTAAAATAGAGCTATTTATCATCTTATCCTCCCACTCCAAATCTTCCCTTCAAGTCTTTTCCAGATAATTGCTCTCATCACCATGACAGACCTTGTACTCAGCATCAACTTAAACTCGTCTTACAGAATGAAATCCAAGCTTTATCTAGAGCTCTTTGTCTTTGCCTTGCTGTTCAGCTCCCCAAACTGCCTCCTGGACAGTCTTTTCTGTCATTCCCCAATGGAAACTCCATCCAAGAACTTGTCTTAGCTTCCACCATCTCCTGCCTTCATTAATCAGCCACAGTCCTTGGTGGCCTTGGCATAATCTTGCCCCATTTGTATCTAACCAGAATGTGGATGTAAACAGTCTGTCCCATTCCTCATTCTCCACCTTAAATATCAGCTAATTAGCTAATTTTAAAGTTTGGTTTAAGTACATTCTGGTTTTCACACGTATTCTTTCCTTTGGTAGACTAATTTTGTTCCACAAACTTCATTATCAAGAAATGGCTGAGAACCCACAGCTCAGAAGAGTATTCTACCTTTGATTTACCAACTCATGCTTTTTTTATTTTTGAGGACACCTTAGGTGCATGATTATAGTAAACCACTAAAGGTACCTGCAGGAGGGACAATGAATTTCCTGTATGATTCACATTGGTAATTTCTACTTAAACATCTCCTGCTTTGTGCCATGCACTCTAATGACACTAGTAACAGAAAATTACTTGCTCATCACTTTAGATACAACAACTTAGAAGTCTGAAGGAAGCATATTCAATATTAAAACATAAATCCCGATTTCTGTAACAAGCACTTTGAACAAGGTGTATGCATCATGTTGCAAAATTATTTGAAGGAAGTCCCAAAACTGAAATCATATTTCCAATGAACTTGTTTTTTGCAAAACTACCAGTGACAGTCCAGACACCATTGTGGAATGCACAGCGAAAACCTGTGGTCAGTGACAATAAATTAAAATAGTACAAAACATCAGCAAGATGTTAAGATGAGGAAGAGAAGTGAAAAGAGGACAATCCCTCGAAGAACTTTCTTGGGTCTAATTACTGTGTCTCAGAAAAGGGAAAAGCAGAAATAGCCATTTGCATCATTAAGGACACAGCACAAATCCTGACAAATTGAAAGATGAAGTTGAAAAGATCAGTGCAATTAAAAGAAGAGGAGATAATTATGAGAATATATGATAAAAGTAAATAAACCAAAAATGCTGTATGAAGACCAAGTAGCAATGTTTTATACATAGAGATTCAAAAATCCAATGATGCAATTCCCAGTGAAACAAACATGACAAATTCAAAACCTAAAAAATGAAATTATTTTGGCCTCCACCAAGCAAAATTAGCTTCTAAAATCTACTTTCACAAAACATCAGAAGCAAAGAGCTTATCAGGATTCAAAACAAGATGAGACATTTCTGGAGATTTTATTTGCAAAACTTCTATAATATTATAATAAAACTTCTGAATATTTATCAAAAAGGAGCTATGGAGTAAATATACACCATAAGCTTTGGGATATGACTCAATCACTCATAAGTAAAGGAAGCTTAGAAGCTTCTTTCTAAGGAAAGGAGCACAGGAATTTTTTTCTTCTAAGAAAGTTCACTTTAAAATGTACATATGTGTTTATGGATAAACATTTCATCTATTTCTTCTTTTTTTTAGAACAGAAGCAGATAAAATTACTCTCATTTTTCTTTGCTACAAGATATGCTCCTTTGATATATAGGCAATAAACCCCAGACAAACAATATAACATTCCCTCCAGAAATAAAATAATCATAGTTTTTTCACTATATTGTTTCCAAAACAGACAAATAATTATTAAGGAGGAGTTAAACCTTTCTGGCGAAGAAAAAGAAAAAAAAAAAAAAAGAATACAAGCATATTTATCTTTATTTACGAATAATTTTCTTCTAAAATCTCTTGAAAACAGTTGCCATTTTTGTCTTCTCACAGAATTTTCCAAAATTATTCCAGGTTTTGGTAAGCCTGACCTGACAGTCAACTAAAAACTACAATGTAGGGGGTGTGCCTACCTTTTGCATTCCCTGAACAGCTGTTTAGAAACAAACAAACAGAAAAAAAAGAAAAACCAAACAAGGCAAAAAAATCAGACAAAAAATTCTTACCAGAACCACATGAGCAAACTACTGACCCCCAAAAAGCCAACAAATATATAAAAAAGTATTTTAAAGCCTGTTTTCCTATATGTGTGAGGAGAATAGACTGGGGTTTGCAAAGTCTTGATAATATTTTATACTGTTCCTAAGAGTTGAAATTTTTAAGCTCCTTTTTAACTTCTATCCACCACAATCCCCTTTTTATTATACAAAGGTGTAGACAATATATAAGCTAAATTAAACTAATTTCTCCCTTCCTGCCTTAAGATCCTTTCCCTTCCATTCCTGCCTTAAACTCTTTCCCTGCTAAAGTCTCTCCCTTCCTTGGATATTTCATTACTTGGAGTTCTCTTTCAAAACCTCAACATCTTCAAAGAGCATGATTATTTGAGGTTAATTGTATGATTTGCATTTAATAGCAGAGCATAATTCTCCTCCATCAGACAATTGCAGAGTCTTGAATTCAGTAATACTTAGAATGGCATCTGTGGAATTTACACTTTTATCCTAAATTATATTTTAGTAATTAGAAATAGCATCTAGAATTGTTTTAGGGGTTTTTTGTTTGGTTATTTTTCAATTTCGATTGTTTCACCAGAATACAGTGGAATCAGCTTAAGACAATATTACTTCAGTTCCATGATATAAGCAAAAACATTTTACTTTTACAGTT
The DNA here is from genome assembly GCA_013397915.1 of Daphoenositta chrysoptera. Taxonomy (NCBI): domain Eukaryota; kingdom Metazoa; phylum Chordata; class Aves; order Passeriformes; genus Daphoenositta; species Daphoenositta chrysoptera. Next base: position 146,777 of record VZRO01008509.1, on the reverse strand, counting down.
TACATTTAAAACTTTATTTCCTTCTTTCACCTCAGAGTCGTGATGTGGCAAGATTAATCACATTATCAACTGAACAATTACTCAACCATTTAAACATTTTCTGGGTTTCTATTTTATTTTTTTCCCCAATTTATTAATCAGAATGCATCATTCAAAATATAGAGTGAGGTTCTCTCATCATAGAAAGCTTTTTCAGTCACCCTAATGCCTTAAGTGACAGGAACTGCAAAATTACACCCAAGTCAGTGCTATTAGAGCCAAAGATAAGTACTGCTAAGTTCAAAACCTTTAGCTAACAATGTAAAAATTCAAATGATTTTTGTGATGACAGAGTTTGAGTGTGTTAAAATAACTATAATCTTGAGAAAAAGACAATTTTCGCTTCAATTTTGCCTTTTTTCACTATATTGTGGGAGGCTCTAATTTGCTCAGTCTGAACTTCCTTAGGGCATGCTGTGCACAAATATAACATCTGGAAATCTTAGCAGCCTTTGCCAACCTGTACTGAATGACTTCTCTGGAGTCTTAAAACCTGTGTGGATCTTGCAGAAAAGCCTGAGAGAGCTGAGAGAGCACTGTCAATAGAGAATATAAGCATTTTATAGATTCAGCACTGCTGAATTCTAGGTAATGTTATGTAGAGGTAACTGTCACCAAAAAGTCAGGGGATGTCACTCCATTCCAATGCAGTACAACTTTAAACATCCAAAATCAAAGTAAAATCCAGCAAATTTTACATAAGTCACCGATGAAAGCCCCTCTTTCTCAGAGGCCATCTCTTCCAGAGTTGGTTGTGAACAGTGAAATCAAGAGGATAGAGAATTATGTAGTGTTCATCCATTACAATATTTTATCCTTTAGTTTACAAATTACCAGGGTTTAAAACTCATCTTGTCTGATGAGGACAATTGTCCAAATACTATTTACAAAAGTCAAGCTACACTTATGTTCATATACTTATATTCCTTTATGCAGTACCTGATGGAGAGTAAGAACAGAAAACATTCTTTTTGATGTACAATGAGGTAAATACTGCATTTGTAGATATTTGAGCTACATTTACTGACAGGTTTGGGAACTTTTTAAGTGTTGAAAAGAAAGTACTTATGAGAAACAATGTTGTGAAAATCCTTAAGTAGACGGGCATATTAACAGTGCCTCTCTGAATGCTGTTGGTTCAAATGTCTTCAAAAGTCATGGTAAGTTTACCCAAAATCACTTTTATTACATGCTATCACCTCCTATCAATACAACATTTTTGCAATGCCACTGCTCAAAAACAAGTCAAATAAATACCAACATCCAAAGGTCCGAAAAAATCAAAGCCTACTCCCAAACTTGGTATTGCTGCCTGGGGCTCCATTTCTCAATAGAAGTTGTGTAATAGAAAGAAGTAGAAAAACATGTATTTTTCAGACAGTCTGAACGTTGTCATCATTCCATAATGTTACATGAAACAAATAAAATACAGACTGCATAGATTTGCACCAAAAAAAAACCCTAAGTGTTGATGGAAGAGGACAGACATTTCTGATGCAGGAGAAAGCTTGAGTGTGTGCTTTGTGCTCTGGAGAGAGGGTTCAAGTTCAGTAATTTATATCTGAAATTTGCCTCTGAGTTGTGAACACAAATGCCACGGGCCAAATTGAAGCATAGGTGGAATTTCCTTCCAGCCAAATCTCTTGCTGTGCTGCTCCAGTCACACCAGGTGCACCTACAACTGCAATCAGTTTTATAGGTCAATCAACTTTCTGAACAATTACTATAAGCTAAGCTTTTTTATAATCATTAGGTTCAAAGAACAATTAGGCTAATCTTGCATGACACATGTAAAATATCTGGACCAGATTTGTGTAAAGAAATATTTTAAAAAATGGAAAAGACTCATTGGAACACCTCAAAGAGGAAGCAGAAATAATTTTGTAATAAAAACCAGCAAAGCAGACTGTATGACTCTTGCTAGAACAATAAAAATTACCATATAGTTCCTATTAAAATTTCTTCCAGGGAGGTTTGAAGGATGAAATCTTTAATGCATGCATTTCTTTAAAAACATTATTTCATGCTGAAAGCCAAAGTTAAATACCCTTAGAGGTTACGTATTTCAGAGCATCATGTCAGTAAATGAAAGAGTCTGGTTAACAATGAACACTGGAGTTTTATCAAGAGATAAACAATCTTAAGACCTGTGAGAAAAGGGAATTTAAACTACAATTTATAATGAATACTGAATAGGATTAACACTTACTTGCATATTTTTATAGGTAATTGCTTCAGACCTGACAATATTGAACCCACAATAAAAATAAAATAAAACAGGCTGAGTATGATAAGAAGTGGCTTCTGAGACAAAAATATTTATCCTTTTATACTAACTGGGGGAAAAAGACACAGAGAATACTTCAGAAGAGAATAGCCTGAAGATGGTGCAGTGTACGTTTTGTGTGAATCCAACAATTAATATAGCAGCATCCTCCTCACACGTTTTACTAGATTACAAGTGTAAGGACTCCACGAGAACACACGTCTGCAATTATTTTGGAAAGCAAAGCCCTGACAAAGCTGAAGCTCCAACCCACTCTTAGATGATGACAGACGACAAAGATGCTCCTATTGCCACCATCTGCTGGTATTCCACCACGTGTTGTTGCTCCTTTTTGTTAGTCCTGCCTCCTCCCTCAGACTCCATCAATCACTTTGTCTCCCTTTCTTTCACACCCACACTTTCAACTAGGCTTGAACAGCTTACCCACATTGGTAACCAGGAAAATAAGAAGCACTAGTCTCAGTCTTTGAGTGACTTTTCCTTCTGTTTCTTTCTCAAAGCTTTTCTTTATTTTGGTGAGGAGAAAACCCCACTGTGGTGATTTTTTACTATGAGTTTATCCAGGGAGGTGAATTCTATAACATGAAATAACAAGGGCTATTACTTGCATTATGCCTTTGGTGAGAATAATGCAGTAGTAGTAAAAGTGGTTAAAGTAATCCTCTAACACTTAAAAGTCATTTACCTGTGGGGCAAATGAAAATATGGGAAGTGTATGAACTGTGCAAGTCAGCATAATCTATTTTTATTGCTTACTAAAAAAAACCCTTGCACATAAGTATTCTCAAACAAGATGAGGCCATAAATGCCTAAACACAGTACTAAATGAATAAAATAAAGTATTATAACAATTCATAGGATTTTTATAACCCATCATCACCATGCATAAGTATGTATCAGTCCACTGACTTTATTAAAATCAAGATTCCAGTCTTCCACATGCTGTTCTATTGGCATAAAAACATCAAACAGAAGCAACAGACGGGGTGAATAAAAAAGGAAAAGAAGCTCCATATTGCAGGACAAACAACCTCTGTAAACCACAAGAGGAAAGAATTGCCTGAAAGTGCATAGGATGGCTTTGGGATGCAGCACTAGGGCACAGTGTTACTCTTACACATGAGACCAGATGTGTGAGCAACTTTCACAAGGAAAGAGGCAGTATCTTCTACATCATCCAGCATCATTGGATAAAGAAGGCATTGTTTTCAGGGTAGCCCTGGACTACTTGAAACAAAGGGGCTTCCCCACAATTTTATTGGCACAGCTTACAAGGATTCAAGGACAGGCTGCCATTTTAATCATTGCAGTGGGAAACTGGACCTACAAAGGATTTTGGGACAACACCTGTGTTTCCTATTCTCCTTTTTCCCCAGGCCATACACATTGTAACAATTATCAGACACCTCTCCTGGTTTAAACTAAGGTTTAAAACAAACATTACTTTGGAACTCCTTTTCTTATTGCAAGTAATTTAGATGCCGTTTTTATCCTCATTGCTCTTTTATTTGCTACAAACTTGTCATTTTCCACTGCATAATGTTCGCCTGTGTTATTAACTCTACCCAGACACCTAGCCAAACACACCACAATATTGTTCACACCCCTGTCATTTGCTGATTCTTTCTAAAATGTTAATGTACCAGAATATTTATATTGTTAACCAAATGTTGACATTCACAGATTTAAAGTCATGACCGCACTTCAGCACAGTTCATTGCTCAGAACTTACCAGGTCACTGGAGTCCTAAAAATTCTGAGCAGTCAATTCTGTTGCTCAGTTACAGCTGTAAATCCTTAGCAGCCAGAAAGTGCCCATTTCATACTTCAAATTACTATTTTTTAGCTCATCATTTGCACGATTCCAAGTCAGAAAAACAAAATTTAGTACTTACTATTGCTGCTGCTTCTTCCTTACCTTCTCATATCCTCCTTTATGTGCAGATTTATTAGTTCTTTAGGAACATGGAAAGAGAGGGTGGTCTCAGCCATCTGTTCCCGGATCCGCATCCACTTGTTGTCAGAAGTAGGGAATCTATACAACTTACAGACTGGGTTTCTTAACACTGGAAAGAGGAAAAAATAATATCATTGCTTCATTGTGGTTATGAGACTCTGAAAATTTATGGTAACCATTTCATGCAAAAATTAATACATTATTTCTCCCCTTGCTTACAAAATAATTTTAGAACTGTTAAAATTCTATTAAAAACATTTAATTTTATTTCATTTTTTATACCAGCATGTGGAGGACAAAGTATTACTAGTACAATCATTAAATCACCTTTTACCAGCATAGTAGATAACCTGTGAATTTAGGATTGCAAAGTAGTGAGAATGTAAATTAGACTCTTTTCTTACGTTTAAGCTGAAGTTAGGAAAAACAGAATGCAAAAATGAACAATGAACAGTCCCCACCATTGCTTACCACCTGCTAGAAGCACTCACAATTCCAATAAATTACACGGGACTCAGAATTCAGCTGCATCTTCCCCTTGACATGCACACACAGAAATCGTTAACACAAATAGAAGGTGTGTTTCTAAACGAAAGGAAACTTGACCTTTGACCATTTTAGGGTTACCTTGATCATTGATGTGGTCAAGACACTGCCACTACATAGAAATAAATATGACAGCCCTGTCTCTGTGTTACACACGCTGTTTTCAGATCACTATTGTGACATAGGAAAATCACATTTCTTGGTGTTTTGGAAGATTATGCTTAAAACCCATCATGTTTTTTATTTTACAGTTCTCACTTGTTGGCTACATTTCCATTCAGATCTTCCAATGATGCTCGATAAAAAAGGTGGGAAATTTCTACTCTCTCCTTCCCATCTTGTTCTTTTACCCTGTTCTTATTTTCCAGAAAGAACAAATAGGGAAAAAAAAACTGAGGACGAAGACATTCTGTTTGGCTACTTTGATAAGCTTACTTGGAGACGAATGATTGTCATTTAACACACATGTCCACAGCTTCCTAACTCAGAATGACTTTGGACAGCCATCCAAATCCTCCACTGGTGCCTTTCTGTCAGCCTTCTGGAAAAAGCTGTCTTCCAGCAGGCTCCCACTGATCTGCTGCTGAGTGGCCTTTAACTCAAAGGAATGCATTCCCCATGTGTGCTGTGGGGAAACTGCTGCTGTCAAAATGACATCTACTAATAGACATTTCAAATCACAATGCCTTGACACCATTAATGTTTATGTAGGCTGATTTACAGAGAATAAAAAATAAAAGATACACAAACTGTCTTGTTGATCTAAGCAATCGGGTTTTTTTAACAGAAATCCTTTAGGAAAGGCCTAAAACAAGACCAGAGATTCTGACAATAAACCCATTGCTGGCAACTCAAAGAAAGGAGCAATGTTTAAGTAGTTGTACTGCTCTGTATTTCCATCATTCTACTGAGATGTCTTTTATCATTAGTCTTCGATGAAAAACTGGAAGCCTTTTTAGAGTCATTTTGCCTTTAGTTATTAGTGATTTTACTTTCAAAAACTAAATTCTGACTTAGTGTTATGAAATAAACCAAAGAGATGCTTGAAATCTCTGACATAAGAATAACAGCAATTTTTCTTTCCTGCTAATACCTAAAATATCTTAATGTTCAAACAGTTTTCCACACACTTTTAGAGTTTGAGGATCCTCACCACGCAGATTTAACTACAGAAAAAAGCATCTCCAAGCTCATGATCAACTTTGACCCAGTGTCCAGGCTTTATTATATCACTTGGTTAAAATATGCTGCAATGCATATTTCCTATTTTCCTTATCTTTTGCTGAGATTCTTGTAATCAGTGAAACCAGTCTTGTCAGTATTATTGACAGTCTCTGTCAATTCACAAAGCTGATATATGGCACCAATCATCTCCCATTAACAAGGCAGGGAATGCAAATTTTCAAATGTCAGGGAGAGCTCAGGAAACTAAGGGCTAATTCAGGTCTGGCCTTAAACAGAGAACTGCCAAACCAGATTATAATTTTGGGTTGAGCTTTTCTGTTGTGCCACCTGATCAGTAGGGAGCAGGCTGGTACATATTACCAGGACATTTTCAATGACAATGCCCCAGACACAAGACTATTTTCTTTATTTTAACTTTTTACATCTACTTCCTAAGTTTATGAGTTTATGAAAGGATGTTTTTCCAAGAGCAGCCCTTAAATTCACACTCAGAATCTATTACACCGAAAAATACACATTAATCTGTTAGAACCTAAAGCAAATATGTAGCTGAAAAACCTCTTTCCTCCCATCTCCAACCTGTCATCAGAATCACAACCACCACAAAGAAAAAAACAAAAAAAACCCCAGAAAACCCATCAGGACTGCAGCAAGGGACAAAGAGCACTGAAAATATGGATCCAAAATTTTGACTTTTATCATTGCTAGAATTATTAAACTCCTCTCCAGGTACTAGCTGAATTTTCAGGTCTTTGATTCAGGTCTGAATTTTCAGATGGGGGTAATCTCAAGTGTGTTGTAAGCTTTTTAAAATGGTAAAATCATCTCTCCATGGGTTTAGGAAGAAAATTTTATTTACAAACTCAGAAAAAAAGCCTGGGAATTTTTCCCAAAGAATCCAAATAATTCCAATATGCAGTATTGCTAAAGCTTGAGATTGTCAATAAAAGCTGCATAGTACTTCATGTTTTTCTTATAAACAGAAATACTGAAATTATGCAATTCCATAAAAATCTCAGAAGTATCTTCCTTTCCAACTACAACAATAATTAATTTCTAACTCTATCAAGTTGTCTAGAACAATTCTAGAAGGCATTTAAAAGCACCCAAACAATAAGAATGGCAAGACTAGAATTGGCTTTTATAAAAAGTAGTTATTAAAATTACTGGAAGTTTTGCAAACATGAACCCTCCTGTATTTAGACAGTGATCATGAGAGGCATTAAAAAAAATAAAATCCACATGAACTGCAGTGGTTACAAAAGAGAAAAGCCAGTTTCCAAAGCTTTTCTCTATAGCATCAAGACTAAAAGCCAGTGCCATGAATTTACCCATCTATATTTTTGGACATTCTCATTTTTAAATGTGAAGACCTCTGTGTTTTTTATTCCATGCAATATCCTTCACATTGCTTCCCCTGTCAGTAGAATAAAAAAATAGTAAAAGATTGAATACTCTGGTTCTATTTTCATTCCCTATTGAACATAGATCAAAGCATATCTCTGCCATTTATTAATTTACTAACAGTGTTTCTATTTATATATTTCTTTGTAGCATAGGTATATGATGTGTATTACCTCAGGAATAATAATTACAGCTTTCTTAATTTTGCTTAATTTCAATTACTTTTATTCTCTTTTTTATTTAGAGTGCAATTTGTTTACATGCAAACAACTGGCAAACTCTCCAGCATTATAAATAAATAACTGAATTTTGAGATGTAAATTCAATCTCTTGGGGTATAAATGGAATAGTGATAAGGCTCTGAAATACACTACTCATTCCCACTCACTGAATAAGCATCTCATAACTCACTGGAGGGCTGCGAGTTCCCTATCCTAAGATTTAAATTTCAGAAGAATGCCAGTGTGCTTCTATGCCTACAGGCTTAAGGATTCACAGAGGGGTATTTTTTTCAGTTTCATCATTTTGAAGGCCTGATAAACAACAAGAAACAGAAAGTACCAGAAAGCTTTACAACAGTATACACATGTACTAAATATGTATGTATATGGAATACATACTGTTCTGGGGGTGGTTCTGTGGGAACACTGCAGGGAAAGCAGTTGATGCTATCAGGTTTCCTGACACTTCTGCACAGGTACCCCTATGAGAAATCCAGTCTGTCTCCAGGCAACACAGAGAGCCTTAATCCACAGGAAGCCCAGTCACAGAGGCGTGCTGGGGAAGAAGTCTGATGGCTTGGGGAAAGAGGCTGACAGCATAAAAGGAGAGCTAAAATTTTCTAAGAAAAGGAATTGGGAATTCCATTAAAAGAGTGGGACTGGCAAAACCTGGAACCAGTGTCTGCCTGGTGTCAGCAGGAAAGTGGAGGCGATGCTGGGTGAGACGAGAAAGTCACAAGTACAGGAAACAGACTGAAGAGTAATTATCTATCAGAACAAACTTCCTGTGAGTACAAACTCTTCCCAATATCCTGCATGCTGTCATTTCTTGCATGTGCACCTGCAGTTGTGCTCCTTCCCTTCAATTCTTTAAAAAAACCCTGTAAACTCAAAAAATGACCAAAAAAAAAAGCTCTCCACGGTTTGTTTGACTTTATAAACCCTAGTAAGTGCTGGGGGGTTTTGGTTTTATATTGTGTGTTTTTATATGACAATAATAAATGTAAAAACGCTATCTAGATGTGCTAATAGAATTGTGCGCAAATATTCTTGACAAATTGATCTAGACTTCAATATTCATAAAACTGACATCTACCTTGGAATTTCCAACAAAATATATTCACGACCTACAGCATTTTCCCATACAAAAGAAGTCAACAAAAAACCCCAATCAAACCCACACAACAGAGGCAACAAATAGAAAAAATCAGTCATGAATCACTATCATTCTCTGAACAGAAATGTCATTTCTTTAAGTCCCACTAATCTGGATGACATAGAGAATCAGAATCAAAGAACTGCACTGAGTTAGACCAAATCCTTCAACAGGCTCTATATCTTGTCTCCAAGAAAGGCCATAAATAGATAGGTAGAGATGCAAGATACTGTCCTTGCCTCCAGCTATTTCCAGTTCAGGAATTTCTGGAGCCAGTTGTAGTTCCTGTACACTTAGCAATTCTCAATTAACATCTTTCTCACTTTGAATTGATCAAAAGAAATGGTAGTTCTGTAGAAGAAAATTTTCCATCTCTCATCTAGTCTCAACAACTCACAGAAAAAAAGTACAGCATTCATGCATACATGGAAGAATTTAATTTTTGGAGGTTTTTAGTGCTTCCTTCAGACTGCAAAGCTGGTCTAATAAGTCTGTCCTATCAGAGAAGTCAGATGAAAAAGTTTCAGTAAAGGTTTTAAAAGGTTGTAAAACTTCAGTAACATTCCTCCTCAACTGTGTGCAGCAAACAGTATTCTTGACAGAGCTGTGCTTTCAGATGACCCATATAACTTATTTGTGACATTGTTACTGCGGAGTAATGGAGATTCATAAACTTGGGCTAATAAAAGTTTTATGGCGCAGCATATCAGCATGTAATATTTCTCAGCATAATGAAAGAGAAATAGATCTAGTTTAACACCATGCACTCAAGCCCAGAGTTGACCTAGAATTGAGAATGCCTTGCCAACAGCTCCCTTTGTTCTAGGACAGACAGCTTCCAGATCAAACTGGAACTGCCACCTCATCAGCTGTGAGAGAGATTGATTCTCCCGGCTATTCACTTACAAATAATGCATAATTATTTAGCAGAATGGCATTCAATGACACAGCAGAATCTTATGAGGTTAATTCCATGCCCACGGAAGTCACTGACAGTCTTGACAATCATGGAACAGTAAAGATGTAGGAGATGAAGGTTTCATGCACTGCTTCAGAAAGCGTAATTGACACACATTTCCTCACATTTCTCAGTAAAATGATACTGTCAAATATGTATAAAACACTAAAATATTGAACTTAAACATCTGTGCAGCATTTGAAGAGATTTTATGAGCTCTGCCACAAATCTGTGATTTCTTCAGGACCTGACATAGCTTTGCAAGAGCCATCTCTTACAGATGTTGGAATCCTTACCAGCATTTAAGGAAGGTAGGTTGTCTTTCCCACTTATGCCCTCAATGGCTGTACATTCACGAACCAATGCACACTGCAAAAGAAATGCAACCACAAATGTGACACATTCAGGGGTCTGAAATGAACCCATGGCAGTTTATAAAAGGTAGGCTGAAAGCCATCACTGATAATAATATAAACTTCCCAAGCCTTAATTATAATATACATTTTTGTCTTTATATTTCTGTTCCAAGATACTGTAACACAATCAGAATTATAGCCAAGAAAATGACAAAATATAATCAGCTGTTCCATAATGAAACAGAAAGGTTTCCTACCAGTTTAGTGGCAGAAGTGTTGAGAGATATTAATAGTTTAGCTTAATAAGTAAGTTTTATTATATTTATAAGAATAAGGAACTTTAGTTTCAAACAATTTTTTGACAAGTTTTGTACTTTCAAAGAGGTTTCTTTAGGCAAAGCAGTTTTCACATGCACAGTGCAAGGAAACACTTTATTAATTTTTAAACAAAGGAAAAGTAGGAAGCACAAAAAAGTCTTTAAAATGTGCTCGCAGATTGTGATTGAAGTAATTTGTTATACAAGTGAACTGGAATATTTCTTTGGTAAGATTAGTGCATAAAAGTATAAAACGATTGTGGAAAAATCAATCAGTGTACACCTATATTAAATGTAGTATGAAGTACATTTTTAGTGCTCCTCCTACCCCCAGCCAGAAAACAAATTAGAGTCTCTAAAGGTGATAGGGAGCTCTGTTCCCAGGGATTCCCCAGTTTCTAGAAGTTCAGTTGGAGAACCCAAGACAGAGAGCAAGACATGATGGACTCTCTACCAGTTGATATCTGAAAATGAATTTAACCGTCACCTTTCTCTTCCATGAGAAATTCCCACACATCGTTTATCTAAAAGTGAGCAAACCCAATTCAAAACTTACTTATTTGAAATAACTCAATAACTCTGCATTCTCACAATTGCATTCTCACTACCAACATATAAACCAAGACTGTGCTGCAACTAATTTGTACAAACTGAGGACTCCTTTAAAGACCACAGAAAATACATCTGTCATGAGGCTGATCTTTCTTTACAAGTATTAGAAACCCCTAGAAAGATGCTATTAAAGCCTTCTGTCTCCCCCAGGCCAGACACAGCTCATTAATTATGTCTCAAATAATTGCAAGGAGTCTCATTTTGAAATGGAAGAAAAGCAAAATGAAAGAGAAGGCTGAAAAAAGAGCTCATGTTGCCTATCTTGTGCAAGTTTTACAGTTCAAAATCAGAAAGATTTCACAGCATTTGTTAGCTTTTTGGAACTGGTCCCACTCATATACTGTTTTAAAAAGGCATTGAGGTCCTTTGAGATTAGTGGTGAAAAAAAAGTATAAAATCTACCCTCTGAATTTGACCCAAAAGCAGACTGGTTTGGCTGAGCAGAAAAGATATTGAAAATAATGTCCTTTTCTCAATAAATACAGTCTTATTTGTTACTTCCAAAGAAAAAATGCTGCATTCCCTGTAGCAATATCTACTTTCTTTTTTTTTCCCCATGAAGAACAGAACACACCATAGTGTTAAACAGTAACCCATCATACTAGGGCTGCAAAAATTGCCTGCTCCCATGAAATGCAGCTGAACCTGCCCCTCTGCAAGGGAATTCACCTCTTCTTTGGCTTGCCTGTCTGTCATTCTTCCCAGCTTTTCAGTATTGTGGGCACAGATTGCACATAAAAATCAACATGAACAGGACTTCAAGGGCAGAAAGCAGAGCAGCTATCCAAGGAAAAAAGAAGCCATATTTACGGCATCTCTCTGGACAGTTTTTTGATCAGAAGTGATCAAATACATTCAGCTGAGATAAAAATGAGCTGTTTTTTTTCTTAAAGAAGGAAAGGGACTAGGAAACTCAGGTTAGAATATTACTCTGTACATTTTCATGAGGGTTTTTTTTTTAGTCGAGGGAGATAAGTGTACATATTACTTACTCCAGAAATTTTGTTTTAAGTCCTTAACCCAATTTGGTAATTAGTATTTTAGACATCTGGTACAACTGATCATTCCAATTAACTTTGTGCAATAAACTGAGTTCCTACCTTTTGATCCTGGGTATCTGCTGTGATGTGGTCTGTTTCCCCCTCCTCTAGCTCTCCCATCTTCACAAGATTGACTTCAATGGTACCAACTGTCTTTCCACCATCAGATGTTCTAGGAAAAAAAAAAAAAAACAAACAACCCGTGACACTGGGTCACTTGCAGCATCAAATTCTTTCAATTAAAATATTGTCAGTAAATACTTAGTCCCCTCTGCGTTTTGTACAGCTGCAGTCACCTGCATTGAATTGGTTATTTACAATCATAAACTAAATTTTAACAATGAAGCAACTTATTTAGGGCAATGAAAGTTTTCATCACAAAACTGAGGATGAGTAAGGGCTATAAATGGTGCGTGACTCCATGAACACTGCCAGGTTTTCATTCTAGATCTTATCCTGCCTGTGGACCATCAGATAAAGGGCTGTAGTACTGCACCAATATCTCACTTAGGACCTGCCATCCCACTGAAGAGTGCATGGCTTCGTTTCCTAACAGTCTTCAAAGAAAGGACACACTCAGTGTATTAATAAAACCCCTGCAAAACCAAAACAACGTCACTAATCTGAATATCACTTCTCCTTTTTTAATCCCTTCACAGAGTAATCAGAATCCTATTTTCTTTGACCTACATAGGAATGGTAGCACAGTTCCAGGTGAATTCCTCTATTATCATCTCCATAAATAGTTTATTTCCAATTAATCAAAACCAAATAGCAATCCAGATGTACGTCACCAAGAAAAGAATATCACTGAGTACCTTTTGGAAGAGACAAGGGTTTAAACTCCAGAAAGACACCAAATGCTTTTTCAGCTTTCACTGCCAGCACAGCACCAAGGTTAATGGCACAGCCTATCTCCCCTGGCTTATTCTGAACAGCTGGATTTTTTGAAAGGAAGGAAAGAAGAGTAACAGACCATTTCATAATAACGAGGAAAGGGTAACAACAGGCACCAAGCAAAAATAGGCAAAAGGAAATGACAAGAATAAGTTCAGCAGAATTACAAAAACACAGCGAGGAAGGAGAATAAGAACAAATGTGTATAATCTGAGAGGTTAAAATGAAGAGTGATGAATCAGAAAAAAAGACTACATAGAAAAGTTCAATGTCATAAAATCATAAAATCACAGAATTATAGAGTATGCTGGGTTGGAAGGGACCCATTAGAATCATCAAGTCCAACTCCTACAGCAAAATCTCAAAAAATAATTACCCCCAAGCTTCCAATTTAAATAATTATTTTGGTTGCAAACCATTAGGCTCAGTAGAATACATTTATCGTGCAACTATACAAATCTGGTCTTCTATAAAACCTTGAAAAATAAACATAATTCTTCATATTTTACATGTGCAAAACTTCATTTGCTCTAAGGCAAATTAATTACTGACAATAAAGGAACAATGTAAAATGAACCTGTTCCAGATAGTTTTGCAATTGAAGAAGCCTATGTTAATTGACAAGGTATACAGAAAAAAAGTTATAAGGGTTCAGTGTCCAAATGGTGCTTATAAGCAGAAATACATAATAATTTTGAAATGCATGAGAACAACTTAAGTGCCTTCTGAATGAAGAACTTTCCCCTGAGTTGGCACAGCCTCGTGGTTTGACTTCACTTCTTTTCTCCTTCTGTCAAAGCAGCACCCAAACTCAGCTGTGTCAGCAAATGCACTACAGCACTCCCAAGCAGAAAGGGAATACATTATTGTCAGCAAATCACATATATCTTTAGAAACCAAAGTGTATGGTTGTAAGACTGAAAATTTTTCAACAGCTTAAGGTGTTCTGATCAAACTGTCAAGTGAATGAACTGATCCAAGCCTACAAGGCCTTTTGCTCTAGTAAAATAAAATGGAAATGCTAGTTACACTTTCTCAATCCTTGTCTCTTGTTCTTTAGAATGTTAAATATCCCCCTTGCTGCTGTTATTAAAAGCTTGGCCTCAGTATGGCAGTGAGCACTGCATTGCTTGCCTGCAGGAGGAGCAATATGTATTTTGTACAGGCTTAAAAACAATGATTGATCTAATTTTACTTTTATATCGTTCTTTTCTTTTTTATTACTATTTTCTTGTCAAAATCACTCCTGTCTGGTCTAATACATAAGTAATATTATAATCTGGAACATGCATTACCTGCAAGAGAAGGTAATGCAACACAGTAAAACTAAACAGTGGGACTTGTTGCATCATAGTTGTACTTCTTCTCCCAGTTTTAATCTTCCCACTCAGAAACATGAAAACACAATTTAACAAAAAAAGCCAACAACAACAAAACCAACAAATCCCCAAACCAAAGTTTCTTTTGAATGCTACAGGCATACAAATCAACAAAGAGCTCTATAAATGCCCAGGGCGAAACTGCTGTGAGCAGTGTCAGACTCTGTGATTTTAAAACACCAGCAGTGCATGACAGTCTTCAAACAGACATGTCAGGCATTTCCAACTTTCCAGCAATATCATGAGATTAACATTTCACTTGAAAGAAAATTAAAAGGGAGAAACAGAAGTGATGCAGAGGGGAAAAAACCAACCAACCAACAACAAAAAAACCACAACTTAGTGATCATACTTTAATAGGATAAAACCTGTATTATTTTACTTTGCACTAACAGTATTGAGCACACATATGTACACACCTCATGTCATTTGCCTGCACAGATGTGAAGAGAATCTCACACATACACGCTGTTCAACAGAGCACCAGAGAAAAAAATTAATTGGTTTTAGGATAATTCATAATGCATTAGGATGTAATTGGCTTATTTGCTGAAGCTTAGTAAAGCTGAGAAGGGCACTCTGCACCCAAATGGTGCGGTGAAGATGGTCCCTGCATCAAATTGCTCCCAGTCATGAGACAAGAGACACAATATCCCTGCAGAACAAAGGACTGCACCTGGAAAACCTGCATAGGGCAAGTTGGGGTGAGGGATACTGCAAAAAGAATGAGATCAGTGTCAATGTAAGAAGCCTGTACGTGGCACAAAATCCGGCTGGCTTATGGAGCTGGAAAATTGCTGATTTTTTTTAGCACCCTGGGACAAGGAGCAGCAATCATCTGATACCTGTCGACAGAGCACCTGCATTTGAAATAGATTTCTCTAACATCCCAAGTCCTTAAGGATCCCCAGGTCAGTATCAAATCTCCCAAATGTGAGGGAAGGAGATAGCCAGTAACATCATGAACAGCAGGAATTTGTGCCCACCTTATTACTTCTGGCCACAAAATGTTGACCAAGGCATCCAGAGAGGAAGAAGGTAACAAGCTAGTGATGGAAAAGTAAGTAAGCTAAATGGACTGAGAACAGCAGTCATTTGCCTCCAATGCTGATCTCATCAAGTCTCATTACTACGTGTTGAATATGCAAATTTAGGCCTGCTAATTGGTTCCCATGGCCACACACCTTTCTTCCAAAAAAAAAAGAAAAATATTCAAAAACACAAAGAAAGAAGGAAGCAGACTGCATGTTTGCATGGCTGTGTTAATTATAAAAGACAAAGTGACTGCCAGAAAAGCAAACTGCATGACTGAGTCTAGCAGGCAGCCCCTTTCTCCAGTGCATCATACCCAATAAATGCAATTAGCACAGACTAACTTACAGATTGTCATTAAATTAATTTCTCCGCTAGTATAATATATTTTTATATATCCAAGCACAGAAGTATTTACTTGCTCAAAAATGTTTATTCTGTGAATTCACAGTGAAGCCTATTACAACAGTCAATACTGGTTTTAAACAAGTCCACTGTAAATAACATTCTGTTGCATTCTAAGGTAAATAAACAAAGTTTTGCGATGCTCAGTTCCTTCTGTTTTCATTATTTCAAGGAACAGTTGATTAAACTTCATGTCAGAACAAGTTTCCCCTCGACTGTATTGGAGATTTGCCTGACTTATAAAGCCAAGCTGTTGTTCACCAGCTTCCTGGGGTGGATGACACAACATGAAGCAGCCGAGAAAATTTCAGGGTGGAGACCAAGTACAACTAGCTGTAGACAGATTTCTATTGAATTTTAATAGAAAAAAGCAGCTAAATATATAGTATTTTACAGTCATCATTTGCTAGGGAAGTTTTGCTAAGTACATAAATGACTGCAGAAATTACTGTGCTGCTTTCCAATTCTCTCTAGTTATTTAAACTTTGTGAATATTACTACCACCAAAGTGCAGTTACATGTTTTCTGGCCCAATGAACTAATGGAAGGAGGGAAATTAAGAGTACTTTCTTTCCAAAAATAGCTAGGTTTATCTTCTTTATTTAAAGACAGTTCAGTCCAGTCCAAGATTAATGAAAAGAAGACAACTAAAATTAGATGGCTGTACAAATAGATACTGTCCAAGAGCTTAAGCACTGACACATGCTTAAAGAAAGTCTGTGTAGTACATGATGGAGAGACATGCAGAGGCACAACCTCCCAGACTATCTGTATAATTCATGCACTCCATCCTAGTCCTTGTTTGTTTAGCTCCCCTGCCGTGGAGTTCCTGCTCACAGGGGCCAAAGGATCCGAGTGGAATTGACACCAGCCCAGATTCACACTCAAGTACCCTACTTACACTTTTGTACAGTCTCTTGAGAGGAGCATGGCAGACAGATGTACCTTATTTTTGCAGAGAACACAAGGAAGCATTATTATCTTTTTCCTTTGCCACTTCTTACATGTAGCTAAGTCGAAATCATACAAAAATTGCTCAAGCTAAAGAGGGGCTTCCTGGAAAATGGCAAACTACCACCACAGGGGAAGGAGCTAATGGAAGTACTGATTGCTAGCTCTTTGCAAAAAGCCATAGAGCTCAACCAAGGAAAAAAAAACCAAAAAACCAAAACATTATGCTGTTCTTAACAGAAGGGTGTGGTAAAGCACTCCTCTAAATTGAACTTGAATCAACTAAAAAAAAAAATTTAGCTTTTATTACTATATTAGCAGCCAGTATACCTACCTCTCATTTAGAAAGAAAAAAATATGCTTTTTTTTTTAATTGGACACATAATATCATATAGTGAATATTAAGAAATATTCTTCCACTGAAAAAGACTTTTGTTTCATTCAACAGCCCATTTTATCTCATCCATCATCACAACTGTATGAGAAAGCTGGAAGCAAGTGCCATTGCATTATCTCTGCAAAATGAAACATGCAAGTCTAAAGAAAGCATCTCTCTTTTTATAAATTCCATGTTGGAAACTTGCAATCCCAAGTCTCTAGTAACTAAATTTCCACACCAACATCAGTTGTGTACACTGAAGTAATTCTACAAATCGACCTTGTCGTGTTTTGATGATTAGCTACACGTGCACAGACCTACCAGAAACACTCAGCCACCAGTTTGGGACACGTTTATGAAGAAGAAAGGACAATCAGAATATAAACTCCTTTTTAGAAGTTTTGTAACTTGTGTCCCTAATCACTATTAGGGTACAACGGTGGGAAAAGGGAAAAGTAGAGCACAGTGTGTCAACAGTAATAAATTGTAGACACATGCTAGCTCTCCACAAAATAACAGAAAAATACAAGAATGTTCCTTTAAAAACACTTTTATATTGTTACATTGTACCTCAGAAAGACAATGGCAAGACATAATAAAAAATAAAAGGAAAACAAAAAGAAAACTCAGTTAAAAATTAACCAGACTCTATAATTCCACCAATAATTACAGGGTAAACCACAGAGCTATTTCCAGGTCCTTAAATCTCTACTTCAAATCTAACAAAGAAGAATCTCAATCACAGGCACCCCCTGATAAACTCGCATCCAAAGAATATCAACAAGAATTAAATAGAATTTCATGCTCTAACAAGTCCCTTGATATATCCTCTATCCTCCTGAGAGGTACTAATACCTCAGGGTGATTAGAGGAAAGCAAGCTTAAATTAGTAGAGTGCTCTGGTTAAATTGCCATCGAAGAAATGTGGATAATATCTACTGACTTTCTGCTGCTGAATAGTCATAATCAGAAAACAATCCCACGTTTGAAAGGTTAGGATTTTTTTTTTAAGAAAAAACTAAACCCTACCATTTATTGTAACTGCAAATTAATTTGAATTGGTATATTTGTCTTCTAGTGTTAGCTGAACAGAGGACAACCAAGACTAAAAAAATATTAATTAAAAGTAAATTTTTCATCTATTTCTTATGAGTTTTCCATCTTAACTTTTTGATTAGAAATTGGATGGGTGAGATACAAAATACTAACTCTGAAACTGTCCTGAAACTTTCCATTCTGTCAATTACTGTGCCACCTGTTGGAGGCAATCTTTCAGATCAAATTCTCAATATGTCAGTTACAGAAGCAAAGTTTATCCCAAAGAGCTAGAGACAACTTAAATTCCTGTAAGAATAGATTCTTACAATCATGAAGCTGGAATTCATTTATCTAGCCTTCGATTCCCATAGGGAGCTGTCAGTTCACATTTTATCTAATCGGGTTTTTTTGTTAGACAAAGCTATATCCTTGTTAGGCATGGCATTTTCTGTGTTTGGGAGAAATTAAAATCAAAGCGTTTTGTTAACCTTGCCCTGTGAACTACACACTCACATGCAACTACTCCTGTTGAAGCAGGAAGGCAGGTGCCAAAATACTTCAAGAAGTTTCCATTTCTAAAAAATGTCCTTGACACAGTGACAGCGCCACGACAACTCTGAATGGGTCATAATTTACTCCTTAAACCAAATTAAGGCTGTCTTCCTGTGCTCAGGATAACAAATGCAACACAACTTTCCCACAGCACCTATGTACAATATCCCAGGCACAACGTACACCAGTGTCTCAGTTCTCCCAGTCACAGCTTCTTTCCTCCCAAAATGTTGCCTTTGTAGACACATGATCAATTTGAGCTGTTGCTCTGGGATGCTTAACTGTAACTTCCCAGTAATCCTAAATAAGCCTCCATTGCACTTGCAATAATCAGCTCAACAAAATCCCTGAACTATATAAAGTCCAAGGAATTTACTCTGAAAATCACCACCTAAAAGGTTGCCCCTAACCTTCAAAAGTTTTTGATTTGTATCTTTATTTACCTTAAGCCATGCAAGACAGTATCGGGGGTGATAACTGTTTTTTACTTCCTTCAAGTGCACAGCTTTAAGAAGCATCTGTTCAGCCCAGCCCGAGGTTTTGAACATTGGCTCTGACCCTCCTGCAGCTCTGTACCTGATTAGAGCTGTTCATCACATCCCCCACGATTTCAGTATGGCTGCATATAACAATGAGTTTAGGAGACCACAATCATTTTCACATGGGAGACACCTTCAATAATTAGGCCCTTCTTCTTTAAACATGCCTGATAACCAAACCAAACTGTACACTGTTAATTGTTTAAACTACACACACCAAACAAAACTGAGAATCTTAGGCTCCTTTCTAAAGGAAACTTTGAAAGACTATTCCTTATGCCAAGTTGCCTGCAATTCTTCCATAGGTTATCATACTATAAAATTACCTTTTCTAATCTGGCACCTGAGAAGCTCCAGTTTATAGGGTTGGTATTTAATTTTGGTGTTTAATTTTGAACTTGTGCATGGCAGAACTAGAAGCACTCCAAGCTGACATCTAATAAACCTGATGGAATATGGAGTTTAAGACACAGTCAAGCAGGCATCATAGAATTGTTTAAGGTGGAAAAGACCTTTAAGAGCATCAAGTCCAACCATTAATCCAGCACTGCAAAGTCCATCATTAAACCGTGTTCCTCAGGACCACATCTGCATGTCTTATAAACACCTCCAGGGATGGTGACCCCCCCTGCTTCCCTGGGCAGCCTGTTCCAATGCTTGATAACGCCTCAAGTGAAGATTTTTTTTTTTCCTGATATCCAAACTAAGCATCAACTGGTGCAACTTGGGATCATTTTCTCTTGTCCTCTTACGTGCTGTCTGGGAGAAGAGACCGACCCCCACCTCACAACCCCCTCCTTTCAGGTAATTGTAGAGCGTGATCAGGTCCCCACTGAGCTTCCTTTTCTCCAGGATAAACACTCCCAGCTCCCTCAGCCATTCCTCATCCGACTTGTGCTCCAGACCCTTCCCCATCTTTGTTGCCTTTCTTTGGATGAGAAATGCCAAGGGTTATTAACTCACCACGATTTACAAGAGAGGGAAACACTTACCTGAGGGTAAGGGTCAACTGTTGTTCCTTTGACTTCACCAGATCTCCTACTCTAAAAGTTGCACAGCCCAGGAAGCTCCGCTACAAATCAAAGCAGAAAGAAAAGATAACATATCCCTTCATTTTTTTTCTTTTGGTCTCACACTTGAAAATCTTTCTTTGGTACTTAAAAAAATATTGCATTTCAATATAACAGTTGGACACTCTATCCACTAGAAATTTTTTTGTGCATCTGTAGCGTGATTAGCAGTAAAATGTTAAAAACTCTGGTATTATGGGCAGGAACCTTTCTCTTTTCCATTAAGAATGGTCGAACAACCTGGCAAAATAACCGGTTGTAAGAGGTACAGCCACAGGAAAATTTTCATTCGGTACAAGTATTTGCATTTTGCATCTATTTCTTTCTATTTTTCTAATTTCTGGATTACAAGAAATGCTAGATTTTCAGTGTTTTACCAAAGTTGTTGTTATGGTTTTTCCTCAAGCCTTTGGCACTACCATCCATGTATTCCAAATATGAACATATTTGCTAGGAAGATATTTTTTAATTGAGAAGAAGGATTAAATCTTCTTTTGCACTTTGGTTGTTTTTTAACCTCTGCTGATATCCTACTGCACATTGCTGAAATCCCATTTTGTCATCTTGGCCAGCAGTAGTATTCCTGCCTTGGGAAAAAAGGGGAAAGAAACTAACAGCTTACAGCCAGCTTCTATCCATTTATCTTTCAAATATACAACACAATATCACTTGCTCTAAATAAATTATAATGAGATCATGACATTATGTTTAATTTTTTGCAATAAAACAATAAGAAGGACACAAAGTTTGTTTTTTATTACATAACACCGAGTTTACTGTTGGAATGGCAAATTAAAATTCCAGGCTAAATTATATACATTCTTGGATATACAAATTAAAGAAGAATCAAGTCGCTCTGAGTCAACAGAGACTGCCTGCAGAGAGCAACTTTCCCTTCAGGGAAAAACAGAAAAGAATTTGTTGCTGCTGAGAAGAGTAACTTCCTCTGGTAAAAAAAAAAAAAACCTTCAGCCTGCTTTCTTTCAGGAAAGCCAGCAGGATATTGAGTTTTTGAATGCAAACAATAAAGCTCTACATTAAGATCAGTTTTCTTCCATTTAAAAATGTATAGTTCAAATAACAATTTTGAAATTGGGTAAGCACCAACTGTGGTCTCCAATTTGGTAAACTAAGTCATGAGGTATGGCTTGCTCCTATCAATGGCACAGGCTTAGATTTCCTATGCTTTTGTCAACACGTAAGCAGCAAAGGAAAAAAAGACACAAGTTGAGAGTCTAAGGAAGGCTGGGAAAAGAGTGGATCTGGGAAGTGATGAACAGGAAGAAAGGAAGAAAAAAGGCCTGTAGGATATATATAGAGAAAAATAACACAGCTGCAACAAGCAAAGATCACTGTTAGTTTTCAGTGCCAAAATAAAATGTACTTCTAGGAAAAAGACATCCAGGTGTGACACAAGGTGATGCAGAGCCTTGCTGGAGTGAACACACTCCAGGTAGTTCTGTCTTCCTTTAGATCAGTCAACATGACAGCGTTTCTGCACTAAAACTTTGTGGTCACAGGTTTAGCCCAGATTATTTGTCTTCTTCCAAGAGCATATCCTCCTTCATACTGTAAGAACACATCCCACAGCACGGTGTCTCTATGGCAGCCTTTATTCTAGCATTTTATGACATTGGAGTGTTTGTATTTGAAACCTGACCATTTGGAAAGGGGAAGAGTGGTATTTGGAATGAAACTGGTATGAGGTTTGGTCACTTGGGGCTTCTTTCTGCAGCACAATAGAACTATAAATATATTTAAGAATCCTAAGTCAGAGTCCTCATGTGACCAGGGCCAAGAAGCAATTACACTGCTCTCTTATACAGCCAAGGAGCTTTAGGCATATAACCTACTAAACATCTGAGTGTCATATCTACTTCTCCAGTGTCATGAAATTAAAGGTGAATGATTTCATTGGCTTAAAACATTCTACTTAGTTCTCTTTTTTATATTTTTATGCTTATTTAGAAAAAGAAAAAGAAAATCTTTGCTTCACAATACAGAGCTATGTGCAAAATTAAACAAAATTTTAAATGATCCCATGACCCAAATGAAGAGAGTTATGCTAATGTTCAGGGGGTCTAATATCAAGCTGGAGAATACTTTTTCCATACTGATTTAGATACCAATAGTCCACCCTGGGGCCTGAACTGGCAGTCTACAAACTAATCTAACTTTGCCCACATGACTTGAAAAGGCTTGAAAAGAAGGCTTAAAACAGAATTGCTGCTGTAATGCTAATTGCAGAGTAATGTTCCTTTAGAATTTTGCTAGTGTTGTAGTCACAATAATAAATCTTAAGATAGGTGCCTTGAGTAGTATGATGAATAATCTCAGCTAGCCAAAGAGAAAAGTCTCCATAATAGCTATACAAAAAGTTAAAACACATCCATTATTTCACTAAGATTGAACTTGCTGCCAAGTTACAGATTTTTCTAACACTAGTGAAGTCCTGAAAACTATGCCAAGGAAGCCCTGCTAAGGCAGAAAAGTCAACACCTTAGGCTAAAAATTTAAACCCCCAGTTATTTTACATGTTTGCAGACAGATCTGACACCTGCACCAGGAGGTCTTAAGTCTTTTATTCAGCTCTACCAGGACCAATCTTTCCCACCCCCACAAGGTGTCCATGTCATCTAGAAGGTTTTAGCCCTCTCAGTCCCAGAAATTACTTCCCAATACCTTTGTCAAAAGCTCTATGTGTAGATCTACACATAAAAATGAGTCCTCTATATGTTGCCAGTGCACTTTCTGAAAACACAAACCAAACGCAGCTCCTGCTGCAGAACATTTGATACCCTGCAGATGAAGACCAGAAGGTGACAGGCCAGGCTTATTGAGGCAATGCCATTCCAGGCTCTCAATCTCATCCAGACTGCTTGTATGGCAAGGAGTTTACACAGTTGTGCTTGTCTCAGGACAGCTTCAGTTGAAAAAGATTTTAAAAACAGATGTGAACGGGATTACATCGATCAATGGGACTATCACTCCTGCCTTGATAATGTCATTCACTTAACCCAACTTTTGCTATTAAAAAAGCTTGTCAGCTCCTGTTGACCAGTGAGTGTCTCACCCTGCTGATGAGATGAAAAACAAACAAACAAACAAACAAACAATCAATGAAGATAACTGCTTACCCCAACATCTGCTCTTGGTTCCTTGTGATCAGGTAGGACACTGGTGCGGACCTGAGAGAAGGGAGGAAAAAAAAGGCAATAAATCATTACACTTTTTGTAGTTGCTTCCCAATTAGAATGAAACAAGTGCTCATGCCTTTCCTTCCTCTCACTTTTGACATTTTGGAGATAAATTTAAATGGAGCTATATATGTATATATAATTTATAACAACTAGTAATTTAAGCACAATATCTGCTGGTTCCTGTGAAGAAAGTATCTTATCATTGCCCATTTATCATTCTGAACTTTCCTGAGTCTCTAAAGGGAGAAAAGCTGTGTTCAGTTGTTCCCTTCCTAAAAGGATATTTTTTTGGCTGTAACTTGAGTGACAGAATTCTTCATCTAGAGGCATTATCTGGAAACAAAATTTCCAGCCTCAAGTGAAAGAGCATAGTACATTAAAAAGTGTTTTCTCCCAGTAAGTACTTGCCTTTGCCAGCTGATCAGCAGCAGATATCCTGATCCCCAGTCTCACTCAGTGTATGACCCTGCCTCCTTCTGCCACTTGCTGAGTATTTCTGAGGTGAGAGATGTTTGTAGGCATTCAAAGAGGGAAAGTCTCTATATTCTCCCCTACACGGGACCTCCAGTTTTCCCTGCATTTTCTGCAAGGCGGAGCTGCCACTGTACTCAACTGCTTTCATTTCAGAAGAGCACGTATGGGATAACCCGACTTCCTCTTCTGTATTTCCCAAAATATAGTACAGGTTGGTCTGTGGGAGTGGGTGGGTCTGTGTCTTCAATGCCTTGATAATTTAATTGTTGAGTGGTGGTTGAGAACAGACAACTGATTAAACAGAAAAAAATTAGATAGAAAACGTATAAGAAAACCTCTGTGACATCCCTCTAACATGGCCTGCCTGGGCCAAAACCAGCCCTTTGGAATAACTTGCTGTTAAGAGCAACATACAAGGGAGAATACACTGAGCATGAACATCTGTGTGATTACCTAGCCTAAATTATAGATATTCATTCTCCAAAGACAAACTTTTGGCTTGATTTCCAAGTAAAACTCAAACTCATTTTGTAAATCTCCTGGCAAAAGACTCATTTTTTTTCCATGCCCTCGAATGTGACCCTCAGTTCTTCTATTCTAGTGGCAACTTAGTACACAAAAAAAGCCCTCCTTTAAAGCAAAGATAATGTAATTGTCTGTTATTCTAAATACATGTTGTTATAAAGCACCAATATAAAGTCCACCACAAAGACTTGACAAAGGATAACCGTAGTTTTTCTCAGTCAGCTCTTATCCCTTGATTGCCTACAGTGAGAACATTGTTTTTCCCACAAAAGCCTGAAGATAGTAAAAAATGCTATAATTAATTTAATGAGGGACAGAATCCTTTAGAAATCAGTGGGAGTCCTCATTTGGATGCGATTTTACATTTAGATTTTCCCCTCTAATATAATATTAGCAACTCCAAAGCATTTGGCTTTCTACAGAAAACTAGTACAAAATGTTCAATAGCAATATTTGTATCTAAAATTTACCTTCAAATGCTTCAAGTCACAAATGAAAATGAAATTACTGACATCTTCTTTTTGGTGATACTTATCTTTCCCTTTTGAAGCTGGGAAAACAACTTAGAGCAGATGTATTTCTTAAAAGAAAGATGGAGTATCAACACCAGGCCAAAAATGCTGTGACATTTTAAGATGCTAAAAAGCTGTTCAATGTGCCAGCCTCAAAAAGGTGACAGCTGGCCCAACAAGAAGTGAGGTATTTACATTTTCTAATTATCATTATGGCTATTTATTCAAGAAAAAGAAATAGTATAAGAATTAGTCTTCCTCTTCATCATTTATGTATTTGTAACCCAGAAGCAGTTTAGCAAATATTTTTAAAAGTGTACGTGTTTTTGTATGATACTAAGTTGTGCTTCACAGCAAGAGAAAGTTCAAGTATCTTTTATGCTTATTGAAACCAAGGGAATTCAACACTCATTTAGAATCATAGCATATTAATTCCTTCTTTTGCTGGATAAAGTCACAATTCAGGAGAACGTATTTCTGCTTTTCTGACCCAATGCAGAAGTGGAAAGGGACGTCAACACCTCACTAACCTAGAGCCTTCCATATAATAAAAGCATATTCCTGAATTTCAAATGGATTTAAAATACAGAAACGATTTCTGTTGCATTTTGCAGTACTTTTTGGTTCAGCTATGTTTGTTTCTTTTCATTTGGTTTTAACCACTTTATGACCAGTAGCTGTACAGCTCAATGTAACTCTGTCTCTGGTGGGACTGACATGAGGCTGTATCTTTCTTCTCCCCAAAAGATATTTTGTTTGAAATTAAATTGAATATCTTGATCCAAGTGTGTGCAAACATATATATCAAATATATAAAATAAAATATATATAAAATAAAAGTGTTATTATTTGATATTTATGAAAAGAGAAGTCACATACATGTATGTAAATACATACATGGGAGGTACAGTCTGACCCCTTTCAGGCTGTCTCTTGGTTGAGTTCCTGAACAAACTCTCTGAATGCTGCAATTATTGGGGTATCATTATGGGATGGTCACACAGGCCTCATTACAAACACAAAGTCAGCTCATAAACATTTATAAAACATAAGAAACAAGTCAGTTCACAAACCAATCCACAAAATGAAAGAGAAAAAATGGAGATAAATACAGAGGCTTTGAAAGGTCAAATATCCTCCCAGTGCCTTTCCTGATTAAACAAACTGCCGCACTTTTCAAATCCTTGTCATAAATCAACTTTTCCCTGCTGGCCCCATCTAGAACAACTACAAAATATAAATGCAAGCAGAAAATCAGATTTTAATCCCAAGTATCCATTACTCTGTTAGAATTTCTGTTTTCTCACTTGTTCTAGGTTTTCCTGTGCAAATTGCCAACCTCTGAGAGGGGAGTTCATTTACAACTAGGGTAAGACCACATTTCCCTGGAATAGCACACACTACAGCTTTACCTCCCCAGACAAGAAGAGATCATAAAGGTATGCAAGAAAGACAACTTGTGACCTAGGCTTAATGCAAAATGTTTCTGACAAGTATCTATTCCTGTGATTTTTTTTTTTTTTGTAGAATAATACGGTAAACTTTTATACACCAGAGGTTGTTGTACCAGGAAGAACACTGGTGGACAACAGTGGGCACTCATGATATGTTTAATTTTCTTTAAATCTCGTACAGAACAATGTACAATGAGTAATGCATTTGTCACAGACATATGTGTTAAATTTCTCTAGGCATAAATGCTAAATTCAGCTTTAATGAACTGTCCTTTAGTAGAAGGCAGTTTTGTGTGATTAAAAAGAACATTTCTTTCAGTTGTTTGCAGCACTGAGCAACATCCACACACGCTGTCAAAGAACAGAAGATTGAATCATTATCATTACTGAATCTTTTGTGCCTGCCCTTAATGAAAGGCTTTGGATTTCAGGTGATGATCAAAAGCCATGTTCAGAATGCATTCCAGTTTTGCAAACAAACAATGCTAGATCCTTTCCTTGTTACTGTGGATTTACTCCATCAAATCAAGAGTGGCTTCCAGTGACTTCCCAGTACTCCCTGCTGTTGGCTGCTGAAATGCACTGTTCTGTCATCGCTGCTATACACTCTTGGCATCTCACAATAACTAAGTACACACAGCAGGCAAGGTTAGGCAAGGCAAGATAAGAGACTACTGTCCTGGGTTGCAGTGTATTCTATTACCATCTACATGAGCTGTTGAAACCAGGTGGGTGGTGTTCTTTGCCTCCACCCTCCGGACTATCGTCTGTTAATGGGTTTCACCACATGACTCACAGATAACCCATTCTGGACTATCTTCTCTTAATGGCCCATCAAGGCCGCACTGCATGACTGACAAAATCACATCATCCCATTGTCAGATGCTCCGCCCAGAGGGAAGAACCAAGCATTCCATCCTGGATATAAGTTGAGATTCCGAACACCACAAGCAGCCTTTTCCACTGGATTCCCAGAGGATGAGAGCTACACAGCCACTGCTGGACCTTCTGAGACCAGACCCTTCTATAGGATCACTGCTTCCAACAGGACCACTTCATTGGGACTGCTACCAACACCCTGCCCAACAGGGTGTCAGGTTGTATGCTGACTCTCTCAGTGGTTTTTCTACTATTGCATTTATTTTACTTTTTTTTTCCTTTTCCTATTAAAATTGCATTTCTGACTTGCAGTCTCTCACTGGTTTGTTTTCAAACCCTGACAACTACTGAAAGCAGTCACTGAAAAATTGACTTGCCCTCCTTCAATAAAGCACCTTCCAGGAAAGCATTCCCAACTTCAGTAAAGCTGGCAGTCATACGGGAACATAACGTGCACACACATTAACCTGGAGGTGCTCTGGGACAGTGACCATCTGCACCTTTCTGCCCCCACAGGGAAAGGAACACTGAACTCTGCTAACACAGCCATACAGCTCCACAGACAGCTCTGTGGGCAGTCAGCCCATCCTCACCACCACTGCCTGCCTGCCAGCCAGGCACCACCACCCATCAGAGTCCAGGAGTAACTATTTCTTGGAATTTTTCAGTCAAAGAAGTTGCAGCTCCACGTATTTGTGCCGGGTGAGCTGAAAATGCTGAAATTGTTACTGGGTTCTGCAACAACATCAATCAGCTTTTTTAGGATAGCACCCATTCTGGTACATGCAGCAAATTAATTTTGAAAAGAAGATATTGTACATTCACCAGCTATTATTTATTTTCATCATATAGATTAACAATTTACTAAATAGTTCAATCAACATATTGTAGTCAGCAAAGTAAAACACTTCCATCAATACTTTGTTGGATATGTGCTTGTTGGATGAAGGACAATGCCAATACAGTAATTTTCCAACTTTTAGTGCACAATTATTTCCAACAGTCCATGTAAAACAAAAGAGAAAATCTTTTCCCAGTGGGCATGCACATAGTAATGCAGGGTTTACAGTTCCAGTGCAAAAGCTGATCTGCAGAGAAACTAATAAATGTTAAAATTGAGTTAAGGATGAAAACAAATAAAGGGAATATAAGCTACGTCAAATTACTGAAATGTTTTATAATAACTGTATGATGTTTATTATATATTAATTAAATTTAAAATTATAAAGTATTTATATATATATGTATGAATATATATATCCCCTACTACAGACAGTAGGGAAAATATGTATGCCCCTCTTACTTGCTGTATAGCAACTGACAGTTTCATCTGTTTACTTATCTGAAAAGGTCAAACAGAAGGGCAGGTCTATCTGCATCTTTTCCATAGGCAGTGCTTGAATGTGACTCTTTTGCAGAGCATGGAGTCAAGACCATTCATTTGTGCAGCTCTGACACTGTGTGCTACCTCCAGGCACACTTCTCAAGATGTAATGTGAGGGTAATAGAAAATACATACTTCTCAGTCTCTAAGAATCACCATTAAGTGCTTTTCTTTCAGACATCTCTCCAGCTCAGTATCTTTCTCTGGGTAGGCTGCATCTTTGTGTGCTTTCCAGAGAGCACACGGCACAAGAGAAGCATTACGAGATCCCCCAAGCAAAGACTGAGGTTAACAGAATTTAACAGCTTGTGTAGGTACATAACTTGGTGTATGAATAATGAGCAGAAAAACACAGAAGCCTTGAGTGTTTGCTTACAAATACAGTTTTGCTTGTCTATTTTTACAGCTTGGGCATTTGATCAGAATTGCCTTAAAAAACCCCACAGTTCAGAAAGAAGAGATTACTTAGGAACTCTCTCTGTACTGAGCACACCACAAAAAACATACCAACTCTGCAACATCCCTGTGGAAGCTGGAACTGATCAAGGGACAGAAAAGATCTGTACATTATGAGTGCTTTGGGGCATGCAGCAGAGAGTCAGATCTAATCCAGCCAGGCTTATTAACTCAGCATAATTGCCAGCCATGGCAGAGCTGCACCACTTTGCACTGTGCCTCAATGCAAAATGACACCAGCCCTATCCAAACAAGCACCCAGTGTTGCTCAGATCCCAAGCAGAGGTTACAGAGCGGGGGACAGGGCTCAGCACAGCATGGATCAGAGCTGCAGCTGCTGGTGCTTGGTCTGCAGATTACCAAACACAGCTAGGATGTGCAAAGAGGGGAAAAAGGCAGCTCCTGTTAGCAGCCTTTCCCCCAGGAAGCACTAAGATCACACACACAGCCTGTTCCTCAGTATGCTGCAAAAATAGCCTGAAAATCACAGAGCTGAAAACACCCCTTTGGAACACACTAGTAACAACCTCCCCATATTTAGGTCTGTTCTATTCCACAGTTGTTTACTTTCATATAGTAAATAAATAACCCTTGAAGGCAAAGTCCCGAGATTGATTTATCTCTTGTAGTTATTGGAAATAAGAAAAAGCTGTCAAATCTAGCCACATAAATCTAAATAATATATAATTTAATACATTTTTAGCGTATGCAATGAATAAATGGAAGGAAGGAAGAGTTTATTTACCTTGTTAACACAGCACACAGCATGAGCACAGGATTCAATTTTTTTAACTAATTTTAAACAGCTTTTTTTTTTCCTACAGAGAAAGATCTGTCAGATGTAAGGTTATGTGACAGATTAAAAGTGACAAAGAAAAATGGCCTCTATAAATTAGAGATAATTAACATTTGAATCTTAGCGTCATGAAAAATAGATGTTCTTCTGCTACTCGTAATTAATTTGCTCTTCATTGAAACTTGGGGTACAGATACTCTGCCAGTACCAGTTGCTGCAGAACATTGCTTTTTGGGGAGGAGAAAAAGCTGTGCACTGCTGCAGCCAGTTAAACTTTCTTGTGTTGCGTGATGAGCTGATCATCACTCCCTTCCTGAACAGCTCCCAGCAAAACACGACCTTTGCAGGGTGCTTCCAGTGCACACTTGGCATTTTTGTGAAGGAACACCTACAGGTGATGGCTCAGGCACTGCAGGGGGCTCAAACACAGCTGCACAGTGTTCATTTTCCCACATTCACCCACCCCAGTCCCCCACAGCCATCAGTGCTGACTGACACAGACAGCTCCTGCTTATCAGTCAATCTGCTGGGGTTTTTTAAGCAGTCTAATTTTTGCAATCAATGACCACTGGTAGCAAGCTAATGAACAACAGGCTTTTTCCTCCATCTTTCAGGCTTTTTTTGAACAAAGCCCAGTGATGTGAAGTAGCCTTCTAAAGTCATCATAGGCGTTTGGTCAGTTATAATTTTAATAAAATATAATATAAAAACACATTTAAGTCTGTAGCAGTTACAATCAGCCAGTAGGCATTGCCCCTGCCCATCATAATTTCCAGGAATGACCCCTTTAAAGTCTGTTTGATCCTGGGAACAATCTGCAAAATTTGAAGAGTAAAAATCCCCTTCAAAGTGCTTGTGATGCCTGCTCTTCTCTGCTTTCTTCCACTGCAAAATAAAATTCACAGAAGGCAAATTCTGGCTTCTGTCAGCAAGCTACAGATGGAGCATTCCTAAGCTCTTTTGGCTCTTCAATTACATGGGCCAGCCAATGGGGAGCTGCTACTTGCTCAAATCCAAATACCTCAGGCTGGTTATTGCAATGCCACTATCCAAAAATCACTGAGACAGACTCCACAATCCAAAAACAGCAGCAGTTAACAGCAGCCAAAGAAATCCAGATGTTCTGGCAAATTATATCCCAAAGAATACTCATTCCAGAATGATGAAGAAAATAGGACACAGGAATATATATATAGGGGGGTTTTTATCACGCTTTTCCACCCCACTCCCCCCACACCCAGCTGTGCATATTGCTTCAGCAAAACGTGACTATCTGGCAATCTCTCAGTCTGTCTGTCTGACATCTTGCTCCCCTGCAGCAGCAGACTCTAACCCAAGTGTTCAAGCAGGAATTTCTGGGAAAAATGCCTTCCTAGAATGCAAGATTTCAGCACTGCTCACAGGGCCTGAGGCAGCTGGGTAGTAAGAGGAAAAAAAAATAAATCTCATTCCCATATGAATATCAGAGAACCTGTCCAAAAAGCCATGCTAGAGAAGCCAAGGAAAGAACTTGTACTCTAACCACTTATTTCAGGGGAAACTTGAGAGGATACAAGCCAAGGGTGGTAAAAATTACATACAGTTGTCTGATGAACACCCAGGTCATCTCAGTCTCGCTTTAGTGCACAGCAGACAACATGAATTAAGGGAGNGATACAAGCCAAGGGTGGTAAAAAGTACATGCAGTTGTCTGATGAACACCCAGCGCACGGCAGACAACATGAATTAAGGGAAATTTTACTGGACTGATCAGATGAGCTCAGTGGCATCGTAAAATTTCCAGAACATGATCTTCTGCATCAAAATTTCAGCAAAATTCGAACTTGACTCTGAATATCTTGACAAAATAAATTGAAATCCCATTTTTTTTGCTTTACTGAATAAACAGTCTTTTTTTGAGTAGGCTAAAGTTTGCATTTCATAATTTGCATCTATTGCCATAAAAGTTGCACTAAAAAAGTCTTACTATAAATTAAACATGATGCCATTTCCACTGATGAACCAGTTACAAGAAACAAGATTTACATTTACATCTTATAGAGGTATTTCCAACACTCCCAGTTCCTCAACAGATTGCAACATCTACTGAAGTGACAAAAGGTTATTCACGTATTAAGCACAGGAAAAAGGGTCTTGCTACCTTAAACAAGTCCAGACCTTTCAGTACTCTACACAAAATATCCCTGTCTTCTGACTCATGGGAGAAGCGGAAATGGAGAACTCAGAATTTAACATGCTGGAGCAGTCACATCCCCAGTACACAAAGCTCCAAAGTTCCCTTGAGAGGCTGGTATTTCCCCTGTGCCAATACCTGAGTGCATTGCCAGCTGGGGGGCCTTAAGTTCAATATTTTGAAAGAGTTATTTTTATGTGAGACACCAAACTAACCAAGCAGAAGCAAACAATTAATATCACCCCCCCAAAAAAAGTTGAAGATTTTATCCCCCATTGCTAGTTGGATGGTAACTTTTTAACATAAAGTTTTAGGTTTTGAAGTGAACATTTTAGAGCAATTAAGCTCAGCCAGTCAGTCTCGACCTTCTTCCTTTCCCACTGGGTGTCTCCCGCAGGGAATTCCAGCAGTGGATTTTCCCTGCAGCTACTGCTACAGGCAGCTGCAGAAGTAGCATCACCAGGAAGAACTTATATGAAGATTTAAAAGAACTCACATTGATTCCCTACAGTCTGTGCCAGGTCTACAAGCAGAGCCATCCTTCAGTAACCTGGACATCTGTGAGACATTGAGAGAAGCAGAGAAGGCTGCATATGAAAGAATATGACTGGAGCATACATTTTCTGACGACCTCCACTCTCCTCAAAATCCATCATAAAAGTACGAAAAGCAAGCAAGAGCCTGGTATTTTCAATAAAAAGAACTATTAGCAACACAGGGCTGTAAAAACCTTCAGATCATTTGTTTTAGTATTTTACTGTCACAGACACCAGATAATAAAACCCCCTCCACCTATTTTTGAACTACAAAATTCTTGAAATTATTTGAATTTCTTCTCCCTCCCTTCTGACTGGAAGGTCATTCAAAAAAATGATTGCAATAATAGTTCAGAGTCATGTTCTAATTTACAGCCCATCATTATTCATGGCGAGTTTATACTCATTTGCTCTTCTGCCAACATGGTCTTTTAGCTAAGTAATTATTTTCTGTTCCTCATACTGGTCTCCTGATGTATTAATAAAAAAGGAATCATATGGCCTCTCGTACTTCATTTTATTAGGATAATAAGCCAAGCTTTTCCAATACACTGTCATACAATAAGCTCTCCATTCCCCAGTTCACATCATCTGCTCCAGTCCCATTCATCTTTCTTGAACAAAAATGATCCAGTTACTGACAGCTTTCCAGAAAAGGCCTAACCTGTGTATATGGAACAGAGTTCCCTGGATTCATCTGGGAATCAATCCTGTTTCCCTCTCTGCTGCATTAGATCCACTGCCCAGTTACACTTTGAACAACTAATTTACCTGTGTTTTCCTTCACACAATTTGTTTCTGACTCATGAAGTCTTAGTTCACCCAAAAACTTCACGTTAGTAGAAAAACACAGGGTCATCTACTGAGAGACTACTGTATTTCATCCTATTTGTATTATTTCTGACTGCCTTGAAGCAGTCCAATGGGTAAAGAATTGTGTCAGCTGGCAAACCCTTTTTCCTTGAGAGAACTAAGGGAAATTTCTGCACACACCAAACTTTTCTCTAACACGTAGAGGCTGAGGGACTCTCACATAAAAATCCACAAAAGCAAAGAAAATAATATTCATCAATAAGGATTTTTCTTTTGTTCTCCTGACAGTTTGTGATAATGTTTAAAAAATAGTTTAGGCTGAGGTCTGGGGGTATGATTCCCTAATGGATGGGAATTCACTTCTCTTTTGGGGAACTAGGGGTAAAATTGCTCATCAGATTTACTGTGGTAGAAGGCATAAATATAGTTTAGACAGATGAGAGGGAGAACATAAATTTTTGGGGCTTTCTACAAGCTCTATTTTCTTTGCTTTGGTAGACACAATCTATCTATTCATAAAAGTCTGTTTTAGCAAGACTACAGCTGCATTTCCATAGATAATGGCTCTTCCAGCCTGTGGAAGCACAGTACTCTCACAAGCATTACTGTTGTGTCCAGGGCTCCCACATTCTTCATCCGCATTGCTAACAATCCACACTTGAGGGGAGCAAGGAATTTTCTCAGAAGAACCTCCAGAAGATCCTGGGAAAATAAATGTTCCCAACTATCCAAATATAAACACTCCCAAATATCCAAATATAAATATTTCCAAAGCTATCTACAAAGAAAAAAAAATGTACAAATCTTTTTTTTTTCATTTGAGAAAGCATTTTTTTCTTGGATTAAAACAGTTAAACCTGCATGGCAAGAATTAAATTCTTAAGTACACAAATGCTAAAACAAATAACCTCCTGATCAGCCATCTTTAAACAGACAGTCTTTGATAGTGCTCTGACCTTTGCACAACCTCCCTCTCTTCTGAGATGAGAAACTGGAAGGGGTTTTATTCATTTATTTATCAAATAAATTCACTGCTGGCTTTAGAGGCAGTTTCAAGACAGATGTGCCATCTCTCCCACAATCTAAATTAGTTTCTGCTTTAAAGGAAGAAGGAGGTATCACTGGAAACAGGTATCACTGTGGGCCTATTTTACTCTGCAGCAACCTAAACATAACTTTGTACCTACAAGAGAAGGCAAAAAGCAGATTTCACACAGTTCTTTCTCTCTCCTGTAACAGAGACAGGTTTACGTGAAGAGCATTTCATTTTTCTCCCAGTGATACTATATTCATAGTCACTGCCCCTTTTTAAGCCCATGATTTTGCTCTCAAAACCATTTTACAGGAAGACTGGTTTTCCTCACCTGAGTATGTGTCACTGAGCTTAATTGCAATATTAAGATAAACCCTTTCCCCCTCTATAATGTCAATTTTGACTTTTTTTAAAGCATAACTGCAATCTGCAAGACAGTAATCCTTTTCTATAAGCGTGATCAAGCTCTTGCAGAGATGTTACTTAAAACCAAATAAGCTATGAGCACCCTACTTTCAGACTGATAAGAAGGCTCAGGGAAGTTGATAGTCATGGCTGCCTGAGCTAAGTAATTAAATTCTGATTCTTATGAAGCACAAGGTGTGAATAAAGACATTAGGTATATATATTTTAAGTGATCATTTTGCATCTTTCAGAATTAATATTCTGAGGATGCAGAAGGATTCTAAGGCTCAGAGCAAGCCCCAAATATATTTAAATATTTTCACTACTTATTAAAAATAAAACCTGGAAAGTGGTCTTTTTCAGGTACTGTTTCAAGGATGCTTTCTGTGCAAATAAACAGAACTATTAGGAACAACATTCTTAGCAAAACTGTTTAGGTCTGAAATTTGGCCACCATGCTTCTATTTCTAGAAATGACTTGTAGATTCTTTCTAGCTTTTATATTGCACCTTCTTATTTGGAAATTCAGCAAGATAATTTTTTCTGGGAAAGATAGGATCTCTTATTAGACAAGCTGATATAAGATGGAAACAGACACTTTTCTTGGCTGAGGGTTCCTTCAGGAATTTAAGAAAGCTTGTGCTCCTGAAAATTTGTGTGTTTTTCTCCATCATATCTGCTCATCTAACAAAAGGCTACCTGCTCCTACGGACCCTTAGCTCATCCCCAAGCTGCCAAAGGCAATTTAAGAAAACAGACACTCTCAGTGTGGTATTCCATGATGTTTCACAGCCAAGCCATCTCCATTCTATCCCACAAGACACATTTTCTGAGAGATATCCAAACATCAGCCACAACACCACACCTTATTAAACAAAGGAGCCACAACTGGTTGACAGAAAAGTTATGGCACAAACTCCAGTAACAGCATTCTCCCCTTCATATTTTACATGTTTTTTTTCACTTGTGATGCTCAGGATAATTTTTCACTCTCACATCCTTTGTTGCTCCCAGCAGTGCTCTGCTAAGATGACAGTGCTTGCTGAGTCACCATTTACTTCCTCAGCAAGTGACATGAAATACTGTGGGGTGCAGAGATTTCAAGTCAGCATCGTTTCTCAGGATATGTGCAAATTCACACCAGGAATGGGAACAGCAGATTTTAAATTGGCCTGTGTTTCAATGCCACTGAACAAACTGCACTTTTCAAAAATACTCTGTCAGTAAACAGCCTCAGCTAAAACCAGTCCACTCATTAAGAGTACACTTGGTTTGGAGAAATGCATTAAATTCTTTTTCATTTGAGTCCAGGTCTAGATAAATTAGCTTATGGAATGTAGCTGCATTTTAAATCATTAACAGTTCTCTCAAGTATCAAAACTGACATTAGAAATTCACTAGAAAGTGAGCCTACAACAAGAGTAGGGGATGAAAAAAGCACATGCACATTTCAGCAGCAATGATTTTATGTCGTCTAGATTAGATGACAGAGTTGATTTCTGTCTAAACAAAGTCAAAGGAACAGATACATCTTGCCATAGATGAATCTAAATTTACATAACTTTAATAGGGTCACTACAGATAATGCAATGTCTTGAGGAGGGACTTCTAAAAACCAGTGAGAGATTCTATCTGCTTAATAAACCACATAGTCTATGCTTCCAAAAATGTGTTGGTAGCCTTATGTATCATAAGGCTGTATGTCATAAGTTATAGGTATCATAATTCATCCAAGTGCAGAGCAGCCTCACTTCTTCCACACTCAATAGAACCTCCTTCCCTGACACAGGGAATAATTATTTGTAAAAGAAAAGCATTTTAATACATGATGAATGATATGAATGGTAGCTTTACATGTGAAAATATGGTAATCTCTTCATCTTGAGGACAGGGGGTGATATAGTACCCTGAATTGCACAGCATCCTATGTGCTGACAGGATAATGGTAGTTCTAGAAAATTAATGTTTAGAGGCAAAGACTTCCACAACTCATATCTAAAAGGGAAAAAGATATATGCAACAAAGAAGAGCTTATATGTGAAATAATGTTGTATTCATAGAACATCGTCCAACTCATGCAATAAATTCTGTATAAATCATTACAGACCCACATTTCATTCAATAGGACTATTACAGGGGAATCATAGAATCACTAAGATTGGAAAAGACCTCCAAAAGTAGTTATCCAAACTCAACCATCTTTCAGATGGGACCTTCTAACAAAAATTAGAAGCAAGACAAAACTCCACTGGATACAAATGCATTAATTTTTATCTAACTAATTCTAGGAAACATTTCAAGACATGAACTAATTTAGCATGAATGTCAAGGCTCATGCGCCCAGTTTTCTAATAAAACCCATTCAATTTCCAATGTTAAAAAAACCACATCCAGCAGCTGAATTGTACAAGTTGATTCAGAAGCAAACCCCAAAAATAAAACCCAAATAACACAATCCAAACCCACCCACAAACACCCGCTACACACAGATTTGTGACTTTTATTTCTTATACTACAGGTAAGCAGTCTGGGCCCTCATCTAGAACAGTAACAGCCACATTTAAAAATGACAAACAAAATAGGAGAAAGTAATGAGGTCAATGAACACTGGAGATGGAAAGAGAGTATAAATTTACAGGGAAACAGATGTTTTACAATCATTTGAAACATCATGTATAAAAGTTTATTACATCTTTCTGAAGACAGAAAAATCCCACCCTCACATGTATTCCCCAAGCTGGTGATTATTTTGTACAGTACTGGTATCATCAGAACTCGTTTGAAATAAATACTGAGGCTTTTCCCCATCTTAAGAACGCCACTAAAGTTGGCCTAGATTAATTCTATCATTTCTAGTTCACTTCACAAAAGAAAGAATAAACAGGGTCAAAATGTTTTTCAATATTTTGACTAGCAAATGGAAAGATATATTAAAAATCTAATTCACTAAGAATTTAACAAAAAAAACCCAAAAAACAAAAAACCAGAAAAATCAAAATAAGTATTCCCATCCATATTTGCTACAATTTGCTACAATTTCTTCTATTTGTACATAAACACTAGCACCATTAAAAACCATCTTTACTCAGATGTACAAGAATGAAAGTGTGCAGTTAAACCAAACTATACCAATTGTTTCTTTATACACCTTCAGTAGACACGGCCTAAAAGAGATTAATTTCTTTCTGTTGCAGTCTGTGATTTCATTAAGTCACTCTTCTCAGCTTTAAGATCTAAAGATCTTGAAATAATACCTAATTTAATGCTGTTGCAAGACCCTTAACTCCAAAGCTGTCAGCATAGACATCATCAGAGAGTCATTAATAAAATGCTCTTTATTGAAGTCCGTATCTTTTGTTTTTGAAAATATCAGAGTGGAATAAAACCAACATTAATGATCTTCAGTAATCACTCCCTGCAAAAATTAAAACACGCTTGGACTTGAAAGTACACATTTAAAAATAATAGCTGAGCATTCTTTTAAAAGGAAGACCCAGCACTGACCCAAATTTCATGTGAGACTTCAGCTCAAGATAACGTTTGGATTAACAAAGTGTGCATGGCAGGTCTGATTTAAAGACTGCAGCTTGAACTTCTCCTCCTTCTACACAGAGCTCGTGGCACAGAGAGGCAGTGATTTATGCACCACTCTCTACACCATCACTGCTCCACAAACCTCTGAACAATCCACAACTGCAAATATGTTGAGAGGGACAGTTTCAGGTCATGTGAAGGTCCCCAAAACCCCAAGAATTCTCAAAGTTGTCCTGAGTTAACAAGACTTCCCTTTTCCCTTGTATATGTGAGAAGAAAGCAAGAGCCCTTGAATGAAACCCATGAAGAATGTTTTGCAAACACAAGAGTGACAGAATTGCAGACCTCTGCAGAAGGTCAAATGTATGAAATAGCAAGCTCAAAATCTAGACACTTACAGAAGTTGTTTTCTGACCTACATCTATCTCATAAAAGCCATCCAATGTCTATGTAAAACTAAATACCTTTGTCCTCCAGAATGGACTAAGCTGCTCTAGTCCACATTGTAATGCCCAGATACCAAATCTCTGCTCCCCATGTCCTTTCATTTCTGTCCTGATAATTTTTGTTTCTCCCATCACAATTTAAATCAACTGTTAATTTATTTTCTTACCTAGCATCTTTGTTCTTAGCACATAGCAATTCCTTCCCATGCTTCCACAGTGAAACACGTCATTCCTGAAGCAGCACCTCACTTAATTCCTCACCATCACTCACAAGAAGACGCAGAGAATGGTATTTTCAGCCTCTGTCAGACTCTGCAATACCCAGAAAGCACCCAGACCCTGCTTTTCTTCAGAAGTCATGTGCCAACTGAGGTGTATTTG
The DNA here is from genome assembly GCA_013397915.1 of Daphoenositta chrysoptera. Taxonomy (NCBI): domain Eukaryota; kingdom Metazoa; phylum Chordata; class Aves; order Passeriformes; genus Daphoenositta; species Daphoenositta chrysoptera. The sequence continues at coordinate 107,456 of VZRO01008509.1, read as the reverse complement.
TTTCCTCAGATCTTTTTCTCCTGGAGAGAGAATGATTTTCCCTTCCTCAACAATGAGCTGAATGCAGAGATCCGCAAGGCCCTGCTGAGGGAAGCTGGTATTTAAAATCTCAGCCTTGACAGCACTAGTATGGATCACACATCATAAGCATTTTTCCAGGACTTCTGGACTCCCATGAATAGAAAAGTTTTTTTGCTGGTACGCCAAACTCCTACTCTTTTCCATTTTTCACTACCAAGAATTTAATAATGAAGTTTACTGCAGAAGTTTCCTTTTGATATGGGTCATTATGAAGTTTTACCACTGGTATTTGAAACAAAAGTTAAATGTATTACCCTTTTTTATATTATAGCCATAAAAATGAAACATATGTAAAGAAATTCCTTCATGAAAAAAATTACCATTTCCCCTTTTGTAGTTTTATTTGTGAACACAGCTGGTAGAAGCCTTTGGAAAAGGCACACTGCTGCTGAAGGAATACTTTTTGGTACATGTCTCTTCCAAGTTTTTCTGAGTGACAGAACCTTTTTTGCTTTTAACTTCAGTTTCTACTTAAAAATACCGGTTATCCATAACATATATTCACAGAAACTTGGTTCTTCCAAAGACAACATTAAGAAGCAGCAGCTGGAAGTGTCAGCATCATGATAAGTATCATTAGTTCTGTGGCCAAAAAATTCCTATTAATCCTTCTGGGTTGCTGTGTGGATTGAAGATCATTTTAAAATCATGCATTTCACTTGACAAGTGCCTACACACAAGAGAGCTCCTGCCAGTACTATAGCTACCATCCACAATAAAGAAAAATAAACTTCAGAAAAAAAAAAAAAAACAGTTCAAAAAGTGAAGTCTGGAAGATTATTTTTTTTTCCACTGCTAAAAAATAGTCTTTGAAATGACAGAGAATTATTCATGTTTTAACCTTTTGTTCATCTACTGTGTTGCGGATGCTAAAGATCTCTCAAGGGCAGAGCTACTATTCTTGTTCCATTTCACCAAAGACATAAGCACAGTGTCATCTCAGTAAACCACTCTTTCCAAGAAAGAAAATCTGCAGGCTGACTGCCATTTTGTCTTGAAAATATTTCTCTGTAGAGATAAGCACCAGTGCCTAATGAACATCACTGAAGAAAACCCAACTTCCTGAGCAGAGGCTCCATTTGCTTCCAGCAGTGCCTCCATACAGAAAAGCAACAAAAGCCACTTCCAGTTACGCAGTTCAATTGTATTAAGAGCAATATTTTTTCCTCTCCCTTTTTTTTCTCCCCTAAATTTCCCACATCCGATGCTGATAACAAACAGTTCCAATGCATTCTTTATAAATCCTGCTCTGTTGGCAACCCATGAATCAGCAGGCAAAATAATTCCTCTTGCCTGCAGGGCACAGATAAAGGTTGCCCTGTGGCACAGGGCCAGTATGGCACATTCACTTGCTCGAGACACTAGGAGTCAGCATGGTTACACTCAACCCAGAAAAGGGTTTTAGCCCTTTCTGGATTTTTTTTCCTCTTTTAGAAATCAGAAATCAACCTAGGCTCTGCGCTTGACTTAGAGCAGGCAATTCCTTGGTCACCAAGGTCACGTCACAAAGGAAAGTCCTCTCTGCTTTTCTAAACTCCCTCATTCACAGCCTTTTTATATTAAGGCCTTTACAAGCTCCATCTGCAAAGTTTCAAATCCAAAATGATCTAAGTTCACACATATGCCTTTTGACTTTCTTGTAATACTCACCACTGCATTAGCAAGCATATTCCTGGGTGTTATAGACCAGCATTTATAATAGGGTTCCACAGAAATTCTTTCTTGTACAAGTATTTTCTGTACTTAATATATGTCACTTTCCATGAAGACACACACACACACACCAGACTGCACTTAGTGATTGTTCCGTAATCTAGTCCTGACTTTCCTGCTTTTTACTTACAGAGAGTAAGATCTGTTCTCTCCATGCATGAAAAAATATTACTCACAAATGGCTTTGTGCTCCTGCAAATTACAGGAATTCCCGTACAACAGATCAGGAGAACCTGACACCCACATTTAAAATTAAAAAAAAAAAAAAAAAATTAAAAAAAAATCATCTCCACTTGTTTGCATGTTAAAATAAGCAACACCACCACACTCAAAATAAGTGAAAACAAGCTTTAGTAAATAATCAAGGTGAAGCCCCCAGAGGCTGCCTGGCAGCAAAGTAGGACAACACAAAATATTTCAGTGAAGGTTACACACAGTAACATTTAAATTAAAGGCAGCTCAGTTAGGTAACTAAATGAAATGCCAGCTCAAATCATATTCCTGTTCATCACACACAGTAATACTCCATGGAACTCCCACTCCAGCATATCTGCTCCTGCAAAAAAGGGTTAATAAACCCAGAAGCTATGGCAAAGCTTTGGATCCCAGTTCATTTCAGGCAAACAGATGAACTCTAGCTACAAAAGCATTAAAAGAAAAAATCTGTTTCTGCTACCTTTATAGCTGTATACTTATATACCTTTGAGAAAGAAAAAGAAAAAAAGAAACACATTACAGTTTTGTTACTTGGTTTAGCTGTTGAGAAACTGTTTTAAGTTATGGCACTTTTGCTCCATTCTGGTCAGAACTCTGCACACAAAAGAGGTGGGGGGAAAATTAGTACCTTTGCCCTCTCCCACAGCTCAAGACTCCCAGAGATACAACGAATTACTTATGAGGAATTGAGCTGTAGAAAACTCAAACCATTCCTCTCCACGCGTGATACTTTCACAAGGGGCATGAACAGGGCTGCTTCAGAACTCCTCCCTGGAGTCAGAAAGTGCCTTTCTTTGGCAATGGAATGCACGCTGGTTTTGGGAAGAGGTGAAAAAATTACATCTGACCAAGTGCAAATAATTTGTTGCACCAGGATGAAAAATAAATTCTAATGCCACTGGTAGCCCTCTGGCATCCCAAAGAAGAAGGAAGAAACTTAATTTTCCTACTTAGTTAGGATGCAGAGGTCTAATATCAGAGTAGCTATCAGTAGGGTCTAAAATCTTGGGTAGCCTTTAACCAACAACAAAGGACTGAAGCTGAAGCTTTTAGGACATCCCAGACACGGTGCAACAGCACGTGGGGACATCCAAACCAGACAGGGGGTAGTGTATTAAAGACTCCAAGCAGTTCTGTGCTTCTCAGCATTCCTTTATTTAAAACTAGTGACAAGAAAAATGCCAGGATTTTATTAGAAAAGAGAGCTTCACTGCATCCAAATATTGCTAGAAAATAAAAAAGGGTACAGGGATGGAAGGAGCCTGGCATTTTTTACAATATCTTCTGTTAAAAGAGAAAGTTACCTCTATAACATCCCAGGCATTTCTCTGTAAAATACTTAGGTATTTCCATCCCTTTATTGGGGCAGCAGCTCCTGTTTACTCAGCCACTATAGTGGTGCTTGCTTAGTTACCTGACTCACTGCTCCTAGCAGTGTGCCCAAACATATTTAATCTCATGCACAGGGGGTAATTTTGCAAAAGAAAAAATCCTCTGCAGAATAGCAATAAAATATTTGTGTCTTGCCTGTGATGACATAGTAAGCCTGGGGCAAAAATTGAGGACATAGTTTTTTGTCTCCCATTCCACATACCACAGGATTACTCAGCTTCCTTCCTCCCTTCACAGCTGGGGGTATCCCCTAATAAACTCATTTATCTGTTCTAACCACTGTACTGTGTTAATACCTCTTCAAAGTCCAAGACCTAATTGAAACCATCCCAAAAATCTATGTGTGCCAGCCACACAATCCAGCTGGGCAGAGCTCCATTAAAAACCAGGCTATTCGGGGACTTCTCATCCAGCACCCTACTCAGTGATTTATCTCCTCAGAGGATTCAGAAACACTGTGAGCAAAACACAAGGGGCCTCTCAGAGCTATGAGCATCTTCTTGTTCTGAAGAACAGTTTGGGTGCTAAGGATAGAGGATAGACCAATATGAAATCATTGGAAGAGCCCTGGTTGCTTAACCAACTTTTACAACCTCAGATCATCTGAATAGAGTAAAACCAGCTATGTAACTAGTCTTACTACTTGACCAGTCATTTAGAGGTAGGTTTTTAATGACAAATTTAAAATTATTTTGAAAAACAAAACTGCTGATGCAGATTGTGATGAAATAAACTATGATTTTCTGCATCACTTTTTGGAATATTTTTCATTCTGTTTGGACAGTGGCAGTGTTTTCAAGGAAGATAAACATAATATTTGTGACTCCCAGTTCCAAACTTTGGGATTTGAAAGCAGGTTCCCATTGGTGTCAATCTAAATTTTGCACTGCACACTTCATTCTGTTCTCCAGTAAAAGAAGCAGAAAACATTATGTCAACATCTCAAAAGTGAAATATTACTTAATTCCTTGTATTAATGAGTCTCTTTTTGATGTTTCTTTTATAATAATGCTTTGGCATATCCATAACTAAATTGAGCATCTTAACTCTTAAATTCACTTCCCCCTCCCCCTTCACTTAAGTCAATACAAACATCACAATAATATCGCCATCATTGAAATTTCAGCTGCACTTTCTTTACTGCTAAGGTAAAACAGGATTCCTGCAATGGTTTCCATTCCAGGAATATCAGTAATTTCTGCCCTAACAGTGTCTAAGGCTATTGGCTATCATCTTCAAAGTCAGCAAAAGAAAGGAATGAGCTTAAAAGGAGACAAGAAATTAATGTCGAAACTTCCGAATTTCTAGACCATAACAAAAAGGGCAAAATGACGGTATCATTTTAATTACCTGTGATATAGTTAATCTGAATAGCCCTTTCACCAAGATACCTCATGGGGAAATGGATCCAGCCAGATGCTAGATGGCAGCCATTTTGTAAGGAAAGCACAATTTGAACAAAAAATTTATTCTTAACGGAGAAAGAGTCAATAAGTGCAATTAAAAAACGTGTAGTTAAATAGATATTTTACAAGCATGAATATAAACACCTCTCACTTTTTGCAGACTAGATACAGCTTAAAACAATTAAGGGCTGCTCCTAGCTGTGTAAATGTGAATTAAAAGCAAATCCAGGTCACTGAAGTAACACCACTGCAAAACCAGGGGCTTTGGGTCTATAAAGGGGAAGTACTCCTTTGAAATTAAACCAAATGGTAAATTTTCACTTCAACAGAAAAAAGTAGTATTTACATGGCTTAAAATGACTTAACACAAGTGGGGAGGGAAATAGAATTCAATTATATTGCAATATCCAGTACATCTAGTTCAGATTAGGTGCACAGTGTCAAGTCATAATATATTTTAACACAATGAATTGTTGGTCTGTGTTTTCAAGCCCATCTCAAGAGTTTTGTTACTTCAATGCTGCTTCTTCCATGGAAAAGATTCTCTCACTAAAAGAGCAAGGGGGAGGACATATTCTCTTGACCTGTGCTGAAAATTCAGGAGTCTGTTTTCTAAAGAGCTGAGTTTACCTCTGAATAAAATTGGCCCATTCTTGCTTTTAAATACAAGAACAGAATCTGTCTTTGAAACTCCAAAACTGCAAATGAGAAATGCTTCACACCAGACATCTACCTAAAGCTTGTAAACATATTTTCAAGGAAAAACAATTACTTATTAAAGAATAGAAAATTATGCAATTAATTAAGACCCCATAAAAATGTATTTTCTTCTGCAGATACTAAGGTACTTCCTGAGCTTATTAAAAAGTTTCTTGTCATCAAAGTTTAAAATGCTCATGCTAGAAGTATCTGAAATGTACATAACGAATTTAATCTTAATAGTTCTATTATTTCAGGACAACGACTGAAAGTTAAGACTGTATAAAGGAGATCTTCTATCATTTGACTTTCAGCAATGAAGGCAACCCTGTGTTTCAAAGAAATCTGTATTATTTCTGACGTGTAATTCTAGCACAATGTTAACACTAGAGGTGACTAAAGAATCTAAAACTGAGAATTGGAAAAAGCTAAGACAGATCTCCACACTGATTTGTAGCAGCATGTTTTGGTTTTGTTGAACTCACCTGCTGCCATCTAGAACACACCAACAGGCTGAGAACCAAACAGATTGAAAGCTGCAGTCAGAAACACTTTGCAAATAAACTATGGTAGGTACTAAAGGAAAATATGTCTACATTGCCCAGTGTAAAACAAAAACCAAAACAGTGAGTGATATGGAAAGTATTTAGGAATATAAATCAATTAGTATAAAATAAAAAACCCAGAATTAACCCTGCATACTAGACTCTTAAGACTAAAAACACCTTCACATGGCAGAAAGATCTCGCAGACATCAAGCCTCTCAAATATGCTAAAGAAATAAAAACAAAAGAACCACCCACCACTCCAGAACTCCACCAGTTGTGATTCAGACTTTTGCTAATGCACTTCTGGACCTTCCTTTTCCTCAAGTCCCATCAGTTCAGAGTATTTCATGCCCTTTAATAGTTTGACATCTCCAACATCAGTAGCATGATGGGGATACTGTATGTTCTAGCTGGTATCTTACTATAAACTGCAAGTTATTCTAGACATTGCCAGTAATTTAAGATTTAGTCATGATTTTGCATTCGCTGGCTGGATGACGGTATTTCTGATGGTTGTCACAATATATATACATACATACACTATACTCTTAGTAGAAAAATACATGTGTTCATTAAGAGGAGATCAAGCAGACTAATTTATTTTCCTTCAGTGAGATAACTGCTTGTCTAGACAAAGGAAATGCAGTAGCTCTTATCTTCTGAATTTCAACAAAGCGCTTGATATAGCGCCTTTTCAAAAATTATTACTGAGTTGGAAAGGAATTAGAGAGATTAACAGTCTGGCTAATCAGGAAATGGAGAGCTGAAACAGTAAGGAGATTTCCTTGAGATTCAGTGGCAGGGATAATTTTATTTCAGATTTTCACTGAACGCTACAGCAAAAGTTGTAGAAGCTTTATAATGAAATTTAAAAGGCAGAATCTGTAACAAGTAAAACCGCAATGGACTACAGAAGGAATTACACATGGACGATATGAGTAACAGAAATATAAACGTATTAAGTACAAGGCAATGCATTCAATAGTAACAACCAGCATTTTCTCTATGCGCTGGAAGCATGTTAGTTCAGAAAACACAGTGGCAGAAAGACTTAAGCGTATCAGGAATAAGCAGGCTTAGTATCAGGAATCAACAACTTTGAAAAAAAAATACAGTTATGCTTTTCAGATACAACAGGAAAGCTATTTCCTGTTTATCAGCAATACTGCGTACACTTGTCCTTCACATTCAAGAAACAGGATTCAGGATGCTGGTAAGAATTGAGAATGAAATTTAGGTAAGAAAACTGAAATCGTTGAAATTAATTTAGTTTCAGAACACAAAAAGCCTGCAGGTGGGGTCTCAGCAGAGCAGAGCAGAGGGGCAGAATCCCCTCCCTCCCTCCCTCCCTCCCCTGCTGCCCAGGGTGCTCTGGATGAGCCCAGGACACGTTTGGCTCTCTGGGCTGTGAGTGCCCATGGCTGGGTCATGTCCAGCCTCTCCTCCAGCAGCACCCCCAAGTCCTTCTGGGCAGGGCTGCTCTCCATCCATTTTCCACCCAGTCCATATTTTTGCTTGGGATTGCCCTGATCCATGTGTACAAAAAAGACATTCTTAGCACACATTGAAAAAATAGATAAGTCACTGTCTGGAGACTGAGTAACACCAAAATAATTTAAACAATAGATTCCTTTGTGACTCAGCATAATTCTTTCTCTTTCTGAAAAAGATTAATTTTTAACTTAACTGAATACTGTCCTCTAAAAGACCATATCTTTGAATGTAATTGAAAAATTGCAAATTCCCCTTGAGCTGTATTCTTGAATTCTTCTGGGCACTCCATGATTGCTGCTATGCTTCCATTGCCCTGAGGACTATGACTGCTACTGTGGACCAGAGCAGAGAGACTCAGCTATGAAGCTGGCATAGTTTTTAACCACCTGGTCTGTGTACATCCAGTATTCGGTGGGACAGGTTCATAGAACTCCAAATTCCTGTTTTGTCCTGAGCTGCATAAATGAGTATGAACATTGTCCTTCTTAAAATAGTTACAGTATTGTTGTGCTAATTACATACATCCATATGAGCACAGGATCAGTATTTTAGCCTCCACACAACTTTTCTTGTTCCTCCTTCTTAGCCTATTCTCTCAAATTACTTAAAATGAACAATAAAAAACTACAAATAATCCCCAAACCAGTAACAAAAAAACCCCACAAAACTAACCCGCCTAAGATCCACTTCCAAACCAAACCATAACACTGGAGCACCTAAAACGAGCTACTTTAAAAATTAATTTTAAAAATATTCATGATGACATATATTCACATTGTCAGAATAAGAGATGCCTGTATCAAAATCTTCATATACTTCAGCCTTAAATTATGATACGTTTAGCCTGAAGCCAATCTCTTTGCAAAAAAAAAACCAAAAACCAAGAGAACAGGAATTCAGAAAGGACTTGCTGACAGAGCTGAAATTTCCTAAATGTATTCTCATTGCTGTATTAAACACTTAATTTCCTTTCCAGTGGTCCTCTATTACAAAGACTTAGAAGCATAGGATCACAGCCTTCATAGACTTCCTTGTGACTCTAAGAACAGGAGTAATGAAGACATATTCATATCTCAGTTTAAGAGTTTTACTGCTAAGTTTTTCACTAACAAACAAGGATGCAAATTGAAGCAAAATTTATTCATTTTCTTTACCCCTTTGATTTATTAAAAATCCCATTTTGTCACACATAAAAAACCATTACATTATAGTAACCATCTGTGTGTTCAAGTACAAAGAAAGGTAAACAGTATTTTACAACTGAGACTTACTCAGTTTCACAACAGAAACGTGAGGGAAACTGCGTTAGTAATCTTTTGGAATTCAGTCCAAACTGTTTCATTAGCAACTGTTCTGCTGAATTACCACCTCATTACAGTTATGGCACATTTTCTTCTGAAAAAAATTTATCTCGATGCCATGTTGCTGGTTGTCTATAAACCTGCCAGACATGGGTTCTACATTCCAAAGACACTCCTGCTCTTCAGTCTCCAGAGCATTTGTCTCATTGTACAGATACCTGCTACAACTGCATTAAAACCTGGGTTCCTTCCCCCCGTTTTTTTCAGAGCATTTCAATCATATAACTGAATTTCTTCAACTCAGTTGAGTAGAATAATCACCAAGACAAGGACTGGACACAGACACATCTCTTCCACAATCTGCCCAAAGAATCCCTGAAAACATATAGCACTGTACAAGGCAAATATTCCCCCACGCCCCATCTGGCTGTAGGAGAGAGCTCTGCATTTTCCCACTAAAGACAACTTTTAGGAGCAGGTCTGAGGAGTGATCTGCAGGCCAGGAATGTGTTTCATCCAGACCCCTGATTAATCAGCTCTTGGGAAGGTACTTGGTTTTCCTCTTTAAAGGTTATGGACCATAGTGCTTGGTGCTAATAGGCTGACCACTGTATTCTAACAGAGATGCTCTGGTGGACACCACTCTGGAGAAGTTAGGGTCACATTTTTCAAACGTACATGGAGACTGAAAAAGGTGCTGACAGATTTCTTCAAGCAGCTTTAAAAGTGCCTGAGGAGGTACATGGGACTAAAAAAAATAGTACCTCAAATAGCTCAAAAATGGGAAATTGGATGTCTAACTTGATTCAAATCCATAGAACAGCCCCACTGACATCTTCAGGTGTATAAGTATCTCCAGTCTGAATACCTTTATAAAATCAACCCGTAAGCCTTAACATACTCTTCAGCTACAGTGAAAGTTCTAACATGAAGAAAAAAGGAAAAACATTAAAACCTCATGTTTCACTCTTAAAAAGCACCTTAGACAAACCAGTACCATTCCAGACCTTTCAGGTTTTTTCCAGCCCAGTGTATAAGCTATGATTTCCCCAATGACTCCTACAGCATGTAAATAGTAACATCTACAGTCTAAGTAGGTTATTCTCATTCTCTGCCTGTTAAGGGAATAACTTTGTCATGTGGGATAAACTGCCTTTTTTCTTTGCACTGATGTGGTAGATCTATGTTAAAAGGGAAAAAGTAACGAATAGTGACATGCAACAATCTGTCACAAACTACATAAATCTAATTCTAAAGGTGAATGGAAATTATATAAGAACCAACTATCTTTGCAGCAGCTAACTGAATGAAAAATATTCAGTGAAATTTATGCCAAAAACTTCTCTTTTGTTCAAGGGTATGATGTGTTGTGCTTTAAAAGACTTACAAACAAGGTAGTACCATAGAACAGAAGCTGTCACAAATCATAAAGCCATTGAAAAGAAACTGTTATTTTTTAAGGCACTTTTCAGAAACTTACAAGTTTGTCAGCAGAGCAAATAAAGCTAAAATCCTTTAGTGAAGTTTTTAGCTCCTTTGTCAGGCCTTTAGAGCTGGGGAGGTGCTGGGGAGGCCACAGCAAAACAGGTTTGATTCACTATTGAACTGACTCTCCAAGTTTCTGGAACTGAAAGATGGGAACTCCAACAGCAAGCACCATGAGCAACACCAAAAGTTCATAGCAAATTTAACAATTTCCATGAAGATCAGTGAGGCATCCATTTGTCCTTTTTCCGCTTTTCTTTTTTCAACAAATTCTCTTTCAGTTCCAAATAAGGGCAGACTGATTAAGAACCCCATTATTTCTGAAAATACTGGATTCAAATACAAGTTCTGGAGAGGTAATTAGGTAAATTTTCATGAACGTTTACTGTAAAGAAAATATTCATTAGAAAGAAATTTTCAGAGTTAACTTACATCCAATGCTCAATTCAAACACTGTAAAAATACTAACAGCTCCTGGGGAGGAAATGCAACTTATGCAAACACACTGCAAACATCATTTTCAGCCATAAAAGCTGCTGCAATTAATATTATCTGTAAGACTGCCAGGAGAATTCAGTTATACACAATGTCATGGCTCATTCTTGCAGCATTTTACTTTTATACATCCTTGCTCACGGTGAGGGTTGAGTCCTGAAATGGAGCTCTGGATCCTGGTGTTCCAGCCCTGTTCTTGATTCAAACCCGCCTGTCTAAAGCCTCCCAGTACCTGCAGTAAGGTATGACTGCAGCTCTTATCTTCCAGCAGTGTGCAGTGTTGCTGCATCTCAGTCAAACCATTGTTAACTCCTGTGATGAGTACATTTAGTTTAATTTAAAGTGTTTCTCTCTCTTTCCGTATAGAAATTACATCCCACAGGACAAGAGGCTCTATTTCCCTGGCACAGTATTGCTTTTAGTCTAAATATAGGGGTTACGCATGCAGATTTCTTCAGATTAATAGGGCAATTCTCACTATCATTATCTGCAAAAATATTTTTTCAGGAAATAAATTTCTGCGAGTTACAATTAAGTATCAAAATATTGTGAACAGTCACACTTTTACAGAAACCTCAGAAGAGAGAAGCAGGAGCACTCAGTACGTGTTGCAAGCAACTCTGAGTTTGAAGTGATACCACCACAGAAATACTGCAATCACACATCACCTCCACTCTCAGACACAGACATTAGAGAAAAGGATTGGTTAACAGAACTTGTACATTTCCAGCTCTGGATCTGAAGCTAACCAAATGTAACAATACAAGCCCTACTTCCTTCAACTTCCTTCCCTAAAAATTGAAAGGTTAAGGAGAGACAGTGAACTTGATTAGTAGTAACAAGGACCATATAGATTTAGAAAGAGGAAAAAAAAAAATCAAAACCCAAACAAAAAAGTAAATAAAGATACCTGAGACTGTAGCCTACATTCCAGGTTTTTTCTTTAAACATCCTGAAGAAACTATACCTCAAAAAGTAGCACCTTTTCTAAGACTGCATGATTCTAAATGCAGGTATACAAGTTCCTCCTGCACAAATAGGAACTGCTCTATTAATATGTAGCAGACCTTCAATGCTATTCACAATTTCAGTGCAGACTGTTTTCATCTTCCGTAGGACTTTGCTAATATTGACTCAAGAAACAGCACACAGAAAAAAGTCAGAGCACTAAACAGCACACGCTGCTCTGGGGTACAAACTCCAATCTTTCCACCACGCTTAGAAAATAAACCACCTATATGTGATCTCCTTACTGATCTGAAAACCAGGAGAAGGAGTAAGAGATTAAAAAGAAACCACTTTAGGCTGCCTTCCAGAAATGGATGCAGAAACCTTCATGTAACTACATGCACCTTTCAGAATTCCAGCCTTGTCTCCTGCAAATGCTATGGTTGCCCAGACACTAACCTATATTCCAGGCTGCAAGCAGCACCCCGCCCACAGACTCCTGCCAGCTCACGCTCCAGGAATTATGCCACGTGGAAATTTTGACTCATCCAGCCAGCTAGACCTAGCAAGTTTAAAGTACCATCAGGCCAAGGATCTTACTAGAAACAGTCTCTTTCCCCCCTAAAAGCATCCCCGAATCAAACCAAACAAAACCTGATTCAAGGGAAATCAAAGACATCATGTGAACATTCTTGGAATTTTGTTCCGAACATTTAAAGGCTGCTTTGTCTAATATCACCTTTTAAAACAGTTTAAATTTCACGGAAGACAAGAACATTAAAGCATTTTAGATATTCAAGCCAACCCAAATGCCCCTCTTAACCACTGAGTTCTTCAGGAAGGTGAGGTGTTATTAGAGGTGAATGGCCTTACAGTAACAGCTTAGACTAATTTAAGAGAAAGTGATTATCTGCTTAAAATAACTGCTAATAAAAACGCAGTATTATTACATTAGTTTAATAATAATGACAATGTTTCCTTCTTTGGAAAGGGCAACTTAAATATTTCATTGAAAAATTAAATTACTTTAATAAAGCATTGAAAGCTTTTTCTCATATTTTGCAGGACTAATCCTGAACTAGACATGAATACATCATATAAATGAGAAGCCACAAATAAATTGAAATAAAGTACTTGAAATTACTATTTTGGTGTAGGCATGCAAACTAGACACAATTTGATGTTCTCTGAACATGTTTTTAAGATAAGAAATACACTTGCAAAACTCATCATATTGCACTTGGTAGGAATATCAGCATAAATTGCTTGCATTTTTCAAGAATAATGAAACATACGGTTTACTTGCAGCTGTTTTAATTACTAATGGTCAAAGTTCCATGTTTATAGAGTTTGAAACGGAATTTTTTTCCCTAACCTCAGCATCACAAAAAAAATTATACCCGATATTACAATATTGGGAACTGTGGGAGCAAATGACAATAACACCTTCACTTAACCTCCTATGCCTTAGGCCCAGAAAACCAGAGTATAACAGAGCAGGTATAACACTACAATCACATGAACTGCAGGTACACAGTGTAGTCACATGAATTTTGGATTAGCAAAGCTAATTGTAGGGGAAGATTATAGGGGAACCTGTGGTCTCATTCATTTTACCTGAGCTTTGTACTTACTTGACAAAACACTTGAGTCTTTGCAATATTAATATTTTAACTAATTCTGTATTTTTCCCTACAAACTCAAAGATGCAGCATCTTAAGTCTCCACAGTATTGATGGTTATCTCTCCAGTAACTCCTTCCAAAGCTTTACATATGTCATTACTCTTTCCAACAGCAAATATCAAAGGAATTAGGACTTGAAGCCCACTTCAGACATCCAGCTCTATTTGTAGGCAAACAAATCCAGCTCTAATTGAATGCAAACCTGAGACAGAATACTGTGGACTATTTAACTTAACATAACAAAGTTTGATCATATCTTCTAGTTCAACCTCTTTCTCTCTGAATTTGGATCTCCCTAGGACTTTTTGCATATCACATCCCTACCTATTATTTCACTTGGCCAGCTGCTCCCCATCCCCCACTCACCACGTGCCCAAATCAAATTTCAGCAGCCATGGGACAGAACAGCCAAAAAAGTATTTTAGTGTGGTGTGACATCTAAGAGAGCAAAGACAGGCCTACTTTGTTAGGTGCTATTAGACTGGTCCTCTAGATCACATCTAGACCCTTAAGATTTTTCCTAGCATCTGCCTTCCACTCTGCACTTTGTGTTGGGAGGTTGGCCAGACACTCACCGTGTTTCTCCTCCCAGGTTTCCAGGTCTGGGTATCTGTAGAGAAGGACTAGAGGGTGTTACAGCAAAGCATATCTTCTCCCCAGTCCAGAAGTTGCCTTAGAAGCTCATTTTCAACATAAAGTTTGCTTAATTCCAGGTTAAATCCTTGTGCTCTCGTCACTTGGTGGGGGAAAAAGGTAAAGGAAAACATCTACACACTCCCAAACCACATGCGGTTACCTTTATCATCTCTTATTTAGAAGTCACAACAAATGTTGAAACCATCTGAAAATACATGTTTGCTTTTCTTTATAGAATAAAGAAAGTAGACTATAGAATAAATATAGAATTTGCTTTTTATTTGTAATAAAGCTAGGCAATTTGTTGAAAATCTAAAATTTTTTCCCTTTCTCTAGACCCATATTAAACAAGTTGCTATCATTATATGAAAGTACTTATTGCATCTAGTTTCAGGCAGTGCAACCTTGGTTATGGAAAGTGCCAAGCAACCAGGATACAAAAATCCTAGTTTTAAACAGACAGCCTACAGTGCTGAATTCCCAAAGTCAGAACCAACCACTTTCATTTTAATTGACTGTGAAGTGTGATGCTGTGCAGGTTAACTTACAGCCTCTCAATTAACTGTTACAGATGACAGCAACTCACTAAAGAAGCAAAGAATTTATTGCCTGTTCCATTTTTAATAATTCAAAGACATCAATAATTATGACCCAATCAAAAGAAATGTCTGAGCTATGCAGTCTCGTAAGATTCACTGTGATTATATCACAAACACAAATATAGTAAAAACAAATTTCCTGACAATTTCTGTTAAAGAGGAGATTGACAATCCAGAATATTTTATGTTACTTGAGATAGATGTTCAGATCATAAGAGGGATGAATTAAATTGTCTAAATAACCTGAATTTGCAGGTTTTTCCTGTGTAAAGGACTTATATTCAGTAGTAGTTCAATAGATACATCCAATTTGTCTCAACTAAAAGTGGAAAAAAAAAATTCAGGTAACTCTAGGAGCAGCTTCATCTAAGAGTTTCAGAAACATTAAATAAACAGCATGGTCCATCCAGAGCATACAAAACAGCAGGTACACCTAGCAGGGAAACCAAACTGCAAATCTGGAAAAAAAATGAACTGGCAGGAAAAGGGGGAAAACAAATCAAAACCAAGGCAAATAATGCATTGGTTTTTCAAACTACATAACGCCCCTTCACTTCTTGCTACTGTCTCTTCAACTCCTTCAATACATAGCTCATGGATTTTGGAGAACAATATTTTAGATGCTAAGAATGCAGGTATCCTATTCCTATGGAGTTTAATGCAACTGGAGCCAACAGGCTTTTTGTTTTCATACTGAATGTACTGCTGATTATGTGGTTTCACCTGTCTGAAAACAGACATGAAAACTCTAAGCCCTGTGATCCTTCCTACAGGAGCTTTTTCCAGGGGCCAGCGAGCTACTGCCTGAGGAACATCAAGAAAGGAGCAGAGAAAAGGAATCCACCCCATCCTACTACCCAATACTCTGTACAGGGCTAATTCTAAGTCCAGACAGGTTTATTCACCAGGAGAGGATTGCTAACTGATAATTCGAGGTTGTCTCAATGGGCAATGAAACTTTGGACATGAATCTCACAGAGTATTGTGTGTACACAGGAAAAGTCTCTCAGGAAGCCTCTCGATGAAATTGGGTAAATGTGCCTATACTTTAATTTATACTGCAAGGACAGTCTTTCTTTTGTCATACCCAAGCCTGAGAGCCATTTGGACCCAGTTAATTATTCAGAAACTTCCTTGTCTCACAGGGGTGATGTTATTTCAGAACAGGGTAGCAATAATTGGGCAGTAACTGTCCAGAGCTTCCACATTCAGAGATAATTTCTTTAGCAAGAGCCTTGCAATTACTTCTTTTTGAAAAGCTGCCAAGTTATTCCTCAGGAACAAAGGCAGAGAACCTACAGCTATAACAAATCAAGGACTTCCGTGTTCGATTTCACTGAGGCAGTGGTGTATCAAAATCCAAGCCTTCCAAGCATCTCAAAAACATAATAACTGCTGCCTTCTACAGGAAAAAAATCACATTTGTCCCTCATGACACAGATTTTCTGTTTGGAAGCAAACAACTTGTCTGAACAGTTCTCAATAGAGAAATGCTTTTCTCCCAACATAAATTTACGGATCTGCATTTTAAGACAAAACATATCTGCATACAACTGCTCACAGTACAGATGCTGTTGCAATCAAAGGAATTAGCTTGTATCTCTCATTGCACTTCTAATACACACAGAAAAACTGCTACAGTAAAGTAGGGAAAACAAAACAGAAGAGCTGTGATCCAATGCTGCCTCAGCTGCTGCTCCCAGATTTTGGTGGAAGTAGTAGAGACAAACTTCCAAGACAGTTACACCTGCACAGTTTTGTGCTAATAGATCCAGACTTCTACTCCACAGAGATCCAGTGATTTTCTTTCTTTCGCTAAAAATACAGGGACAAATGTCCACAGTCTTACTTTAGAAATAAAAAGCTGAGTGATGTAGACAACCATATGTAACAGTGAGACACACGAAGTAAGAAGACTTCAGCCTCCACCAGAAAGGGTTGTCAAGTCAGATATCAAGTCAGACTAACATAACACATACACACTCCAAACTTCCTTTTGTCTCACAAGAATACATATGCTAGAAATGGTGCAAATGTACTCCTTTACTATTCCTGACGTGTATGACAACATGTCTGCTTATCAACTTGCAGACAAAATCCATTTCTCTATTTCCTCTCCAGTGAGAGCCCTCTGAATTTCACTTGAAGGCGGCTCAGGTGTTTTACAGTCAAAGCTGACGGAACAGTCTTTGCTAATTGTCATCTTTGTTTTTTGCTCTGAGTTACCTTGATAGCTCTATGAGCCATTACATTGGTTGTGCCTCAAATGCTGTGCCTTACTGAAATATGCTGAAGCCTGCAGGGAAAGCTGGGGTAGAAAGATCCAGTAAAATAGAAAGTGATATTGTTCCCCACTCTGAACTGGAGGGGGGAAACAAAAGAAGAAAAGAAAAATGAAATCTTATTAAAGTGGTTTGGATAGTTGTGACTTCCAGCTTTTTCATTTCACGTTAGCGAGACTGTGTATACAGCAAAGGATTTAAGGATGATAAGACTGCAAGAATAAACACCAACAGCTGCATGGTGCTATAAAAGNAAATAAAATGCATTAAATTCTCATCACTGCAAAATGCTGAAAAAAATCCCACCAAAAAGACTAAACAGAAACAAAACTAATGTCACCGTGCCAGTGAGTCCTTGATTATTATCCATGATCTCATCAATAAGTAATAAATTCAAGGTGAGAGAAGTCAGTTCACTCCTCAGTGAAAGGACATCTCAGATACCACAAAGTGCCATAACACTACAAAGCAGCTCTGTTCAATGCAGTAACTGCTTTGTGCACTGAAACCTTGGGTCCACAATTGTTGCTGCTAATAGTGTTCGTTCACTTTTATGTTGCTGAGATTTTGAGAGAACCAAATGTACTAAATTTTGACCACGCTACGGACTGCATTTGTCCTTTGTTCTCCTGGCTTTCCAACCATCACTATGCAAGCTGCAAACAGATCCTTAAAGAAAATGTATGCTAGAAGGCAGGGATATTTGCCCTCCCTTTGTGATCAGACAATCCGTGGTGAACAGGACAAAACAAAGAACAGATCAAAACAAAATCCTCATTTCTGGCATGAAGAAAGCCAAGCATGGAGAATTTCAGCCACATGGGAATTTATTTCTGTAAAATACTGCATAATGATTATATAAAGAGGCTTTGATTACTGTAAAATTCAATGATACATGCATTTCTAACAGCATTGGAAATCCTAAATGATTACACAAGCCGTTCATGTTTATTCATCAAATATTTAAAATACAGCATAATACAAAACATTTAACTAGTTTACTCTGAGAGCAATTTACTATGCTCTCCTAGCAAAAAATTTGCTCAAGAAGATAAAGTCTCACATTACATCCAATGCATATGTTTCTAATGTAATATTTTAATAGAATTATTTGCTCAGCTTTAGTTTATAAGTACAAAGTTTCAAATGTAAGCATTTACTGGTACGAGCATGGACATAACTGGAAAAGACACTTTTATGAAACACATGGTAGAGGAAAAAAAAATCTGTTCTAACAGATTGAATTTGGTGTTTTCAATTTCACAAAACACACACCCCAAAACTTCAAAAGAAAAATCTGTTTGCAACCTCCGAGTGCCTGCTTTCATAACACAACAGCAAAAGCAGACTTACCACTGCTCCACGCACCTTTCTTTTCATATTTTCAATCCTTACTGGATACTTCGCTCTGTTTTACATCAATCTCTGCAAAGGGTGTAATCTACAAATATCTACAAATCCTTCAGGAGGAATAAGCAAGGGAGAGGTCGTGGGGTAGCCCAGTGTGTTAGGGAGGGTTCTGATTGTCTAGAGCTTAATGATGGTGTTAAGTGTTTAGGGTTAAGTGTTTACAAGAAAGGGTCGAGGGGAAGGGCAACAAGACAGACCACCCAACCAGGATGAAGAGGTGGACAAAATGTTGGGAGAAGTCTCACTATCAGTAGTCCTTTTTCTCATGGTGGGACTTCAATTTACCAGATATCTGCAGGAAATTCAAGCCAGCAGAGAGGAAATGGTCCAGGAGATTCCTGGTGTGTGGGAAAGAGGCATTCCTGACACAGCTGGTGAGTGAGCCAACCAGGGGGCTGCCCTGGGCACAGTGATCACAAAATGATGAGTTTCAAGCCTCAGAAAAGGAAAAGGAGTCAGCAGAACAGCGAGCTTGAACTTGCAGAGGGCAAGGTTTGGCCTCTTTAGGAGTGTGGTTACCTGAGTCCCTTGGGTGGCAGTCCTGAGGAGCAAAGGAGTCCAGGAAGGCTGGACATTCATCACGAAATATTAAATACACAGCAGCAGGCCACCCCCACATGCCAGGAGACCTGCTGGTGGGGAAGAAGACTGGACTGGATAAACAAAGAGCTTTGCCTGGAACTCAGGGAGAAAAAGAGAGTTTGTGGCCCTTGGAAGCAAGGGAAGGCAACTCAGGAGGACTACAAGGATTCCATTAGGTTATTCAGGGGGAAAATTAGAAAGACCAAAGGCCACCTGGAACTTCATCTGGCGTGTGCCATAAAAGACAATAAAAAATGCTTCTACAAATACATTAGCCACAAAAGGAGGACTGAGGAGAACCTCATCTTTTATTGGATGCAGAGGTACCTAGAAACAAAGCATGAGGAAAAGACTGACATACTTAATGCCTTCTTTGCCCCAAACTTTAGTAGCAAGACCAGCTGTTGTCTGGATACCCAGACCTCTGAGCTGGAAGAACTGATCATTCACCTGACAATAAATACAAAACTACCAATGAGAACAAACAAATCTTATCCTTGGAGTGACTTAAACATTTCCATGTTGCTGCATTTAGCTGAAGAAAATCCTTCACCTCTCCAGTGCCTTGTCCAGGGGATGGCAGCATCAAAGGCGCTGGCAGGGAAAGCAGATCAACCCTCTGAAAGGACAGAAGCATATCCTACAACTTGAGGTCATGTTTTCACAGCCAGGTTGCTCCACACTGACTACAGAAACACTGTGCCATGCTCTGTTTCCTCTATTCACTGCAGCATGTGTATTTCAGAGGAAAATATACCAGACTTCTGTACAGGGCACGTGCCCCTTGAACACTAAAAGTCATCATTAGAAACGACAGGGCAGTGCAAAAGCCACCTTGGATTTGTTTGACTGCTCTGATGTGCTCTGTGCTGGTCTAGTGAGGGGCAGAGCAATGAAGGATACATGAGAATTACGTATTTGCAAGCTTTTTAGGCAGTGCTACAGAGACTGCAACAATCATGCCTATGTTACTGAAATCCCTAGCTGGTTAAAATAAAATCTACGGGAAAATGTTATCATTTACTAATTACTTCCTTTCTTTCCAAGCAATTTTCAAAGCAACCCTTTTCACTGTTAGAGAATACCACTGGTCTCATTGCTAGGTAGTTTTACAAATCTTTTCCCAAATGTCAGCTCTTAGAACAAACCTTTGCCTGATGTGAGGCAACAGTAGCATTTGATTGGATGAGTAGGTAGAAAAGGAAAAGAAAAGGGAAAATTAACGAACAGTAGGTTACAATTTTCCCTGAAGATACAGCAGTAGGGAGGAGTTTGCCTCAATAAGAAAAGAAAATAAAGTAATAAAAGGGTAGGAGAAAAAGTAGTAGATAGTTTCAAAGGGAGAACGATTTTTGCAAAGCCAAATCCTCCTATTGAATTTCCAGTGCCGAGGTGCAAAAAGCAGTTAGGCTACAAATGGACTTTAAGTCTATACCTGTAACTTTACCAGTCTTGACACTTATCCTCAATTCTCTTACAGATACAGTAAAATACATGAAACATTTGTGTACCCTCAGCCACTTCAAAGAAAGGTTTTATATCAATATAAACCCAAAGGAAAGCTAGCAGTTTGAGTTTCCCATTATGCACCCGAGACTTTTAAAAAAATATAGAGAAAGATTGACAATAATACTTTAGGTGGATTTCACGCGCAGGTGGCCTAGAAGAATCAAAACACATTCCTCTCCCCCTCAATATCCTAATAATGATATTTAGTAAGAACACCTAGCCTGATGCAAAACGAAAACTTAATCTATCTTCAAGTATATATTTATGAAAAAAAAAAAATAGATGATTTTGAAGAGAAACGTGAACATCTAAAGCTTTGTTGCAAGTATTTTTGTGGGTAGAACTGCAGTACTCTACAGTACTCCTCTATTAAGGAGAACGAGATAATAAGAGTTTCTAAGTTAAGGCAATATTTCTCTGCAGATCCTGCAGAGACAGCAGTGAACAGAACTGAGAAAGGAAAGACTTAAGTGGCTTTTTCTTTAAATAAAGTATAGCACTTTCTACATTGCTTCAATTTTTGAAGAGAAACTCCTTTGGTATTTTTAGTGAGGGACTGAGTGCACTCTGGTGCAGGCAGAGAGCAGGAAGGCGAGGTACAAGATTTCACATTTATCTCTGCTAATGCATTTCACACACTGCTCTGCAGCACTCCTAATCTTCCAGCCTTGTGTCTCTTCAGCAGCAATGGCAAAGCACCAAAGACCAAACTGCACGATGGTGGTGGTGACAGGGATCAGTGCCCACGAGGGAACTCGGAACGCTGTCGCTTCAGATTTAGCTTCACAGCTCAACTCAAAATGCCTCTGTCATGATGGACAGTTTTCATTTTCCACTCACCCCAGCGGGATTCAGTTTTAACAGGGACACTTGCAAAAGCAAGAAACACACAAGGCAAAACCTTTTGCAAAATTTTATTCCTACTGAACAGGTTTAATAGAAAATTCAAACCTCAAGAATTAAAAGACATGTAATTTAAAGCCTAAGTAAAATAAAATTGCTACTTTATCTCATATGTTCCCATATCCAAAACTGAACTTCTAGCCCCACTACTTCTAAAATTATCAAATTAATCTAATTTTATTCCCAGTGATTAAGATGAAATTTGGCAAGTAATAAAAGGGAGACCAGACTGTCAAATGTGTAATATTTCAACAGCCTTTTATACATCCAGTTTCTCCTTGCTCTCAGGAGATAACATTAGAGTGGCTGTGTGTAACTATCAGTGTCACACATGAATTCCAGTAGTGATATCCATCCAAAGGAGATTATCTTTGAAGGGGTGATGCAAAGAAAAGATACAGAAAGTTCCCAGCAGGTACAGAATGTTGCTCCTGTCCTCTGCTCCCAGCACTTGTCCATGTGTGGATAAAACAGAAGCAGCCCAACTCCCTGCATGTGAAACTCAGAACTCTTGCTGCAGGACACACATATTCTGAACACTGAACAAAGCCTGCTGCCTCCCAGATTAGTCACTAGACTCCTCACAGTGCAGCACAAAATCATCAGCTTTGTATTTTCTGTGGCTCTGTCAAGTGACAGTGGTACCTGACTTGTTCCATGCAGTATTTTCCCAGAGAATGAACCTGGCCTCTAAAACTGCTAGACCAAGCTGGGCTAACCTGCATGCCTATAAGGAAGGCAAGAACAGCATGCTTGTGCAAAAGCGGGATAGAGGTAATTTTTGAACTGTTTACGAGCCTGTAATTCTGATCTTATTGGACAATGAAAAAGAACAGGTACAGCCCCAGCATTACAACAAAACCCAAACTTTCTAAAATAATAAAGACAGTGCAGCTCAAGCCAGCGAAAGATAAATTTGCTCATGGCAACATGGGAAGAAAAATCTTTGTGATGTAGAAACAGATGTCACTATACATTTTTCATAATGTGGCATTACCCACTGATCTGCAAGCGTGGCTTCACTGGATATATTTAAATGACATTTCATAAACACTCCAACTACTTTATTCTAAGCATATAAAAGTAAACTGGCAATACCATAGTCTTTCTTAAAAGTTTGTATTTACATGAAAACTTACAGTAACTAATCACTTAGAAAGACTAGTCAAAACAAACAAAAACCTCCTTTTCATTATATTAAAAAGCCTCAATTACAGAAAGCCTGACGCAGCCAAGATATAATTATGATCAACATCAGACAGAGATGCAGAAAAAGTGAAAAGTGCAGTCAGAATATTCAGTGTGTCAAGCACAGTGAATGTGATCCCAGCTGCACAGTATTTCAATATAATTAAACCACACTTCTAACATAATGTAAGTTAAATGACAGGCAAGAGTGAAGTAACTATCTGCTTTCTGGTACAGGAATACTAGCATTTAAAGTTTATTTTCGACATTTTTTTTAAAAGAGCAGGCCAAAAATAAATTCTGGTTGTTTCTCAGTGAGGAGCACCCTCTTTCACTTTAATATTATGAGCTGTGTGCACAAACCAAGCAGTATTATTTTTATATTAGAGTAAAAATCCGGCAGGTTTGAAAATGAGAGCTAATTCTCTCGTATAGATAGAGTCAGGTTTAGGCAAAACCCAAGAAAACACTTTACCCTGTGATGTACTCACTGCCCTTTCCAGGAAAATTCTATGCCTTCTCTATGCCTTCTCTACAGTTTTCTATTTGTGGCAGTAAAATCCTGCTGAGTTTAATTAATGCACAGAATTCACTTCTTATAGCTTCATTTTAATTACAAGAGAAATAAGAAAAGTTAAAGCATATATTTGTGACAAGGGATATTAGCTACTTTGAGCTTATTAAACAAGGCAAGCAGTAGTACAGCCCTGATGCTGGTAGGAATTATTACTGTAGCACCATTTCTGCAAAATATCTCACGGTCAAATCCAAGGCTTATTTCTACCACAAATGCCCAATTATTTGAGCTAGTGTCTGCACTTTTTGAGGAACAAGAAGGCCAGCTTCACTGTAGGCTGGAGAGTCAGAACTGTGACACCACAGCACTTGGAGCACTTTTACTGCCAAAGGGACACAGTCCCATTTCTTGGGTTGTGAAGCCAGCGTGGAGGTCTGTGCTGTTGCAGCCATGCTGGTAATGGCATCAAATTACAGCTCATTCAAACCTGACTTTTATGAATCTACATAAACATCCAGACTCGAGAAAAAGTCACCCAAACTAATAGAAAGTGTGATGTCTTCTAATTAATTACAGGTAAGAAAGTCAAGTTTTATCATCACTGATATTTTAGTATGTAAACAGAAGTCCAAATATTGCCACAAATGGAGTTGCAACCAGGGTAGCCTGGAGTCATTCACATATGCTGCAGCCCACCTTGATTTAATCTTAAATCTTATTTAATTTTTTCTTACCTACATCCAGCTTTAGAAAGGCTGAGTAGTAAAAAATGCTAAATGTATGTAAACCAGAGATGGGATTAATATTTTCCCCTACAAAAATATACTACAGACTATAGATCTAGAATGTTTCACATAGGAACAATATAAATGCTATGACAACAGACAAAGGTATTCTCTAATGATTTACATTTACATGTCAATGGGATTCCCCGGGAGAGACTCTAGTCCTGTACTACACTTGTAAGGAACAGTTACAAAAAGTTCTTGCAGGTATGCATAAAGCTTATCAAATTATACTAATTCTCTAGGGTAGATCTTCTCCTGCATAAGTGGCAGTAGAGAAGCCTGCAGCTAGAAAAGCAGTAGTACAGGGAACAGAAATATGAATCCAGTCCACTTTTATCACTTACAGGTGGGATATTATTTTCCAGCATCTGTCAGTCAGAAACGGGAAGGGAAGGACAAAGTCCAACTCCATTCACTCAATGCCTGTTACCTGTCCACAGGTGACAACTCTATTGAATAAACAGCAGATCCCATTTTAAGCCCCTGCAGTCTAATCCATTGCCAAATTTTAAAAATATACATTATGAAAGTGCATGTACATGCCCCTACCCCGGTTATTCTTAAACAGAGAAGAAATCCAGATTCTATGCCTAAAATTGCTCCACACATTCCCGGAAAGAGCACAGTGAGGGGACAGAACCAACCTGTTGGCTCACAAAGGTCGAAAATTTAAACAAACAGATCAATAATTTTCTATCTGAAAAAAAGTACGAGTTCTCTAAAATAGAACTTTAGGCTGTTCAAAGACAGTCTCAAGCTTTAAATTATGCCTTTAATTTCCTTCTTATGGATAATGAACACATATACAGTCAGGACATAAGCTTGCACTTGCTTTAATCATGCTGGGTGCCAACTACAGATATGTAGAGAGCAATTCAGTTAATTAAATACAGGTATCAAGGGCCATTCCTGATGCCCAAGAGAAAACTATCAGCTGGACTCCAGCTGCCACAGAAGAAAAACACACATCTCCCATAGGTCCTAGGCTGACATCTAGCTCTGTAAGGCTGTCTTAGATCATCTGGAGCACATAAAATGGCACTCAAGCTCTGTATTTGGCAGTTAAATCACTCAGATTGTCCCACTGACCTCCATATATCAGCTCAAGTGAGTAACTTTCCAAGAGTAAAAAGCTGACTCTGTGTCCAAGAATGTACAACACCGGAACCCCAAATGATTCACCTTTAGCAGTGACTCTGTAGAGCTTGGGGTGTTACAAATCAATAACAGAAGCAGCGACAGAAAAGCTGCAGGTATCACCACACGAGAGATTAAAATAAAATATGAGTAGCTCACTCCCAGGTTGCAGGCTCTACTGTCATTCTGGTTTGTGCACGTAAGTAAAATATTATCAGAAACATATTTCTGAAAAATTATTCACAGTGGTGCTATCTCAGTCTAATCCATGTAGTTTCTGCCCTCAAAAAGCAAAGCAAACCAGAGCAATCTCTTATTTGCCAGGAATACCTGTGCTGATTCATGTAACCAGCTAAAAAGCCAATAGCAAAATGCCCATCTTAAGTGCATGGTTCTCTTTCTCTGTTCCCTAATATATCAACAACAGATGAAGTAGATTTTAGGCACAAGAGAACAACAAAACCAATTCTACATCAACCAATTTCCCCAATTTGCTAATGAGAGCCAAAGAACAACACAGCAAGAAACTTATTCCTCAGTAAGATCCGTGCAAGAAATGAAGCAAAGCACTTACCGTGTCTTGGGATTTATCTTTGACATCATAGACTGTTAGTTTTATTTTAGTTTCCTCATAGATGGGGTATTCCGGTGGGAAGGTCACACCAGTCAAAAACAGTGGATCTTTTGTACCCTGTGCAACATGAGTGAACATTCAGTAAGGTAACAGCTGTGCAGCGTGTGGGATGTCAGTGTGGAGGTACACAAACCCAAAAGGTGTCAGCTGTCCACAACAGAGGTGGAAACAGCTCAGTATTATTACCCAATCAGTGAGAAAAACCAATAACTTTAAACTTTATCAGGAAAACTAAAAAAAAAAAAAAAAAAATTAAAAAACAAACAAAACCACAACAACTTCCTGGAAAGTTTTTTAACTGGAAAGGATATGAAGTGCTTCTGAAGCAGAGCCTAGCAACACACCTTTAAACAGCTCAGCCAGTGTCAGGTTCTGGAATATAACCTGAAATAACCAAACCCTTTCTTACTCCCCCGACACTTTCTGAAAGTGTCCACAATTTCATCGTAATTTAAATGAACTAAAGATTTAACTTGCACACACATACAAAAAAAGAGCAATCTTCATTATGCCAAAATAATAAGTGTATAGAAATGCTACAGAGGCTCTGGGTATTACCTTAACAGCACTGATTTGTGGAGGGGGGATTGAAATACTCCTCTTTAGGCAGTACTGCAATAAAATAACATTCCTGTGCTTTGAAACATTATGATTATTCCTAAAAGCTGTACACAGAGGTAACCATATCATAGCAAAAGATACACAATTAAATGAATCATACAAAATGTTGTTAATAATTTCTTAATGTTTAATTATATTTAATTTCCAAAGATTACCAGGCATGTATCCCTAAATTTTCCATTAAGTAAAAAAAAGATTGTGCATGACAAAGGTAATTTACCTTAAAGAAATAACTTTCTGTGCCCCTGCCTTCCCCTCCACCAAAGCTTGACTATAAAGCTGAGAACCTTGACAAAACAAGGAATTTATTGAGGTCTAGGACATTTTGTTAGGAAATGCATCAACTTCTATTAAAAAAAATAGTTATCTATTCATCTTTTGCACGACATCATTCAGACAGTCTGCAATGAAACATCCTGATCAGGTACAAGATATTTGAATTAAACAGTTTCAGGATGGTTGAGGGTTGAAACCATAATAATTTAATTAGTAGTTGGTTGAAAGTAATCACACAAAGAGCTCATGAAATATTCTTATTGTATTTAACAGTTAAAGCAAGCCTCTGGCAAAATCGTGTGTGTGTTTACAATGAGACTTCCCTGCTCTTAAAGAGTCTCCCCAGTAAGTTAAGCAAGTTACACCTACATTGCTCACCCTTCATTTTCTCTGAACCATTTCTGCTGTTTCTGACACCAATGCTTACAGGGCAAAGTGAGGACTAGCAAAGCAGCCTCAGACAACTTTTGTTGTAAGGTATGATGCAAGTTACTAATTATTTTATATAAAGTCACAGACATTACGTACACACATTCTTTTCCCAAATTATAAACACAGGGTAATATTTTTCAAATTGCAACAGCATCAACTCTCTAATGGAAAAAATAGAACAAGAAAGAAATAGGATAACAGACCACAAAATACACCTATGTTTTTCTGCAATTTAAAAATACTTTCCAAACTTGCTGTACTTTTAATTTAGTTTTATTTTGCATTGCCTTGTCCCTTCATGAGAGCAACTATTCCCTGTTTCATTCTAAACTTGCGTCTGGAGAAGTGGAATATTCTTCATGCCTCTACTTGGAACAACAGAGCTTTCATGAAAAGCCAAGTTAATTTCTGTTTATCCTGGTTAAACGCCAGGAACTACAGCACACTTAGGTATGCTTTACTAACTGCCAGAGTGTGCTTGTCTTACCTAAGACTATGCACTAACTTGTTTTATTCCTTATTCACTCTCTAAGGAAGAAAGGAGCGATCCATTAATCAACATGTTAATCGAATAAGAAAGACTCTCACCTCCACGATTTCAGTGCTTGAATACCGCGTCAAAATGTGCTCTGCTGGATGCACCACTGAGACCTGGATAAACGTGTTCAGCTTCCGATCACGGGCAGCAGCCACTAGATCCTTGCATGCTGGAGACAGTACAAAATAAAAATAAAATTCTCAAAAGCAAACTCCGAGAAAATGCTGTCACAGGCACAGGACAAAGCAGACCACGCTCCGGCTCCAGATTAAATCTCCGGAGACAAGTCGATTTAACAGAGGAAGTCCCTTGGAAGTAACCTACAGAAATAGGAAGTCACATGCTGCAGAACTGAGCTGAGATCCCGTTTCCACTAAAAATACTTGCAGCTTCTGCAAAGCTCCCTGCCAGAGGCTCATCAGCGCCAGTCCACGAGCGTGCGTGCGCATAGGAGCACACACACGCTGCAAGAGCAGTTAATTTTACATAAGCACTCGTTTAATTTGCCCACAAAATTTCTCACAGCAGCCTTATTGGATCCTTTCTCGTCTGACAATTTTCCCAGTTACATGACTATTTCAAACACATTCTAAACCAGCTAATTGCTATCAGTGGTTAGGTTGGTTTATATAGTTTGTTACTACTTGTGAACTGAGCAGAACTAGTTGTCAGGTATAAATCTACATACCTAAAAGCAGACAGAAACATAACCAATTCTTGTGTCAGTGACTGGTATATAAATGAGAATTGCATTCTCCATATATAGCATCATTATTAAAACTCATTTCACCTAATAGAGAAATTCAGTTCTGGTTCAATAATTAATTTTTACGCTGGGCTCAGAGTCGTGCAGGTGACTGAGATCATTGTTTAGACTAACACACCTCGTGCCTTCAAACTGAAAGGGTGAAAGCATTGAAGAAAAAGGAGGAGGAAATAAATAAATAAATGCACCATTAGCTACTCCACAGAAGGGACACAGATTAATAGGGCATGCCTTGGCTCAAAAGCAAAAACCATCTACCTTCCATTCTTCCCTAAGGAATATACAGCAGTGAACACTGTGGTGGGATCTACCCAGAGCTTTCTGCAGGGTAACAAACTAGCCTGGGATCTCAGGAGCCTGGGGGAAGCAAAGAAAAGCCTACTGTTTCAGAGAAAGTAATTGTCAAGAAAGAGCTGTGGGTATTTTCTGTGAGCCACTGCCTACCAGGGGCTTCCTCAAGTGCAGCTGACCTTTAACTTTTCAAAAGGTGAGTCAGATTATCCTCACAGCAAGCAAACTTGGTCTGATGAGAAGCCAAGGCTAGAAAAGCTCTGATAAATACAAAAGACCAACTTAGCCTGTTTTATACCTTTTTTTTTTCCTTTGGGCTTGAACCTGCTGCTGGAGCAAATAAAAGGAAAACTGGCTGAAGCTTTTTTACCACTCTTTTACAGTTAAAAGAGACAGGGAGACAATTAAATCTAACCTTCAGAGATTAAAGTTTTTGCTTTACCCCAAATTGCCAATGAAATCTCCTGGTACATAGTCTCAAACTCACCCTATTATAATTTGGTGGAAAAAGTGGGGTAAGCATAAAAGTCTGTGCATGATGAAGTCTTTACAAAACAGCTGATGTGACAGCACCAGGCTCAAATAGCGAGTTGCCAGCAAGTCTTTGCTGCTAAGACTCACCACGTTATTAAAATGACTGAATATTAGCACTACTTGACATCACCTGAAAAATTACATAAGTAGACTTACTGAAACACAGTTGCCAAAGCACAAAAGGTTGCGCAGACACCATTTGACACTACTTGACTTTGTCCTCTCTAAAGCTGTTCACAGAAGTAGGAGCAGGTCACTGAGATTTCCAAACACAGCCGTTACCCCCCACAAAACCTGATCTCATGCCACCATACAACCCTTAAATACTGCACTCTATAATGATTTTTTTAGAATGTAGCACAGTTTCAGAGGAATGGCAAGAGAGCTCAAGTTCACTATCAGAAGCTGGAACAGAGAGACAGCCAAAGTTTTCACACCCACCACAGAGGAAGGCTAGACAGCTCACAATTCAATCAAATACAACAAAAGGGAGAAAAACAAAGAGACACAGACACTTAGGGAAAATAAAATTAGATCCCCAAAAAACACTACCAGTGACTCTGCAGAAAGTACATGTGCATGATGTGCATGATGAATGGAGCTAAAACCCCCACAAATAATAGTTTGATCTACTTGTGGATTATCTCAAATACATTATCTAGATGTGACTAAATCTTTTGGATGCCAAGAGCACAGGCTTTTATCTTATTGAGAAACCTTTAACAATAGGAATAAGATTTGCACTAAGTGGTCACCACCTTGGTGCTATCCGAGCATAGGAGACAATTTATTTCTGTGACAGTACTGCAATCCAGTCATTAGATCATTTTTCCTGTAAAAAGGTGGCTTAGCAGCATGATCTTGAATTTCATTGGATAGAGCTGACAGGAAAATAACTCATCTGCATATCTCCAGTAGGGAGGATCAGCATAAAGCATCAGAACTCTTTGGAAGACACCGGTGCAGAAGGATAAATGAAATTCAATGAAACCTACAGCTACTTTGATGACAGTGTTATTTATCTCTATTGTGATACTGGGCTATACTGCTGTTCACAACTCGCCTTTCAGTCAGAGAGGATATTCAATAAAGTTGCCCCTGGTAAAGAACAGAGAAGTTGTCAGTTTGAGGCACAGCGCATCACTTCCCTTCAAAACAGCCCAAACGAAAAGTTTAACAAAACAAAAGGAATACTTTTAAGCTGATGCCAAAGAATAACAGCTTGTTATATCCTGTTTGCAGCCTGGCAAGCTTCACAGCCCCATGTTGCATTATTGCCCTTTGAACTATTTTATTTTCAGTATCTCTGAAAACCATAGGTCTTCAAAGAAACAGAGTAGACAAAGTGAAACATTACAGTTAGGAAAGCAGACGACCAGCTACGTGTTATATATTTAAACATGTATGTTAGGTATTACTGGCATACTACTCCAACAGAAACTGATGAAAACACAAGCATGAAAGGCATTCTGAGGCTGTTTCCTTTACTGCAAATGTAACACCGTGAGAGCAGGTAACAACATCAATGCACTTTCCACCACAACCTACGCCTGAGCAGACCACAGGTCAGGTAACTTCTCAGTACTTCACTATGTCTGAATTAATTCTGCAAAAATTCATCAACAAAACTCAGTGAAATGAAGCGCCAGCTTGTACTTACATGCCAAAAGTATATGAATCTACTCATTGTGACTGTTGACTCAGTGTGTAAAAGCCTGAGTCATCCATTCCCCTGGTGATCCCACCTCTGCTGAGCCTATCAGCGTACAATGAATGTTTCAGGAAGAACTGCACTAGAAATAATTCATGTTTTAATATCAACAAAGAAAAAAGTTAAGATAGCAGTAAGGAAAAAATCCTTCACTGATATTTCACTGTTCTCCGTGCTGCACTGACATGATGGCTGTGCTCTTTGTCCTTTGTGTGTGTGCCCATGTAAAGAAGTGAAACACTGGTTATTCCTCATGGGATCTTGGAGGATTTTTTGAAACTGTTACTTCTATATAGGAAAAGTACAGAGAGAAAAACTAAAAAATCCCAATTAGTATATAACAATAAGAAGAAAGGAAACAAACAAAAAAACCAACCAAACAAATACCAAAATAGAAATAGCCTAGAAATTCATCATCTACCTTCCCTGAAACTGCAAGACTTCTGACCAGGCACTCAGCACTCTCTGCTCCAAGCACAAAGCCCACTGGAGCCAAAAGAAATCAATCTGTTGGAAAAACAGGGAGATGTAGCATCTCCCAGAACTGAAAAAGATCCAGTAGCTAGAACAAACCACATGGGCAGTGGGAATGAAAGACATCCCCAGCTCTGAGGTTAGAGTTGTTTGGGAAATGGGCCAAGGAGGAGACCAAAAATCGGGAAATAGTATTGAAACTGAATTGTTTATTTTTGCTAGTGAGGAAAAATACAGTACATTGGTGAATGTCTTCTCATACTCTGGATTCACACAATGCATGTAGTAGCCTACATGACAGTTTGCAAGGTAGCTCTTTCTTTAACCAGTGACAGAAACACTATTTCCCACAGCTGCATTCCTTCCCATATTCCAAACCAAAACAGATTTCAAGGGGCTGGCCAGGAACAGGAATTAACAACACAGCCCTGTTGTCTCCAGGGCATGCTATTTGGTATGCTGTCAAAACAAGAGAAAATTAGTAGTATCTGAAGACAAGGGGCATGGGAAAAGCCTGTGTCTCACATGCACATATATATGTGAACAGAACGTTCAAATTTTTATTCATTTCATTGACAATGCAGCAGCATTTTTATCCCAAAGCAACTTAGTTTATAAATAATAATGTACAGACTGTCTTGATAAACTAATTAAGTAAGGTGTAGCTATTCCTTAGTGGGCAAAAAGACATGTTAAATAAGGGAACACCACACTCAGACCTGTGCTACAAGCAGAACACTGACAGCACACCGTTTGCTTTCCTCCACCCTGGGGGTGTCGTAAGAGAAGAAAGTGCTCATCACCACTGCTTCTGCCTCTGCTGAAAAGGAATACCTTCAGTCAGGCACATGCAAAAGCTTAGGAATAACCCAATTTTGGAACATACAAGAAAGCTTTGGCCATACTTTTGAATGAAGAGTGCAAATGCAACTTCGAGAGGGTTGAGAACTGAAGAGCAATGTGTTCTCTGCGTGGCAAAATGTGCCTGAAAGCAAACAAGATGAACTTTTGAGGATGGGCATTAGCACAGGATGGTGTTAATGAGCATGCCTGCTAGTACTCCATAATAAACCTCATTAATTGGTTTATCGTAAATATTACTAACTGGTTGTCCCATTCCCGTGCCAGCAGGAATGCTTCCGTTTGCTGATGGGGACAGAAAGGGACAGAAAGAACAGAGAAGTTGCTCCCACAATTTGCAATGTGGACTCCCAGAACAATTCACCATGTAACAATTCACCAAATGTCAAAGGGTGCAGCCACAAAAATTATAATGTTCATGATATCACAAACTGAGGACATAGCTACATAGCCATGTAACAGATATGCATTAGGAGGGACACTCTTTAATTGTAGTGACCAAAATAGATGCTCAGACTCAGGTGAACTCTACAATGAAAAGAAATTCTATGGAAAAGAAGAATATATTTGGAGCACATATACAAGTAAGTAAAGAGCCACTGATTTTTACCTATGAAGTTATTCAAGATCACTGTTCCTATCTCTGGGGATGAAAGGCTTCCATAAAAATAATATATCTGTTCTCTGGAACACAGCTGGTTGCTAAAGTAACCTAGTTATATTTTCAAGGAAATGCACGTACATAAAACAATTAGCATCCTTCAAGGATGTCTGCAACAAACAGCAGGAAGAAAATCTCTACCAACAATCCAAGGAGAAAGATAACAGGGAGGTCTTACCAAATGAAGCATAAAAAAAGATATCTCTATGGCATCCCTGCAGGTTTTGGGGGAATAAATCCCCACAAACACCAAACAATATTACCAGTACTAACTCTAAATAATATATCAGTATGCTGCCCAGAAAAACATCTATCATTACCCACTTAATTTGCAGCTAAAAGAACATGATTATTTATGAGTCATTGAAATAAGATACACATGAATGATGCTGGGGGAAGTGCTGTAAGCTGATGGAGGGTAGGGATAAGTGATCATGCCCACAAGTGGAGATGCCAGCTGCACTCATCATCTTATTTGCAGATGAAGTGATAAATCTGGTTAGAATTACCGCCGTGAAAATCAGAAGTGATCTATTTCAGAGCAAGGCCTGTGTGAGTGTGGGGGGTGGAGCTGCAAAGGGGCTTTGATCCAGCTCAGGTGGTGGAGTGTGACTGCCAGAGAGGCTCATGGATGGTCAGACAGGGAAGTTTCCTTAGCAGTGCAAGGCTTAGTCTGCAACTTTTCATTGCCAGCATTTCCAGAGCAGGGGTTTCAATACTCCTGACGTGCTAGAACAGGCTTGTGTCCTCTTATAGCTCTGTTATTCAGCCTGGACAACCCCAGATACTTAGGGGTTTAAGTATGATGGATGCCAGGGGCTCAGGAAACAGGCTGATGGATCAACACACAGCTCACAGGCTCCACATCTGCACTGCAGGAGCCAGTGCAGTTCCACGTGTTAGGGATCCATCCAGTGATATTTGCATTTGGTGTGCATTGATCCCCTGCTAACGTCAGATGAGCTGTTCCAGCACATTCACACTCCTGCTCCAGCTTTATTTACAGCTGTGGAGAACTGAATTCCAGCGTCTCTGTGCTGTAGACTTCAGCTACACAACAGCAACAAGAAGAAAACTTCCAGCTTGGCTTAGAAAAGCTGGTTCCTTAGGTAATGAAACAAACTGGTTTTGATCAAGATTTTTAAACGTTTTTAATTTTTGAAAATGTGCCTGTGATTATGTATCTCTGTTATCTCTTTCAAGTAATTAAAAAAATATAATTTTCCCCAAAAATACTGCATTTTCTTACTGAGCACACTGTGACTCTAACAGCACAGAAAACTCTCCAGGGATGCTGCAGTATTCTTGTGACAGCAAAGCAGATCTCTTGCTGTTTGCTTTAGATTCTCAGTTATCCTCTTTACCCTCTGTTCAAAACTATTCTACTCATGGCACCACCTCTTAATGATATTTAGGCTCTGACCTTCACTTTTCTAGTGAGAGAAATAAAGAAAGAAGGATTGGGGTCAGGGGGAACTTGAAGCCTTACAAAAACTTGCTATACATTATTACACTCCAAAATTATCATATCAAAATCAATTTTGATACTGCTATTCCAAGGCTGCAATTTATTTTGGTGTTGTTGGTATTTCAGAATACCACAAAAATGTTTCAATCCCATGGAAACAGAGCTAAATACCATTTCTTCCTTCACCTTTTCCTAATACTGTCATATCAAGTATCTAATGAAGAAGCAATCTTGCTGTAATTTCTTTCACAAATTTCTCACTACCCAAAAAATAGAGCAGTTCCAAGGTAAAGTAGCAGATGAAGAATCAGAAGAGCTGCAAATGGTAAGCAGACTTCCATTTTTCTTTGAACTATGACCTTCTTTATACCATAAGCTCACAGAAAACAACTAAAGCCTATAACAGTTTCTTTCAGATTTTAGAAATAAAATATATTTTGCTGGCTCCTAACATTTCCCATCTCTTTGGAAATAAAATAAATGTAAAAAAAAAAATACATCAGCAATACCACAAGAAGATGAAAAGAAACAAAAGTGCCAAGTCTCAAAGTTTTCAGTCTGCCACATCTGTTTCTATTATAACAGCACACATTGCTTCCTTTGACATGAGCATTTATTCATTGCTATACCAGTTGTCAAGTGCAGCATTACATGGGTTTGATCCTCAGTGTGCAGTATTACTTTACAACACCGTGGAGACAGGATTTTTCTCTAGTATGTAAAGAAAATTCAGCTGTTGCTTAGCCTGACTCTAAATCCACGTCACCATATGCATCTTCACAAGACACTTTCAGGCTTGGTGAGGAAAGAAGCTCCCCCATGGATGGTCAAGAAGGCAGTCAAGCAACAGAGTCCAGCAACTACAGCAGACAAGAAGGTTCAGGAAGAGCTCTAAACAACCCCAAATCTTTTAGGGTGCTTCTTTGCTGCACAACAGCTGCTCTGAGCAGCTGTAAGGGAACTACTCTGGCTCCTGGTAGAAGTCCAGCCCTCAGGAGGGAATGACCCACCTGTAGCTGGGACAAGATGCCACCCAAACGAGCTGATGTTAACGCTGACATGGGTACACCTAAGAAATGCTGCAGGTTTAGAGGCTGCGTTAAGGATTTTTTGTAGAGTTTTCTTTACAGCCAGCTCTGTAATTAATTGTGAGCTAATTGATGTGTGGCCACAGCCCTGATGCCCATGAGACTCTGCTGGTGAATAGAACTATTAATTCCTTCTGTAAGTAAAAATGTTTTGTAGTAAAGGTAATCAAATCAAGATGCCAGGACAAGATGCAGTAGGGAGCTATATTAACAACAGTAAGTCACAAAAGAAAAGACAGGTAATAATAAAAGCAAAGCTATAGGTCTGCTGTCTTACTGAACAGCCTTACAATTCATCTGTGTGAGAAGAGCTGTGTTCTTTCTTTTCATTGTGCCAAGGGAGGGGACAAGAAAGTGATGTCGTTTCAGCTTCACAAAGATTCAAAAAAAAACCCCAAAAATCAAACAATTAGAAAACCCCACCAAAACTACCTCCTCAACATACCCTAAGGGAAGACAACAGGAATGTTTGAGCCCTGTAGTACTCTCCAGGTGTAGTGCTCAAAAGAGGTAAAACTTGGCCTTTTAAAAAAATATACTTAGAGTATGATTTACCTGTATGTTTGTAATTTTTTTTCTTTTTTTAACCCCCCACACTGCTGGGATCCAAAACGACAGGCTGATTCACAACTGGTTCTCATTGCATAGGTGTCTGATGTTGAAAATGACTAGTGAGACAGCCTAAAGAGATGGTCCTCTACAGAAAACACAATGCAAAGCACTGACTAATCCCTCCAATGTGCCAGAGGTGACCTTTTAGCAAAACAAAACCCACACTCTGAAATGTCTCAAAGGAAAGCAGACTAAAACCTACTTCAAAGACAAGGCAAAGAGCAAGACACACTTTTAATCAAAGGAGAAAATAGATTTCTGCAATCCAGAACAATCACTTTTAGCCCAGTAATGATTAAATTTCCTGGTAGGGAAATGCTTGATAAATGTTGAATAATCTGCATTCAAGCTGTAGTTAAAAGGAAAAGATATTCTAACATAAGCAAGATCTGTTTGAAAAGGTGGCAATTCTGGATTAATACCTAAATTAGAGGTCCAAGTAAGAGACAATGTTTAACTCCTCAGAGGATTTTGAAGCAGTCATTCTGACCAATAAATTATGATTGCTTTAATAGCATGGGACCTGCATGAGATAGCAAAGTAGAACTGCTTCACAAGGAATTTTTAAAAACATATATTTGTATTTTTTCACATGAATGACAGAGCCCAGAAACATTAAAAGCTCACAGGTCAAGGGTCATGTCAGAGGACGAGCTTCAAGGAATCCATCTCCCATGAGGATCCTGCATTTGTTTACTTGCATATTCTGAAGGAATAACCTTTACTCCTAGTTCTCCAAAAAATGTATCCCAGCCATGAGAACCCTGGTGGTACAGACACACAGCCTTTTAAAAAGTACAGGGTGAAAAACACCATAGTGACTGTAGCTGTTGTGATCACCTAGATGTTATTTTAATGTAACATTTTTTAAGCAGCACATACATTTGTATTTGCAGTTTCTTCAATATCAACACCAAGCTCATTTCCCCTCCAAGATACTGGCTCATAATTATTACTCTAAATTTTCAACTCTGCAGTTTGTATTTTGAGGAAGATTTAAAAGGGGAGACATTAATGATTTCTACAAAGGACTAAGGCCCAAACCAGGAAATTTGATCCTTATACTATAAATACAATCTCATTTCTAGCAGAAGTTTCTTCAAGGGTGAAAAATGGCTATTTACAAGCAACGACAAACAATACGGTTTGAAACTGCCTTGATTTTGATGTACTGACACATGTAAAGACATAGCTGACTTCTTCACAGAGATATAATTTTAAATTATTTCCACTCCTTTGTACAAAGAAATATTATTTAAGGGCTAAAAGGAAACAAAAAATAAAGGAAAAAAATTTTAAAAACCTTTTATTTCTCTCTGTAGAGAAACCCCCTGGCAGATTTGAGATTTAAATCCAGAATTACCTAGGCATTGCAGCTCTTCATCTCAAAGTTGAAAAAAGTGCTAGCCCAGTTCAGTTTTTAAAACAGTTGATTTACAATCCTACAGCCAACAATCCTCAGCTCCTCAGGTGTGAAGACTTCTCATCTTCAAGAAACACTAAGACCTAATTCTTTTTAACCCATCACAATGAAATTCTAAACTCTCTGTCTCTCAGAAATCACCCTTAAAAGAAACAGGATTCCAGACTGAAACTTTAGCTTGTTTTGAACATTGGAACAAGATTGAAGAAAATTTTTTAAATGCTTCTTTATTACATATCAGTTTTATATTCCACATAACAGGCAAAAACCATTCTAAAAAATTGTTGATCATAATAATTAAAGTGTCCATAACTGGACTAGAAAATTTACTAGCCACAGGGCGTAGGGGTAAAACAATGAAGAAAAGCATTCTTAAGCATTTTGTTTGTTTTCAGTAAAGCACCTCAGGTCAGACTGCTAGTCATGCTGCATCTGGTGTTGCGTGGGATTTTGTGCTGCTGCATTTAGGAGAATTCCAGTTTTCTCAGGGCCTGCAGGAGAACCTCACTTTTGAGTCATATCTCACCGCAGGACATGCATTTCAGAGCTTCCAAAAATACGTACATCTATAACTAATGCATTCAAAAGGGGAGGACGACTTCAGTCTTCTATTAATTAGATGTTTTTCTATTTATGTAACTGCTGTTTCCACATATAAGGATTAAAAACAAGTCCATTGGGAAATGTTTTATAACATGAAAGTATTACTGCAATTATTTCTACAGGCATATTCAGAGATGTATTTAACAACTGCCATTGAAACACAAATGTTCAGCTAACGCAG
This sequence comes from Daphoenositta chrysoptera, assembly GCA_013397915.1. Lineage (NCBI taxonomy): Eukaryota > Metazoa > Chordata > Aves > Passeriformes > Daphoenositta > Daphoenositta chrysoptera. The sequence continues at coordinate 69,269 of VZRO01008509.1, read as the reverse complement.
CAAAGTACCATTAGAGTCAAAAGAGTCAAGAGCTATCAGGCTTTGAGTTATTAAAAATGTTTTCAGTTAATATATTATTGGCCTGACAACACAGAGTTGCTTCATTTCTGTTTAGTCATTACCATTCTGCACAAGAAGCACCAACTCTGTGACTACTGTATGGTGTAAATCATTTGCTTGCTTTTTGTCTTCCAAATAATCTCTACCCTTTTGGAATTATGAGGTGACTTTACCTTCACAGAGAAAGATGCACAAGGAAACAGAGAGGGGAGGAATTCTCCAGGCAATTTTTCATGAAGTGTTCTACAGTCTGGGCTAAAGGTTAGAAAAGACCAACTTGCAAAAAGTGACAGTAAAGAAGTTGAGCGTAAACTCGCAACAAGACAGAGTTGGGTTTTAAAGAAGGTTTTAAAGGTTTTAAACAAGACATGAGTGGGTTTTAAACAGAATACTTTGTGCCTCCACACACCTGCTCTCTGGCTTTGGAGGTGTTTGAAGCCCCCAGGAATTTAAGCTTTGAACTGTAAGAGGTCCCTGCACACCTGCAGGTTGGCTCCTGGGCGCATCCTGTCTCTGCCCCGACGACAGGGAGCAGCTCCAAGCCCACCTCTGGCGCTGTCAGGATTTGAGAACCACCAGACACCTCTCCTGACGGGCTCGGGCTGGCAGGCAGTGGCAGGGCACAGCTGCTCCTCCACCTTCTGCAAAAACATCACTGCTGATTCCCTTCACAGCACACCCGGCGGGGTGGCTGAAGGAGAAATGGTGCCAGTGCCTCTCTTGATTCAGTGGAGCACTGGACCAGAAAGAGGTCACACACGGGGCAGAGCCACAGGTTTAGAATTCTGCCCACCTCTAACCTAACAGCTGTCTCACCTTGATTGTAAAGTAAGGAAGATTTTCCTGGTAGCTGGCATAATTACATAATTGTAATTTGGTATTTTACATGTATTATTTTACATTCCAGTACCACAGAACTCAGGTGGCTGTCCATCATCACTCCAGAACTGAGGTCCACCCCACTGAAAAAAGGACACTAATCACTTAAAAGTCATCCTCAGCTTATTTTGTCTTTGACCTAAATTCTTTTATTTGCAGAGAAAAGGCTACGAGTTTCAACTCAGGGTACAAGTCCATTTCAATTTTATTCCTGGCCAACACCACTGCTGCAAATACACATTTACTAAACATGTTTTACTTCAAGCATTCATTTTGCAAGCGTTCCCTCTAATAACTCTTCCTTGAGAGAATATACAGAAAAAAAACCCCCATAATTTTGCACGTATACAAAAATTCATAAAAATGAGCACCAATAACATCCAGGCCAAGAGCATTCACAAAACTAATTTAACAATAGCTCACTCTGCCCAGTCCTGACTCTCTTTGCCCAAAAAGAAACGCAATTCAGGCTGCTCTTTAATCCTTTATGGTGTCTTCAGTGTGCCCCACATAAGGGTTTAATAACGATGCAAGGGTGGAAGCTCCCTAGAACTGCCTGAGTCCACACAGATGGCAATAATTTTAAATAGTCTAATTTCAACATAACTGTGATTATTCGGAGATCCTGAAGAATTTTTAGATCACAAGTAAGGTATCAACAACAGTAAGGATCAACAGATACCTGACTGTCCATATACAGTACAGAACATCGGAGAAGTCCATGTCAAACCAATTACTACCAGCTCTAAGAAGCCTCAAAACTCTTACTGAATAGTTACATGACAAATCCCTGGCACAGAGATTTAAGAATCAACCCTAAGCTTAACAAGTCCAATCCCCCTGCCCAAACAGGGTCAGCCACAGCAGGCTGCATCCACTTGGGTGTACACAATATCCAAGGACAGATTTCACAACCTCCTGAGGTCATCTGTACCAGTGCTCGACCACCCTCACAGTAAAAAAAGCATCCCAACTATCCCTGTCAAGTAATTCCAAAATAAAATTTATTTCTCATTCCTGCCTAGAAAAAATCCCGGGACTGTAAGGGACATTAGGCAGCAGCAGAGAAAACTAAGTGTAAACCAAGTGCGTAAATCTAGGCGTAAACTAAGATGTCAGCCGCTGAAGCACACAACTAGGGATACTAAAAATGTTTCTTCAGGAAACTTAGTGGTACACACAATTTCTTTTTTAAGTAGATACAAAGTTTAAAATTTTAATGCTACCACACTTTGCAGTTTGATGAAAAATAGCACCGTTTCTAGAAGAAACAGTGTAGCTTTAAAGGATTCATGAAGCTGTGGAGAAGACCAACATCTATTGCTGAAAACATTGTGCAGACACTGTATGCCTTCTAAGCTTCCCTGACAACAGCAAAGTTAAGGAGTTTAAAAAAAAAAAATCTATTGCATTCTGAATGGTTAAAATGTCAGCTTCCTGGGAGGTAGGGAAAGGTTGGAAGAAGGCAGCAGGGCCAGGACTGCCATCCAAATCTCTGTTGGTAGGTAAGGAAGTCTTACAGAGCTTTCTACAACAACAAAGCAATAACTCATTCTTATTTGGCTTGTTGCTCTCTGCATACAAGTGTCTGCAATAGAAAACATTCTCAATAAGGACCTAAATAGTCCTCTTCATACAGACAGAGAAATCAGTCATAGATTTATTACGTTCCAGGTAAGCACAAAGCCATCCGGTCACTTCGGGGCTGTCCCTGTGGATGTGTGCTGATACAACAGGACACTGCGCTCAGGGCCAGCCTCGCTGGGAAGGTGCTGCCCAGAAAATCTCCTTCCTTGGCAGAACACTGCCAGGTAGGCTGTGGTTCTCCCCTCCCCAGCCCAGCCACTGAACTGACACACCCTCTCCCACTCGCTCTCTTCTGCCACTCCGACATCCTAAAGCCTGAAGGTGTAAAGGGCTGCACGTCTGTGCACACACAAACAGCTCCCCCCAGTCAAACCTCCTGCCCTGAGATCCACCAGACACACATGGGAGCCATCCCAGGGAACCTGAGGAGCCTCATTTGAGAAAATCAGGTTCAGATATTGACCTGAAAAGAGCACACAGACTGGCAAGACAGATAGGGGAAAGTAGGAGGTATATTTTTGGGGAAAAGCAGGAAGAGAAAAATAATGATGAAAAAAGAGCAGCGGCGTGTGCCAAAAATAACTTCTCTCTAATGCAATGATCTTTAATCCTACTTTCCTATGAACTAGTTTAAAAATACCCTGGAAACACAAGTTTCCCGTTTCATCAGAATAATTGAAAAATTAATGTCACATTCACCAGAACACCCAATACTTCAAAAGCCAAGCACTATGCTTGTGAAAATACTAAAAGACAAATTAAGGTATCCACTGAGTTATTTGTTGGTAGTTTTTTATTACCTAAGTGAGAAAAAATTTATAAGATAGCTCAATTTTGAGAGAATTGCATTCAATCTCTCCCTACATCTATAAATTCTCAAGTAATTCTGGAGCCCTTTTCCTACGTAACTTTCAATCAGCCTTACAAATCATCATTATATTACTGATAGCTATGAGTGTTTTACCTCAGAAACTAGAAATAGTTCAGGCAAAGCAGCATGGAATGAGGTAGACAAACCCATGCTAAGACTGAGCTCTTGTAATTAATCTGTTTCTAGCACCCAGCCTCACTGGGATACTGAGCTGGAACCTATATTCACAGAAAACATCAGTTTTCAGCATAGACACAACCTTACCCCTTTGAAATTTTGGATAAAAGGAACTTGGCAAATGTGAGACAACAATTGCAAAGTCTATGAGGAAAACATGCCATAGACACAAAAGCAGCATTTTTAGTATCAAGAAAAAAACTGGTTTTGCTAAGAAGCCTACCAATTTTATTGAAGATGTGAAAAAGAAAGGTCCTTCCTAGTCTTAGCCTCCTTTTTTTTTTCCCCTGGACTTATAAATGCAGCAGTTTTCTAACTGACAAGATTTCAGAATTTGTACATTTCTGACAGAACTTAATCCTATTATCTGCTGCATCATTCGAGAGCTAAGATGATAAAACCCTGTCTCTCCGAATGGTTAAATTCCAAAAAACCCTTTCAACTGTTAAATAGCTTTTCAAATTCAGGTATCTAAAAACTCCTCTCTAAACAGATTAGCCATAGCTTTTCAAAATTTATCTCTAGATAAGTGTTTATATCAAAACATATGAAAGTTGCTGTGAGAATCTTTATGTGATTAGATTTTAAAGTTTCCCTTAGTCACAGCCCTGATTTATACATATTTATATTTACAAGTTGTCATCCATTTTCTCCTGGTAGTTCAAATACCATTTTTTTCTTAAGAGCAAAAGCTTCTGGATACTGGAAATACTTCACTTTCATGGAGCAGAATGGAAGAAAACTGCCTGAAACTCAGTTTGCACCTGGGTTTAATATTGATACCCAAAACGTCCTCATGCTCCTTACTACTTGCATCAGCACATCAGCAGATTTCTGTAAGTCCATCACACTGGAATATACTCAGTCAGTAATGATTTGCTCCCTCATGCTGGTTCATCCTCTGCTCTGACCCACTTCAGAGCAAATGAACATCCCTGCATTTAACGAGCTCACTGTGGGGACCAACTGCTACATAGCACCGTGTAATGAAGAATTTTAATCTCTAACACCTACATAGAAATTGAACTTACACAAGTCAAAGCTGGTTAATGAAAATCATTAAGTACCAATGGATGCTGACAAGTTGGAAATATTTCTGCGACTACTTCCGTTAGGAATTGCTTCTTACAGACACAGGAACAAAGTAGATAACACACAAAATTGAGTAATGCTACACTAGATATAATGGGTTTTCAGCAACAAAACAAATTTTCATATATATGAACTTCATAGAATAGATAACTATAAAACTCTCTATATAGATAATTCCACAAAGAACTCTCTATAATCGTAAAGTACATAGCATTATAAACAGGATTTTCAGATTCTCTTAACGTGCAAAAAACATGGAGAACACTGACTGAACATTTCCCAAGTTTCATTAATAGGGATTTTTGGGTCCTTGCATATTCAGTACTACAATTAGTACAGATTAATACTTAAGGACCGTGACAGCATCCTGCTTCTCCAGCTGCAATGCAAATGAAGGCAATCCCTGCCCTAAAGGGATTGAAGGATAGGTTTCTAGAATTATAGTGCCTACAGGTACAGATTTAAAAACCTGGCCTAATTCTCTAGGACTCAAAGCCTATATAGCTGGGAAAAAAAACCCCAACTATATGAGATTTTGAAAAGTATTCTGGTTTTGAGATTTTTGGCATATGTGTCCATGCCACACAGACCACCCCCCCGCCCCACCCCAAATACTCTGCACCCCACAAACCCCATTTTCTGGATTTGTTTTTTCCAACATTTTTTCATACATAATGCATTCTTAAGAGAGGGTTTAATACAGCAAACACTATAGGTTAGCATATCAGGATGGTATGATGCATAAATTGAGGGGGAATAAAATGACTGAAACTGGAAATCCAAACAGAGAATGCAGGCTGACACTGTCAAATGGAATGGGACTACCTTCCCTAAGGAAGCTCACTATGCCCAAAACAGAAGAGTCATGCAAGACTAAAGGCAAAATTTTAAAGGCAAAACACACCGATACATCCACTTTGTATTTTTAGTTACTTCAGTAGTGAGATTATGACTACTTTATTACAAAAAAGCAGCCAAAATTACCAAGTCCTAATGGTAGCATCTAGAGAGTTTTGGCCTTTTTTTCTGACAGAGTATACAACATGCAAAACACAGGAGTGGTACTTTAAAGAGGTGCACAATGATGAAGGAGCAACACTTCAGAAAGCTGCCTATATAAAAATCCCAAAAGGTTAGGTTCAGTGTGGAAAGGGCTATCGCAGAATCCCAAAAGCCTTCTTAAAAGTGAAGAAAGTACTGTGGGAGGAGAGGCGGATAAAAAAGAATCATGTGGGGTCTTGGCAAATCCATCCTCAAATCACTTTTCAGCACAATGTCTGCACAGAATAAAGAAAGCCTACAGTGAGTGCCACAGAATGCAGAAGCCCAGCAAGAAGAGCTGACTCTCCTCAGGGGTCACTAACTCAACATCACTCATCAATTTGCTGGATTTGCATTATCCATCATCAAGCACTGCCAAGAGAGGTGACAGCACGATGTGAAAGGTGATAGGCACTCACTACCTCAGAACATTTTTGGAAGACTCTTCCACGTGTTGCTTTACCTGCACTGAAACCGACTGCAAGTCAGCTCAAGTTCTCCTGCGGAAGTGGGGAAAGTAGAAACTCCTCCAGGAGTTACTGCAAAAACATTACAAGTCCTGAGTCAAAACATGCCAACACAGTCTCAGACTGGGCTTGAATTGCTGTCTCTTTGGGAGGATTCCTTTCAGTCACAAAAGGACTCATCCTAGCAACACTGAGTTGCTAAGAATAAACCAAATTTAAGGCATCTTATGCTTATGGTCTTATGCAGAAGTCTCAAAGCAGACAGAAGCCAAGTAAGTAGTTCCCAGAGGAAAACAAGAGCATTCTTTCCAATCACATGGTAGCTTTTCTACTTCCTGAATCTTTTCTGTTCAATTTAAATTGTCTTTTATTTACTATTTGTTGTTGGGATGTAACAGTATCTAATACACATCAGTAAAACTAAGAAAAGAAACCTGACTAGCTGGTTTGGTGGAAGATGGAATTTGTGTGGGACCAGAACATACTCAAGTAAAATTCAGCAAATTGTTACAACAACGAAGAGCAAAATGAACAAATAAAATTTAAAATTCACAAACCCAGCCTTCATTTTTATACTTTTGCTGCTATTGTTTCTAACATGCCAACACTTAACTTTTTTTGAGGGATAAATACCCCTCAGTAATAAGTGACACAATGAGTTTCATTCACAGAGAATTGATCATGTTTTGGATTTACTCAAAAGTGTGATGATGACTTTTTTTACAATTTTATTTGCCTAACACAACAAACCATCACTTATTCACCAACTCATAACTTGATGAAGCAGAAGGATAACCAAGTTAGATGGGCAAATTCGGCTAGGATCAAGACTGGCTTCGAGTTTGTGGTATGGATAAACAAGTCTTTCTGCTTGTCATTCTTCCAGGAACAGCTCCTGCTGAAAAAGCTCCAGATTACATTTCAGAATTGGGAAAATCATTTAGTCATGCTCTTTGAGCAGCATCAATGTACCATTCATGTTCAGCATGCAGAGTGAAATCTGCTTCAAGACCTTTTTGCAGAGGGATGGCACCACAATATCACTTGGGGAAATGTAAGACCATGGAGAATAAAAACTTCTGCATTTACAGGTAGACTATCTTTGTATCAACCCACTGTTTGGTAAAATGAATACACAAATAACCTAGAATTTTTTTATTTTAATCCTTTCAAGTATTTGCTGAAGTTTTCTGTGAATTGTGCACTATTTAATGAGATTTTGTAAAAACATAACCTCAAGATTTACATTATTCTACACTTTGAGAATTCTACACTTTGAGAAGTACCTAGAGGTTACTCAAGAATAGAAAAGTCCATCAAAATTCACTGCCCTAATATATTTGCAAACAAAAAAAAAAGCACTTTTGGAAATGCCAGAGAGGTGCTCTCATTAAAATTACCACCTGAATATGCTACGATACATGCAGAGACATTCCTTCCTATACAGCTATTTTGATTGCTATTACCATACCACAACTACCATATCCCTTGCCTTCTCTTCTCAACTCTAAGCAAGCAGACAAATGCAAAACCACTAAAATTCTATTGGTTATTCAGAGAGTAACTAACAAACTTCTTTCTTTTTTTTTCCTGCAATTTATTTCTCCATATTAACATGGTGTTCATTACTGAATTCTCATTTCAGCACTTTGACCTCTAACTGTGCATTCTACCCCGCTCCCTCATTTTTCTGATTGTTGCAGTTTCCTTGTGCTGCTTTACCAATTCACCATCAAATACCTTAAGAGGTGCAAGCTCTTGAAAACTTCTCAATAGGGTTCATCAATATGCACAATACAATTTATCTCCCATCACTATTACCTTCAGCTGGGCTCACATACTTCAAAGTAGCTGTGCTACATCAATGTGAAGTCAGGAACCTACAACATATTTAGTTAGATCTCGGGCTCAAGGGCTGGGGTATTTTAGAGAAGCAACCAGGAACAGTAGCTTCAAAATAAACATCCATAAAAGATCTAACCCTGCACACTTCAAAGTCATGGGAAAGATTTTTATCAGCTTCACTGGTTTGTTATTCAGGCCCGGTATCTGTTTTGATTCCTTTTGCTCTGCTCCTCCTCTCTACTCAGCACCCTGCACAGGCTGTCATATCCTACCTCCTAATGCTTCACAGAACTGCATGCAGAACACAGGCACTTAAAATGCCAAACAACAAGAGAAAGCTTGCAAAGTTAAACTTAGCAGCAGCTACAAGGTTCAGAAATCAGCCATATTTCCAAAGAGTCCCCAGGAATATAAAACTCAAAAATCTTAGTCTAAAGGATGCTCTGACTCCAAAGTTATGTTACAAGACAGGCACACTCCTGAAAATGCTCAGTGTATTGCAGTGGAAAGCTGTAATTCAGGTGAGTTTTATTCTTTGCTTTAACCTGAGGGAAAAAGAAAAAAACCCACCACTTTATTGAACTTTACAATAAAATAAGAGAAGGCAATGTTTGGACATTTCATGAAGAGAATGCTTTCCAGAGTATTACGGATATAGAATGTAGCAAGGTAGCTATCACAACAAAATACAAACCCTTAGGAAGAGTTTTAACACCATTATTTCAAAATTTAGTTATCAGAACTTCAAACACTGAAGAGCAGTATTTAGATATAACATCCCTAAATAAAACTCATGTATTAGGCAGGACCCAAATATTATTTAAAAGCTGTATTTTGTTTTAGTTACTGAAGTTCCACTTCTGAATGTCGTTTATTGACCAACAAGTGACAAGAGAGTTAGAATTATGAGATGTTACAATTTTTTTAATGTATTTAAACATATTTCTGTATCAACTGATATAAGCAAATGTCTATTTGCATATATATGCGTAAGCATGCTACTTAACTAATATAAGAATATTGATTATACAGTGAGGATGAACAAAATTACAGGTATAAGCCATTCTTTCAGGGCTGGAGACCAGCTTTATACATCATTAAATGTTAGATTTGCCTTCCATATTATAAATGCCAAATGCCAGCCTAATCAAGCTGAAATGCCTCTACAGAGCCCTAAGATTTGGTTACCGAAGCCAGGCGCACATCACAGCAGTGTGCTTGCTTGAAGCAAATTCCTCTCTCATCCCTGCTTACCATGCTTTGGCTCATCTCAGAGAGGGATCTTGGAAGTCCTTGATTAGCTACAGCGAATGCCAAGTCTTTAATTAGACAAAATCCCTCCAAGGATGGTATCAGTCAAGCAATGTCCTGGGCCTGCCAGCAGCAGTGCTGATCCCCGGATGCACAGGGCAGGATGCAGAGTCCTTCCAGCCCTGCCAGTATAACCAGGTGGAGAGCAGAGAGTCCTTGCAGCCCTGCCAGTAACCAGGTGAACAGCAGAGAGTCCTTCCAGCCCTGCCAGTAACCAGGTGAACAGCACAGGAGCATCACCAGGGGCTGCCCTTGCGAGAGGGATTTTAACTGGTTGGGCCAAGCAGCTCATGCATCCTTCCCAGCTGACCTGCTCCTGTCTCACTCATCAGCAGGAGGTGTCTGCTGCCCATTTGTACAAACAAATGACTGGGGAGACTGGGGTTGCTGGAGCTAGGAAGGGTTGGCACGGGAATGTTGATGTTCCAGTAAGAAGGATGACTGTTAAGATAAGGATTTCATGGACTGCTCAGTCACTAAAGGTGGATTCCCCTAATGCAAATGCATTATGCTTAAATATTTAGTATTATTTTAGGATGAAGACACTAAGAATCAGCTTTATACAGCTGTGTTGCCAAGTATCCCTGACTTACAACTCTGGGCAGGAGTAGCAGCCAAAACCAAGAGGTTTATGCTGCTACTCTCCTATTTGTTACCTGGGCAGCAGCAGGAGTCAATGTGTAAATCCCTCACAGAGCTGCAATGACTCAATCAATAATGCTGCAGAACAAACCACGGAACATAAATGCCTACTAGAAACAGCCCAATGCAAAACACAAATACTGACACCGAGTGAACAGAGATGCATCCAGCACGAGCCCAAACAAGTCTGAAAATGGCTTTACTTTGTTTTTACACTTCTGCCTGCTGGGACACATTTATCACTGCAAGCAACTTCTCCTGAAGCATTGCTCATCTAATTTGCAGTCAGCGCCTGTAGTGCCTTCCTCCCTCTCCTACACGGCACCAGAGTCATTGTGGGAGTTTGTTACTGCTGGAACACCACAATTACTGGCTCTGCCCAAACACCACAGTCACATCACCTATAAAATGTATACAGAAATGCACAGCAAAGTTAAATCTGCTGTTAACAATTATTATACCATGGTGATTTCCCCTAACAGAGAATGAGGCCTTGGTTACATGCCAGCATTTAACAATTTCTGCAGAAATAGTCCATACAGAAAAAACCCCAAGACCTACTCAACCATTTTTTGTGCAATGCCATGACTGTCTAAATTTTAAAAGACATAAAGATAAAAATACCCAGACAAAATTTAAGGTATTCTAAAAATGGTTGTATCAAATAGAAGTGCATATGTCTATAAAGGTACAGCTCCAAGCTGTCAGCTTTTCAATCAGCATGGCTGTAGCAGCACACAAGCAAAGTGTAACCCAGTTCCAAGGACAAGGCCAGGAAAGAGGATCCCAAAATGCAAGGGGCAGAAACAGAACCTGCAGTCACATCACTGATGCCATCTTGTTTGTTGTGTTTGGGGGTTTCTGAAGGATATTTTTTTAACAGAAAATTTAAATTCTCTAAATAGTGGGGTCTAATTGATATTTATATAATATCCTGCTTACAGATATCTGTATTTGCCTCTCCCTCACACAAACTTTTTTGCAACAGATGTTATAAAAGTTTTCATACCAGAGTAAATATAAAAGATACTGAATAACACTGAGTAAAAGTTTCTCGGTGTACAGCTATACAACATCAGATAAATATTAGCAGGTCATAACAAATTTGACAAGTTTTAGTTCAGAATGCAGACAGCACATAGTATCAAATATTTCAAGAGCTGCACTATTTGCAACTCTGTTATTTTACCATGCACAGCAGCAGGGAATAATCACAGGATCATTTCAGTTGGAAAAGACCCCGAAGAGAGTCCAGCCACTAACCAACTAAATCTAGTTATCATTCTTATTTCTGATACAGAATTATTGTGTTTAGTGCTTCTACAGCAAATAATTATTTCACTTACAGTTTCAAAGGTTTCAAAGCTTTTGCACTGAAAGAGCAATAAAAAGTAGCCAAGCTTGCTTTGCACAGTTTGGCCTGACATACTGTGCTCCTTGACCTCGTATTATAAATACACCATTATTCAATTAGATTGCTTGACTTACTGAGCAATCTGAATCATTCTGTACCCTCTGAAGAGAAGGGGAGGTTTGAGCTGATAGAACACCTCCCAAAACAATTCTGTTACATAGTTTCTGTTACATAGTTCTCATATACTAATTACTTATACTAAGTATATAATGTCAAAGTTAAGTTAATATTTATATTGCTTCTTCGCTACCAAATAATATAGCATTCAGATTAAAGCTTGTTCTAAAGCAACAGTACTTTTATCTGAATATTTTTTCAAAAACTTCAAATCAAATGTCTTTTTCCAAATAAGTAGAATTGTACAAACTACATTCACAAAGCTGTTGGGCAGATTTTCAGCCCGGTAGAGCAGCACAGCATTAGAGAATTCAATAAACCTTTAGCCATTCCAACCAATTAAGAAACTAAAATCAGCATTTCAAAAGACATGCACAGGCACTTCTCCCACCTGGGGCTTTATTTTTTTTAACAGATCACATATTATACTGTATAACACTATATATATAAAAACTCCTCACACAGACAGGCAACTACAATTCCAAAAATTCAAAATTATATCTTACCAAGACTGAACTCCAGCTTTGGCTCATTTGCAATTCTCTGAATACCTTAAAAGGTTAAGAAAAAAATATATATTAGAAATAATTCAATTTCCATGTCTTGCTTTTTAATACAAAATAAAACTTTCATATGCCTATAACTATTGCCATTTCCACTGAAGTAATATTTTATGTTAGAATCTCATGGTCAAAGCAAACTTGGATTAAATACTCGCCTGAGAAAGGGCTACTTTCGAAGAAGACTTCTTTCATAATAGAAACTTTCTGTTGCTGGGAAAGGAAAAAAAAAACCCTAGGCTTTCATGGAGGGTTACCTGTAAGGTTTTCAGTCACCACAAGTGACTGTATCTGTTGGAAAATATTAAATCTAAGAACTAATTTTTAAGTAGGTATGTCATCACATTAAAAACAAACGCCATGTTTGGTTAAAGTAGGTAAATCAGGTTAATATGGTAAAATATAAACACATTACTGATCTACAAACAAATTGTAAAGCAACAAACCCAACTTCTTTTAGCTGGAAAATAAGTACATTAATTCCTTTTCTTACCAGCAGGAACAAGAACAGTTTAATCCATTGTGAAATTATGTTCTGTTGCATAATTTACTGCAAAGGGCAATATTTTCTTGAGCTAAAATAAAGGAGGGAACCACAGAGATGCAACAAGAGAAATGTAGGAAGCAAGGAGGGACAGGTAAATAAAACTGGGTTGTTCTGATGCAGAAAGTAATTGGATCACAAACACAGTTTCAATGAACTTGTAGAAATTAAAATCTCTTGTTGACATTTTTGTATTGTCTCCAGTAAGCATTATTAATTATTGGTCAGTATTGAAGAAATTGGTCAGATGGGAAGGATTGAGTTAGTATATGAACTGGAACAAGATTTTTGTTGGAAAAAAAAAAAAATTAAAATCCCACAAACAAAAAAATCACCCCAAACTTATAGCTGTGCCTGCTCCATAAAAACCGGATGCTGCTAAGTCTAGATTCACAGCATTCTCATTACTGTAGCTATTCATTCACATCTGTGTGAGAAAAATTACAGCTGCAGAGCTTAAAAAGGTCAAAAAAGAAAAAACAAAATAAAGTTTGTTGTTTTTTTTTTTTTTTTGATGGAGCTTTAACAAATTTCTGAGTTGAACTCTGCCACTGACATATTGGCCTGAAACACCTTCATGAATATGCTGGATACAGAATTGATTAAGTGACCAGGCAACTGAAATACAGTCTCCTGACTCCAGTGCACCAAATACAACTCAACATATGGCTACTTGCATTCAAATCCCCAGAGTGCTTTTAGATCACAAAGAACAAATCTGTGCTACTAGTTTAAGCATTACTAAAGCTTTACACATTTATCAAAGTTATCAGACTATATTTTAAACACCAGTCCATATGTTCATACAGGACATAAAAGAGGAAAAAAATACTTGCAATCTTATGAAGAAAACAGGTTAGAGAGAAAAACTCAGAAACACAGTAATCACACATTTGCTCCCTGAAGGGTATGTGCATAAACCAAAATATATCAGGGAAAAACATATAAAGACAATTTTCATCAGTTTATTTCCTCCAATCTGCACTTTGACAAGCAAGCAGTTGAAGAGCATTTTTTGTACCCTGCTTGTGACACGGTCTGAACTGCCCCAGAGACTGGGCCACCTTTATTGTACCGCTCCATAAAATGAGTACGTGCACTTACTCGTAAACTGGGGCTCTCCTAGACTGTCTAACTGGGATGTGGGGAGAAACTGCCGTGCTTCATCTGATGCTCTCTCCTCTTTGATTTCCATGATCAGGCTCCAGAGATGCTGAATTTTATTCCGCAAACCTTCCGAGTTTGCCTCTCCCAGTGCCACGGCCCAAGATTCACAGTCTGGCTTCAATGCGGCTTCAAGGTAAAGATCTGGTTCTCCACTCCAAAACCCTGCACTCAGAAAGCATAAAAACAGCTCTTAGGAACGGTGTTTCAAACGAGGGATGATGGGAATATTGATGTCACACACAATGAAAACCACCACATGCAGGTTTATGTTCGTGGTCACAGAACCATGCAGCCCCATCCACCTCTGGGGTCAAACCCCAGCTCCTTCAGACTCGGTGCAGTACTAAGCATATCCACAGAGGAATTCCAAAACCTAAATTAGGTGGCAGAATCAAACCAAAATGGCAAATCCTTTTCCAGCACAGAATCTGCAGCCTAGCAGGCAGCTCTCAGAGCTGCTAACTTGAAAAAGAATTTGACTTAGCAAGGGCAGCAGACACGATTCTGTCAGAGAGTGGGATTCACCAGAATGAATGTGTCCATCATCTCTTCTATTAGAGATCTCCATTATGCTCAGGCTCTCATTCATCCTTGCCAGAATACAGATCAGGAACACATGCAGATAATTTGGCACGACATAACTCCTCTGTGAAGACTCAACAGGTTATATGTGGGAGCTTATGACCTCATTACTATCCATGTGTCATTTGCTATTCTGCCTGGAGTCTGGTTGTTTAATGATCAAATTTTCTAAGAACAAAAAAAGAAGAGGGGGAGAAAAAAAGCTGAAGCTCCCAAGGAATCCAGGTAAGTAGCGAGGGTCAGTCATTTGATTAAAATTAGAACAGGAAGAAAAAACACCTCTTAGGCATTTAAAAATCTGCAGTATAGATGGCTTCACAAGAGTCACAAATTCAATGTGACATTTAGTGCAACATACACCCAGAAGAGCAAACCAGGAAAGAAAGAAAAATCAATGCTTCTTTGAAACAAGTTACCAACTAATTTAGAAACATAAAACTCTATAAAACACCTGTGCTGTTGTATTAATAAGGATTGAAGTATTTTGTTGGGCATCAAAATCATTCTGACCTAAATCAGTCATATATCATATTAGTGGATGAAACAGAACACTTACAGCTTTTCATACTTAGTTTGAAAATCCAAACAACACAGAAAAGTTCTTTTCCATACAATGTGAACTTAAACTCCTTTTATTACCTTGAGTATCTAACCTTGGGCACTTGCACATGTGTTAGTCTAAACCTGCTTGCATTTCATAAACTGAGCATCTGCTAGTTAAAATTACCTCTGCTTTTATGGTTATGGAGGGGATAAAAGATGAAACCTCAAGTCTGGAAGCCTCTAAAAACTGTATACAAATCCCTGTGGAAGTGGGACCAGCTTTTTGTCTGGGCTAGATCTAAGGAAATCTGTGTGGCTGCAGATGCTGCTAAAAGTGCTGGGTAACATTTCACACACCAGTTGGGCTATAGATTTCACGAGGAAAGACTGGAAAGAGAAACGAAGTTGGAACATCTCTTTGGCTTCAGGGGCAGTTAAAAAAAATTAGTAGGGATTCAAATGCTCGCCTCTAACCCTGGCTAAGACAGAAAAACCAGGTATTCAGTTCTTGAGAGAAGAATATTCAAAACCTTAGGGAGCTGCAGATGTTCATTAGATCCTGTTCACACACAGGATCTGTTCTGGAGTCACCAAACCTGACCAAGCTGAGCTCTACTGTTTGTCAAAGACAAGTGCTGAGACAGAGAAGATTTAGCTGCAAGCTCTCCTGTGATCTGATACCACATGAGGTAAAGGCCTTCAGAAAGGCCAGTAGTTAGAAGAGCTGACAACTTTTCTGTTGCTCTGGTAAGATCTGCAACAGCAGAGTGCTCTACTCTGTTTTGTCACTGACATCAATAAGTCAGAAGTCTGTTTAATTTCGTAGTATTTTGGAGCTACTAGTGGAAAGTTGAAAGGAAAGAAAAGGCATGTAATCAACCTGCATCAAGATCAAAATTAACTAGAAGTCACTCTAATTAAAAAAAAACCCCAACACATAAGAAACAAACAATCAAAAACAAACAAGCAAAAACCCAAACAAAACTGAAAAAAATTCAACCCCCCTCCCCCCATAAGCCACCAAAACATACAAAAAAACCCCCACCAAACTACAAAATGGATGTCTGCTTATACCATTCAGTCTTTAAAAGCACAAAAGCAGGGGCAATTTTAATAAAAGCAGTTTGGATATCCAAAACACCTTCGTGAAGAAAATGCTGTCAGAGAAATAAGTCAACACTTAACAGCCAAAATACAAATATACTAAGGTCTTTTCTCTCTTTATCTTTAAATGGAAATAGGAATAGTGAACTTGCCTTGATATATCCTATCAACTAGCTAGATAAAAAACATCTGCTTTGGGAGGAAATCAATGTTTTTCAATTGAAATCATGCTATTTATATTTACCTCTTAGCTGTAAAAATCAGACTGCCAAGCTCAAAAGGCATACTGAATCACCATTAATATGCATGGACCCAGAAATGGATAGTGAAATGCAGGAGTGGGCATAATTCACTATATTCTCATCTAACAGGTGCCAGTTTTGAGATGTGGAAATTCATTCTAAACTATCACTTCAAAACACTAAAGTCTACTATATTTAGATCCTTGGAGTACTCTGACAGCTAAGTTAAATTCTGAAAAGCATATGAAAGTGCCTGAAAAATACTCATCGCTGCAACTGTCAAAAGTTTTATTCTGCAGATCCAACAGTAGGCAAATTACCTATTTTCCATTCTGTTTCAATGCATGTCATCACAGCATGGTTTGGGCTGGAAGGGACATTAAAGATCAGCTATTCAATCCCCCTGCCCAGGAACACCTTCTGCTGGATGAGGCTGCTGAAAGCCCCATCCAGCCTGGCCTTGAACTTTGCCAGGGATGGGACACTCACAGCTTCTCTGGGCAACCTGTCCCTGTCCCTCACCATCCTCACAGGGAAGAATTTCTTCCGAACATCTAACCTAAACGTGCTCATTTTTAGTTTAAACCCATTCCCCCCATCCTATCACTCCCTGGCCTTGTAGAAAGTCCCTCTCCAGCTGTCTTGTAGATCCCCCTTTAGGTACTTGAAAGGTTTATGTACCAAAATCTTGGCCAGAGGAAACACAACATGAAAAACGCACACCAGTAAAAAATTCTGTTGCAACAAAGGAGCACACAGGTTTATTTATGTAATAAAGATCAAAATCTCTTTGCTCTTCTCCCTCAAATAGTTGCTGATTATTACTTTAAATCAGCTGCATACAGTAATTGCTAAGAAACTCAGACACTTATTTTGAAGTATCAGTAGAGGGAAAAATATTGATATGAATTGTTCTCAAAATGAAAGTAAGGGACCCACAAATGTAATGAAGGCCTCAAATGAATTGCAGACATATCAGAAGAGTTATAGAAATAATTAAATAAACAATTTTTACCCCATGTTCTATTAAAATATTCATATTCAAATAAATAATATATTAATTCATAAAAAATAATAAACCTAAATGCAGTAGTGTTTCATAGGTGGACAAAAGCACTTCATACTTTGCTCTTAAGGAGTTATTGCAGAAAATACAGGTACACAAGCACCCTTTGCTATACTGTTACTGCTCACAGGAGTTACCATGAGTAGTTTTGGAAATAAAACCTTATCTTTTACAAACATATACTACTGAACCTCAACAACAACCGTTCCTTATCTAGTTTGCACTCCTAGTTTTACTGTTATGATATAATTTTTGAATAGGATGACATGTAAGATTTAAGAACATAAAATATTAAGAAAATTTTCTATCTACTTGTGAATCTGCAATAGCAGAACAATAATCCTCTTCTTCATGCTGGACATCCCCAGTGGGGTTCCAAATTCATAAACCCAGGGGAAAACCTTCAAAAAGTTAAACACAATGATTTTTCTTGGCAGAACAAACACTGAACTTAGGAGTACTAAATTGAAAGGAAAATTGTATATCATTGTATCTTGATCTCTTGCTGCTTCTCCTCATTTCAGTATCAGAGACTCAACTGAAGGCAAGACCTGAGGAAGCAGATAATGGAAAGCAAAGGGGTCTCTGCACAGAGCCTTTTCTGCTCAGGGCTCTGTTCACCAAGACCTCTTTTGCTGAAGCATGGTCTCAACAAGACTTTCTCCCACAAAAGTCAGCATAGAAGGTTGTGGTCCCACAGGACTTGTGCAGCTCAGATAAAGAACTCAGTGCCCCTGCTCTAAAGGACTGCTGTCAAACAAGGGAGCAGCACAAAGAAAGCTGACACATTCTCAGTGGCACTGGGAGGCCTTTCCTACTCTAACCCAACTGCCTAAAATCAGAAATGTATTTTGGTGTTAGTGCCTTCATGTGCAGATAACTTTTCCTTCTTCACATTATTTCATAATAAAACTTATGTTTCCCAAGTTTTTTGATTTAACAATAGCGATTGTCTCTTTTCCCTCTAAACATTTTGATAATTCAGTTGTTTTAAAAATGAAAACAAATTTCTGGCTAAGAATGTCTGAATGACACTCCTTCAAATTTTTTAAGTGTATTTTATTGTAATTTTAATCACAATCCTTTAAACAGAAACCTTGGTTTCTGTGAATTCACCAAAAAATTTTAGGCAGCTATTGGATCTGACTCTCATCTTTCAAAAGACTGGACTTTAATGGAAAGGCTTTCAAAATAAAAACATACTAAAATAAAACAAACACATTTCCACTTTGTTTTTATATCTTATTCACTTTTTATTAACTTTCTATATTTTTAAGAAGATTTTATTGGTTTTACTAAGCAGGTAAAAGTGACAGGAAGACCGATACTCTTTAGCTTGTTTTGTTTTCCTTCACGGGACTTAAAAGCAAAACATCATGTTGAACAGGACAAAAAAGAAATTACTGGGATGATTCAAATTAATAAAATGTACAAAGCCCGTGTTCAACGTTCACAATGAGAGCCTTGACTTTTTTAAAGCATCACTATTTTTGCTCCTAAGTTAACATGCAAAGTGAGAGAGTTCAAAAAGGTTAAAGGTTGTCTGTCTCTTTTCACACACACTAGCAAAAAAGTAATTCTCAGTTCAGCTGCTGTCCCAGCAAAGGAAAACGGTTAAGAATATCAGTGAGTCACTGACACTCTAAAATATAAAGCACCATCACAGCTAACCACCATATGCTGTAACAAAAGTAGAATGGAAGCTTTGATACGTAAATTATATCCGCAGGATATTTCTAATACAGACATCAGAGGCTTTTAATTCACAAAGCTGTCTGAATTCTATATGCTGATGCATTTTATGTTCAAATTAGTAGTGATGAAATCATGCCATGGTTACTCATGATGCTATGTTAATCTTTCTTTGGAAGTTACATTTCCAATCAAAGATAAAGAATTTAATTAAAATTTTTATCTTCAGTGATTTTTTTTAATTTTGTAATGCTGGAATAAATTTATATAAGTTACTATTATAAGCTCCATTTTAAGTCCCTACAGAACCTCACCAAGAGTCTGAGCATTTGCAATTAATACAGCATGATGCCCTAAGGTTGACTACTCCCGTACAATACTCTGTTTCTTTTAATACCTGTCAGCTTCCACACAGGCCACACTGCTTCTACCCTTTCATTAAATACCACACCTGTACTGGAAGCAATGCAAACCACACAAATATTTGAATACCACAGTGGTATCTCAAGATCCCTGTGCAAATACACTGCAGCACTCACTGAAAGTTCCAAGGGGGACTTTGCAAAGCAGTGGGCTGCTTTTGCAGAATGGAAGCAGTTCATATCTCTGGCTGGACCATCAGTCTACCTTAAAAAAAAAGCAGAATTCAGAGGTCTTCTTTCTCTGCCTAGATCTGCAAGAGAAACCTTTGCACATGCCTCAGTTATTCCATCTCTAAAACAGGGAGCAATCCTGACCTGCCTTTCCAAGCCACTACTATTGAAACAAAAGTCTCCAAGTTAAGTGGCTTGCATACTACAAATGGCAAAAGGGAATGCTTGCTCTCTTAGGGGTATTCCTACACACAGGCCCCTTCTTTTATCGTTTTCCTGATTAACTGCAATGTGATTTAGACGACTGTGACCTTGTATGAAAGGATCTGTTTTCTTCCTTTGCTCCCTCCCACCCTCCTCACCAGCCCTACCTGGATGTTACAGCTCTTATCTCCCTAACTCTCTCTAAGGGACCACACACAGTAATGAAATACAGTCTTTGAGCAATCTCTCTTCCTGAAAGACAGAAGAGATTTACAGATCAAGGGAAGGCAGCCCCTGCATGCTGTCTCTCACATCTGGTTTCATTTCACTGTGCCCGTGTCTCTTGGGGACATTCCCAATTCTGTGTTGTACACCATCACGTGGAGGGAAGGAGGCAGATTTGTACATGCATGAGGCTCTGTACAACACAATGTACTGCTCCTGGGGGCAGTTTGAACATCCAGTCACAGAGCTCCTATTGCCCAATTCCAGGGAAACACAACAGTGACCCAAAGACTGCCCTGTCCTGCTAATGATGACCAGTTCCTTTCAGAAGGGCACGTAAGCCATCAGCCACACGTAGAGTTAAAGTTCACCTGACAAATCATTTTCTTTCCTTCCCTGGTCCATTTGGAAACCTGAGTTAAGCTGCTTGAGGAGCACTCCACTTGAAGCCCTGACAGGATTATCTGCTCTGACTTTATCTGTACAGCCCTGTTGTTTCGGAGTCCACAGTGCCCTGAGGTGATCAGCAGCCCCACAGAGACACTAGATGTTGCATGAACGTGTTCTTATTGTTCCCTCCATGCTTACTCCATTGCAATTAATTTCATTCTCTTCCTCAATATCCCAGTCAATCTCCATTTCTCACTCTTACGAATCCTAGGATTCAATCCACCAGTCAGAAACACATGGAGACAATTGGACAAAAGCTCTCTCCAATCCCCCTTCGTTGTTCCAAATTGAAGCTTACAAGATCAAGAAAATGTCCTTTTATACCACCAAAAGTTATTTCTCACAGCCTCCTTTCCAGGAGCTTCTATTGTGCTGTGGCACAGCTCTCCTCCATCAGTTCCACAAGGAATTTGACATTGTGAGTAGGTATGTCCTCATACCCTGCTTTCATCTGAATTCTTTCAAGTCCCAGATACACATTCTATAGCTTTTTTTGGTTCCCAATAGCAATGGATCTAATCTTGTGACAACTCAACTAGCTTTTCATGGTCAAAGTCCCTACTGATACAAGGCCTCTCTTTCTAATTCCTGAGTTTTGTTTTTCTCCCCCATTTTGTCTTCTGAATTTTATTCTATCCTACAGTACATGGATTATTATTTCACTTCTTTTAGTATTTTATCCTCACTCAGTACACTGTATATCATCTTCATTTGTCTTCAGTTTTGTTCTAATACCTCATAATAGTCTGGCTTTCTTTTTCCATCCAACAAATCATCAGCCAGGTTGTCATTCTTGCTCTCCAGCATGGGAAAATTGCCAAGTCTGAAATACATTTCTCCTCTACCTCTCTGTCTCTTCCTCTGTCTTCTATTTGGTCATGCCAAAACAGAATATTCATCATCATTTGCTGGCTCTGTTTACCTGGAGTTTTCTACACTGTTTCCTCTTTTGCCCTTTAATATGTTTTTAGAGGATGCCCAGAATGCCACCCTTACCCCTGGTTCCCCCTGGCACACCAGCAACCTTCAAAAGCTTGGTTTTAGAAAGTCTGTGTCTCAGCTAGTTCCTAATTATACAAGCTGATATCTTCCTCCACACATATTCACAGGCTCTTTTTTCTCCACAGGCAGCCTGAAGTGCTTACTCAGTACTCATTGTTGTCTATGTCCCCAGCTTTTGGGCTTAAAACCTGCCAGTCTCGCTGCCACAGAAACTGTCCTGTTTGCAGGCTTCAAAGCTAATTGAGTCCTGTCAGCAATTACAGCTGTGTTCTGGGTTCAGTTCAGCAGCATTGTGTTCAAGCGTTGTAAAAGAAGTGCCAGAAGGGAACTGACATGACAGTATTTATACTCATAAAGTCGGTAATTCTATGAATGAATTGGACTCATTGAGGGCACAATTAGAAAAGTCTCAATTTGAGAGTCAATGGGAAACATTCAGCTCATTCAGTCAGGGAAAGCAATGCTTCCAAACCCAGAAAGAAATACTTTTTGGTGCAGTGCCTCAACACCAGGCACAAAACATATGATTTTGTTCCCTACAAAAGATGAAGGATTTGAGCTATTCCCCAGAATACCATTCAGATAAGGATAAAATCCACAATGACTATAACTTAAGTCACTGCCTTTTCAATCACTTCAGCAGGTGAGGACAAAAGTCAGCATAATTAATGCAACATTTTCTTAGAAGTGGGCTGGAGATTTGGCTGCATAAAAAAAGATGATAGGAACTTCTACTGGATGTAAACGTATCTATCAAGCCCACAAACACAGCCTAACTTTTTTACCTCTGCTCTTGGGCCATCACAGCTGACAGAAAATGACAAACTGTTCTAAGAACTTCAAAACTCTGCTTCTGGTATCAGAAAGAATCCATGTCATAAAAAAGTTTCTAACAATGGCTATTTAAGGGGTTCCTGCAGAGGAAACTGCCAGCACTTTCTCCAAATAAAATCTTTCCCCTAAAACAAGGATTCTGATTTATATGAGATAGCTATTTTTTCTGCTGTTTTTAACAATTTTATGAATGAAGAATTGATAAGAGGTGACAAAAACGGGAAACTTGTCATTTAAAGGGGAGTTTAGCAATGATTAGTTATCAAAGAATAAGATACATTGACTATGCATCAAGATAAACCCCATATTGTACAAAATACCTGACAAAACAGAACCTCAAACTTCTATTTATTGTCAGATGAAGATGGTGAGATGACTTACACTTGATTTTAGGATTTTCTCTTTAGGCATGAATTCAGAGACCACCAGTATTTAAATGTATGCATTGAACAGACAGCAGGATGTATTTTAGTTAAATTTCTAGCAAAGTTACAATGCATAGGTGGCTATGGTTATTTTCATTTCTGTTGGCAGAAATAAAAGATTCACACTGAACACATTGAGCTATGTCTTATTTACTGAGAACTATTGAAACATCTGTTTTACTCCTGAATTCCACAACCCAGCAGCGCTCCAGGATTACCACTTCAGAGGCATCAGAACTCTCTGAAACAAAGATGGCAAAACATTAGGGTTTGGAACCTGACTGGGAAGTCCTTCTGTTTGGCTCTCCACAGCCGAAGTGACACCGAGGTACAAAGACAATGAAGCATAGAAGTCACTAGGCAGATGGATACAGGCATTCTTTAATTACTGATCTGTGCCATCCTACATCAGGCTCAGTAAGTTACAAAAGGAATAAGCTGTAAGAAAAGACATTGCAGGAAACTTTTAAAAGTAACTTCAGAGGGTTTTTTTCATACTTCAAGCATTTGAAAGTTGAGATGACACCTCATTCCTAAGCAAGTCAGGCAAGCCCAGCTCATTCAAACTTACATATTTTCTCATGTTTTCTAACAAGGCCAAATCAAACGTCAGATTCTATTCAAAGAGTAGGATATTTTCAAGTGAAAAAAATACCATGTAATTTTACAGAAGGCATTTCTCTACAATTTTTATTTGAAAGGGATTTCTTTATCAGCACTTGAAACTTCGAATATGGTCTCTGGCTGTGCAATTCAAATTACATTAAGTGATATGGACCTATTGCTAAACGCAATAGGATACAAATTACCACTATCATTTTTTGTGAGTGCTTTGCAGACAAGATGCAAACTCTTCTAGTTTAGTAAGTGTGACTCATATTTCAGAGGAGTGAAGCTATCAATCACTCCCTCAGGATTAATCTTTTTTCCCTTAAAACTGTTATTATCCATTTTTTATCCCTAACATCTGGTAACAAATAACCCTTAGAACATACACTCCCTTCATTCCAGGTTCGCAACATGAATGTCACAGAGCTCATTCTCTACTTCAGTGAGATTCTGCAGGGATTAATGCAAATTCTTGTTTTAACACTCCTTCCTCTGGTTGTACTTTATTCCAAGTGATCCTAAAAATGAAATATTTTTCATATTGTGCAGCAATTTGACCAAAAGCCTGAACTTCAATTTCACATATCTGCAACTTAAGGAATGACTTCATAAAACAGTTCATATTTATAACACCTGCCTAATATGCACAAGTTCTCTTGTCTACCCCTTTCTCTGCAGCTATGCTATGTTATTTGGCCTGCCAGAACAAGACTCAAACTTTTTGCGAAGGGTTTCATGTTATTTTTCAAATGGTTGTCTTGATCCAGCTTTTCTCACAATAGGACCTTTTACTTACCCAGTAATACACTGTCTTTCATGATCAAAACTGTGAAAATTCAATACAGTAAGACTGAAAGACTAGTAACAGAGCACATAACA
Organism: Daphoenositta chrysoptera; assembly: GCA_013397915.1. Classification (NCBI taxonomy): domain Eukaryota; kingdom Metazoa; phylum Chordata; class Aves; order Passeriformes; genus Daphoenositta; species Daphoenositta chrysoptera. Next base: position 45,045 of record VZRO01008509.1, on the reverse strand, counting down.
TTTCAGAAAGTCTAAAAAGGATTTTCTTAAAAAGTGTATATTTATTCTCTCTTTTTACCACTTACTAAATGAATACTCCAAACACAGTTATTAAACACAAATCAACACCCAAAGGCAACAAAAGGATAAAATAAAACAGAAGAGCATGAAAAAAGCACATTGTGTTGTATTGAAATATGCCAGAATTCAAGAGACAAGCTGTAGTATACTTAGAAAAAACACACTTATCAAGAAAACAGTTGTAAATTGATTTGTTTGAAAAATTATTCAGACTGGGCTGGTCTAAAAGGAATGTACTGTCAAGTAGACAGAAAAACAGCCCATCTGATTGTTTAAAGAAAAAAGAAAGAGAGAAAAGAAGAAAGCAGTGAAACAATGCAGTGAGGTTTGGTAGAAACACAAGTGCTATGCTGAGAACTTTTTTATTTACAGAATCCAGCAAGTCAGTGGCAATACATGGCAACCCAGCAGCAATTCTCAAGTGCTGTTGTGTGAGGCATTCTTTGAGGAGATACCAGGTCTTTATGAGCAACAGCTAAAGTCAGTTTGGGAAAATAGGCAATAATAGTCCAACAAAACAAACAACAGACTAATTAGGAAGAGCTGTCCGTTGCAATTATCCTGGTAACTATTTGGATTCTTTATATTTCAAAGCCCCAGCAGAGTCTCCCAGATAACCCTCCCTTGGAAAGTAGATAATACAGCCTCATTCCTTCGAGAGCTGGCTATCTTTCAGTAGAGATATGACCAAAAGGAGTTTATTTTGGAAGTTAATGAAGGTCTGAGTCCATTTAACACTCAGGTCTGAGTACATAAAAGTTTCTCTGTCAAAAAAAAAAAAAAAGTCATATTACTCTAAACGCTTTTTCTCCTTCCATCCTTGCAGAAAATAATTCCTCTAGTGACATTCATGCTCCAAAGATGAAAGACAGAAACATGAGAAGTCCCCAGACTTAACATTCGCTCCAAAACATTCAACTGTGGTAAGTGGATATATGTCAGTATGAAAAGAAAAGCAACTCCCTGTTAACACGGCTTTCAGGCGAGTCAGGTGTTTGGAAAGACCAGGGATGAGGAATCACCTGTCGTTTGTTATCGTTGCCAAGACTGAAAGACTCGGTGTTTTGATTTTTACATGAAAGACAAGTGTATAGTACAAACAAATTGGCAAGCAGGCAGCAAAAATAGCTTTCAGATAATTAACGAGAATCTGTCTCAGTGCAGTCTGCCTCACAATGCAGTTGACATACAACAGCAACTGCAAACACAAGAGAGAAGAAGATGATTTCAAGCTCTCTGCATTTTGAGCCCGCAGATGCTGCAGCTCAAGAGCTTCTTTAGAGAGAAGTTACTCCCCTCTCTGCACCAGTGGAAGCTGGAATGGAGAAATGCTGCAGCTTGAAATGAACGTGAATGCTTTTCCAAGATACACAGTCCAGAACACTGAGCAGACGACGTCTATTTACTTTTTTTTTTGTATGAGAGAGGGAACAAGAAGGGAAACAAGAAAAAGGGATGAAAGAGCATAAGGCTGCCAGAAAATAAAGCACATGTTGCTGCAAAACATTTCCCACATCCTGACACAAACCTGAAGAAAAATACCTTCAGAATTACTATTATGGCAGACTTTTCATCATTTAGATGAGCTGTGCTATGGTCTGTCACACAAAAAGCTAACAAGAAATTTACTTACAAATTAAATGACAAAACTATAATCAAGGAAACTATTATGCATATCTGATAAAGGATCAGCTTTGTTTTTCAGTACCTGAGGAGATCCAAAATTTCTCTCTTACTTTAGGTGCATAATATAAGCTCATCTGGACTAGATAGTATTTTTCTAGGTTTTACTTCATTAAAAGGGTACATTGTAATGATCTGGTCTTTACGCATGGAAAATATGATCAAAATCTGATCTGTACCACTGTGTTAAGGTGTAATATATTAGGGGCTTTTCCTCCTGCCATTGGTATTCTTCAATAATTGTTATAAAAACTTACTGAATCAACCCAAATGCCAAACACCAACTACAAAAACTATTACGTCTTTCCCTAAACACCGAAAAAGTCAACCAGCACCCCTTCACCACTCCAGATCAGGAAACTGTTTTAAAACAGTGATTTGAGGAGACAATTAAATTATTTCTAAATCTGAAATAAATATCTCAGTGAAACTGCTAAAGAGTCCCCAAACCTAGAAGATTAAAGCACTGAGAAACTTTTGGAGCTGTCAAAGAGAACATCACGTTTGAGCTATTTTTGCATTCCTATAGATCTGATTTGATGTACCATTGTGGGGGGGAAGAAGTGTGTCATTGTGAATTGATTTTACAATAGGAGATTTGGTCCTGCAGGTAGGGCAAGGAATCTACTGGTAGGTATATCAAGTCAAGAACTAAGCTGACAATTAAAATTAGAAGTGACATTCCAAGTAATTCCTTTGTGTTAAAACAGTAAGTAGAAAAGTAAAGCTATAGCACTGTAGAAAGAACAAACACTACAGGAAGTAAAAACTCTTCTAATAAGATGTTATTAAAAGCCTCCACAGTCAGCTGTGGGTGAGGTACATGTGGGGTGTGTGTGTGCATGTGAATTGCACAGCTGATTTTTTCAAAAGCATACATTCACAAATTTGAAATAATCCAATCAAAACCCTATAGACTAGGGATGCTACATACACCAAACTACTTGTGGTTTTTTACACCAGTTGTTTTCCCTGGTACTGACAAATGAGCTAATCAGACTGATAGTAGCTCAATAATGCAGGCATGTGCACAGGTCACAATTTTGACTACGCTACAAACATTACCTCCTACATTTTCTATTTCAGCATTATAATAGATAATGTTCATTACTCCACAGATAAAGTACAGCTTTCTTATAGATTCAACAGGAAAAAAATGAACAGGAATTATAGGATAATATCATTCACAAACAGAAAAGCTAATAGTGGTAAATTTATTTCAATATATTTCTACAGCAATATGTCCATTACCAAATAGAGTAAAAAAATCGTTCTAATTTTGAGGTATTAAAAAATGACTCCATGGCAATCACAAGCATATAATTTGCAGAATTAAAAACACCCCTTTAAATGCTAGCAAGCAGAATTCAACAATCTGAATCTCCTTTAATATTATGTATTCTGCCATAATAATATCTCCATCCTGTGTCTATTAAGTAATGCAAAACCTATGACCCAAGCTGTGCAATAAGGAAAAACGTGGTAGCTGGGCGTCTGACGAGGTGCTTCAATTACTCCAGGCAAGCTGTAACCTGATAGTTCATTACAACCACCTTTATGAACTGTCAGCTCATGAAAGATGCTCAAATCATCTTTTACAAAGCATGAGCTACCCACTGTGATTAAACCATCCCGCAATGCTACCAGATCCCAACTTCAAGCTGACAATATAATACCACTAATCTGCATTCACTTTGGAAAATGCTGACTTACGTCACTGAATAAGTTCTGCAGAACACAAAACTACCTTTAATAGATCATTACTTTTAACAAAAGTGAATACATAACCAAAAGTAGTTTCCTTTTCAGTTTCAAAATGCATTAGTAATAATTATAATGTACAAATACATGTTCTCTTTATTCACACCCCACGTTCACTCAATTAATTATTTCAGCTTGAAAAAATCTCAAATCACCCTTCCCACCAGAATTTAGTTATATGTAATTCAGATACTAATTATTTAAGTTTTTCAAAGTTATATTCTGGTGCAAGGCTCCGGTGATGTATCACAACACACACCTTAGATAATACACTTTTTTACAGAAAGTTCTCCCACTTTGTTCTACACTTTTGGCAGTTTCATAAAATACGTGGTATTCTTCTCTGCTCCGTTCCCAGTATGTTGCCCTTTTACTTCAGAAACGTTAAGAAGCCCTGACCACAGCTTTGCCCCCAGAGAGATTGCAGTAATCCTGGGAAGTTTGATATGTCTGAGCATGCGCATACTTGACATAAAACTGACATGCAGTATTTCCAAGCTAACAGCTGTATCAGACCAAAGACCCCTTATTCTGCCTACAATAAATGACATAATGAAGTATCCAAAGAAGAGGAAAAGCAGGGCAACCACATGCAGTCCTCTATCAGTTCTGTACACTTTTCCCATTGGGATTTTTTCCTCAGATGCCTTTTCCACTCCCTTACTCTCAATAATGCTCCTTGAGAGCGCCTTGTACTTTTTTCAACGTGTGTCTACTTTAGCATCTACAGGACATTATGGCTAGCAGTTCCAGTATTCCCACTACCCATTCCATGAAAAACCACCTTATTTTGTTTGTTTGCAATCCTGTTGTGGAGATGAACATCAGGCCTGCAAGCCTGTCTGACTCCAACATTGATCCTAGCACAGTTCGTTTGTACCCATGAGAAACTTACTGATGGGAGAAAGAAAATTATAAACAACAGAGAAATGGCAACAATTCTGCACCCGGTGTTTTTCTGATGCTTAGAGTGTCTAACCAATAAAAAGTATGTTGTAGTTAAATAATAGCCAATGAATCTGTTGTAGTAGTTAAGCAACCAATGGAGAGGTAACATGAATGGTAAACATGTAACAGTCTATAAATTACCATGGATTTGAGAATGAACAGCTTTTGCTCATCTACTAATTTGGGGTATTTTGTCAGTCGCGTCTGCCTCAACTGCGACATATGGTGACCCCACGCGATTCAAACACGCAGCCTTCTCATCTGGAGTCAGACAGGCTTGCAGGCCTGCTGTTCATCTCCGCATCCAGTTACCCCATCTTCATTTAACATCACACTGGAAGAGACAATAAACCATAAATCCCTATCTCCTTCTTCAAGCTGGTAATGTTTTTCCTGACTACTATCAGACACCACTGGGTCATCACCTCTTATCCAGGCTGAAAAGTTTTATCTTCTCGCTCCTTGTCCTGATGACACTAACAGCCCTTTTTCTGAAACTTTGCCAGCACCTCTATGTCCTGTAAGATGAGGGGAAATTGACTGCATGGTGGATCTTTACAGACAGCTCTCTGCTTTGGTCTCTCCTTTCCCAATGTCTCCTAATACTTAATTTACTTTTTAACCACAACTGATCACCCATCTGACCTTTTAAAAGAAATATAACTCTCTACTGCTGCAGCGGCTGAGCCTGCAGCAGGAGTGACTGATGAGCCAAATGGTCCTAAAGCGGTAGAAGTCCGGGGGCGGGACAGCTCAGAAGTCTGAAGTCACTTTTTAGAAGAAGGTCTCCCCACCAGGCTTCGCTGTATTATGTTAATCCTTCTCAGTTGCTTGGCACATTGGCCTGACGCCCCTTTTTCCGCTTTTAAGTCTCTGTTCTAGTAAGTTCTCCTGTCCTCCATACCCCGTTGGTTTCGGGTTCCCCTTTTCCACCCCATGCCTCTACCCATTGGTTACAATTATGTCACTCTACCCTCCCGCCCTCAGATAATTGGTCCCTGGTGTTCTGCCCGCCCCTTAAGCTATCCAGTATATAAACTTGAACACAGCCCTGCTCTTTCTTTTCGCCTTTGGACCCTTGGCATGGACGATAAACCCCATACAGACTTCTACTTTTTGTCTTTGGTAACACAAGAGCCATCCAGCTGTGTGTGAGTGCAGTGCAATTATCTGCTGGTCAGCATGCTGTCCTGCAGCACCGGAGTGATCCCCTGCCAGGGCCGCTTTCGGGATAACACGGCGACTTCCGCCGAACGAGAAGCCGCAGAACGCACAGCGTTCCTCTACAGATCTCATTCTGGGGCAGAACGGCAGGAATTGGTACAAAGCCCACTGTTTTGATGGGAAACTTTTGTAATCTTTCTTCACATGTGTAACTTCACATTTATGGAGGTTGATTTTCATCTGCCACTTAATTCCTAATAGTTTAGACTTGTAAGGGCATTTTATGATTACTCATACTTGGCACCCCATCTTGACTATTTAGCAAGTAACAGATTTTCTCACCTCATTGCCTACCTTCCTTTCACCATTTATGCAGATGTGACAGCACCAGGCTGTCACAGATCCTAAACCTTATATTATACTCAACTATTTATTCATGTAAGAGGAAGTCTAGCAATGTAGTGATCCGCATTATTTGCATCAGAAGGTGAGAAAAACTATATTGAAAGGCAAATGAAGAATGCAAGTATATAAAGTGAATGAAAATAGTTGCTTATATAACTGTTTTCCATGTGCTCTTGGAAGTGAAAGATGTTTTCAGGAATCATTCAGATCATTGATTTAAATGATGCACAAACTCCATGTGCAATTATTCAAATATATTTGAAGTACGAACATCATAAATGACAACACAAACTGCAGCAAAATATGGCATTTTAAAAATATTTGAAGAGCAGAGAAAAACAAGACCAAGCTGCATTCTGCTCATTGGCTTCCAACAAGCAATATGTTGTGCAAATTACCACTGCAGAGAACTGTGCTTTATTTAAGACTGAGCTTCATGAACCACAGAACTCCAAAGAGACAGCCTCGGGATGGAACTCTTCATAACAAAATAGACTTTTTAACCTTTTATAAATTTTCCCCCAAAAGTATTCCCAAAGTAAAAAATGAGCCTGACATTCACTATATGCTATCCACTTTTCCCACAACCTTAGGATTAAAAAATTGGAATAGAAACATTGCAAAAATTAGGTGGTTTGAATATTTTTAATTATAAACTGCCAATATATCTAGTGTATGTATGGTAAAGATAACTCCTTCTGCTTCCTTGGACTGCCCACAGTGACGTTCATTTGAAAGCAGGCTATGACTGTCCCCCACACAGCCCCTGAGCTGTAATCTCCTGCACAGTGCTTTTGGAAGAAATAAGCAGAATATTTTTCAGGACGCTTGAGACTCGGCACGCTAAGAGATGGATGTTGTGTGATTAGCTGTATTCCCTAAGAGGATCAGAAGTCATCCTAGCAGACCTGTAAATTGTCACCAGGCCCAACGTCACTAAACACCAACTTCTGAACAGAGAACCAAATAAGAGAAGTACTTGAATTCTTTTTTAAGCTTCTTCATGTTAACTTCACCATTCCTTCTCCAACACTTGGCTTTTCCTTTCCTCTCTTTTTTGCAGCTAAAGAAATGGTAGGCCTCCAGACCACTTCCAGATGCAATGGGGCATAAGAAGATATGTCAGAACAAGGTACACTCTGCCTTTAATCTGCACATCTGTATTCTTTGCAAGAGCAGCAGATTTAGGCTCTTAAAATTTAGCAGAGATATATAGAGGATATCATGTTTGGGGAAAAACAAAGCAAAAAACCTCAGACTACAGCCATAGAAAGGAAGATGATTGGGTTTTTTATCTCCCAGAGAATTTTCTTCTCATATTCCCTTGCAACCAATAAGTCACTGGACATAAAAGGCAGAGTGATCATATCATGTGTGGGCACCCAGAGAAAAACCATCTAGGTTATAAGCTCTCAATTTAGAAGGCTTACATCATACTCTTTGAAATGAGATTAATTAAGCTTCATCAATTTTAGTTTTAAAAAGAAAAACATCTCCTCTACTGATTAACAACATTTTTTTATTTCAGACATCTTACTGGCTCTTTTGGTGTTAACAATTACATCTTATGAACTCTCTCACGAAACCAAGCATTCATGTGACAAATTGCAGAATTTTGGTGCTTGGGAATCAGGAGAAAAATGTTGTAAGCAGCAAGACTAATGTTTAGGATTAAGTTAAATATCAAAGGAAATGGTGAAACCTCACATATATTAAGCTTGCCCCACTTCATTCTTAACAGGCACATTTTTGTTGAGATTTTAGAAAAACAAGTGCTTCACACCCCCAAAAATAGCTATTTTGCTTTACTAGAACATCATATATTCCTATTTTTGAATATTTGTAACAACCATAAATAAGCATGAACAAATATTTAAGAAAAAAGCACATTCACACAGACAATTGATGTAGGACAAAACCAGCCAGATATCAGCAGGAGGACACTTGTCATAAAACAGTTGTTTCATGTCTGAGCTCTCAGACCATCCTCAAGGGAAACCTACCCAGCATTTCTCAAAGGCGAGCTTTGGAATGGAGGATGCAGTTTTACAAGGAACTAAACTGACATAACGGCAAAAATTCATAACTCTGCTAGATACCAAACACATCCAATGGGCCTTAAAATAAAAATTATGGGCCCCATATGATCACTTCCCTCCACAGCCGACTCCTCACATTCCACCAGCTGTATAAACTGCCTGTCTCTGACCCTTAGGAGGCAACTGCTTTCTCATCTCCTCCCTCCACCAAGAGCACACTGTCTACTCTTCTCCTGCCTCCCCTCCCAGGAGCTACCTTCTCTTTCTGAGATGGTAAAATTTATCTCTATTTAACACTGAGAAATGGTCTTCACCTTCTATTTATTTTTTTAATTTATTTGAATACTGATGTTTTGATTTCAGACCTTAACAAAGGCATTTGTCATCACTTCTCAGCTGTGCCACCTGGTCTAACAAACCCCACAGCCTCCAGCTACTGATCTTTATTGTGTTCTTGCATCAGGTACACCACCACCACTATCATTGTTCAGAGTAAAATGTGCGAAAAGAAAACGGGAGTAATGAGCCCATAGAAAGAAGTTTTGAGAGAGGTATTTTTAGCAGGAAAGAAAGATCAGTAGGTGAGTATGTGTGAGCAAGGAAGGTACCTACTTATTGGAGTGGGGACACCATCTCATGTTTAAATTCAAACCACATTTAGTGATTCAATGTGCAGTTCAAATAAAGTTTTCAAAGGTACCTAGCAAAGAATAGCACTGGGGTTTCTAACCTATTTAACAGAACTTTTTTTAAATAACGATGAGTAAATACATTAAAGCAAACTTTTATCTGTACTTAGACCTATTCCACCTTTGCTCTGTAAATCTTTTCTTTCTACATTTTACAAAAATCAAAGTATATTTAAAAAGAAAGCCACAAAATTCAGTCCCAAACTGAAAACCCCAGGTATGCAATCTCTGTTTGAAGCCATAAGCATGAAGAACAAAAGTATCCACCTGCAGAAACTACGACCAGTCTTCTGGATTCTCAAATATTTAAGTATCATGTTCTACATCCAAAGCAACATGAATAGACCCATTATAAAGTTAGATTATTGAAATGCAATTATCCAGAATCTGTTGATTATAGCATCAACAGGCCCTAAATATTTCTTTATTTATATCTACATTTTATTTTGATACATTTTGCTTGCCTCAAATACAGTGTAGATACTGAAGTCTACAGTACCACATGTTGGCTATAAACAGCAACCATAAAATTGATTGTTAAATTAGTGGTAAGTGGAGAGCTCTAAAATATGCCTTAAAATACACATCCCTCATGGAAAAATAAGGCTATTTCACAGGCCATCTTTGGCTACTATTTATGAAATGAATATCAGATTTTACCATCACCAAGATAATTGTCTCAATTTGCTTCGAAATTTCTTCCAATATTCTATTATTCAAAAAATGCTGCACAATAAAGAAAACAGGCAAGAATAAAAATATTTTGAAATCTTCGCTACCTTCCAGAGAAACAGTATTGCTTATCCTTCCAGTCATGTCAGTGTCTTACAAAAATTCAAACTGTTATTTTCCTAACCAGACTACTTTGACAGAGAAAGAGCCACAATTACATCACACCAGAAGCAAGAATATTAAAATTTAAAACCACCTAAATAAATAAACTACACAATAATTGTTGCATCTGTGCAAAGAGCCACATAGCACTGTATGAATTTATGACAGCAAGCAAAGGCAAATAAATAGGGAATTCTTTAAGAACAGGGCAACCTCATAATTATGCTTCTCTAAAACACCTCCAAGCTTCTGCTAGGCTTGTTCAGGGACTTTTCTGAACAAATGGGCAATTGTGTTTAATGAATTTGTATCAATTCCTTCAGCATAACACATTTGCCAATGCATTCAATTCTTCTAAATTTTTTTATAATTTGCTCACCTTTTTCCTGAAATTACCTTGGCTTTTATTTTAAATAACCTCCTACAAAAGATATTCAACTAGCTTGCTGTACTCCCACAACAACCACAAAAGAAAACAAAATAAAATCCCCAGTAAAACTGTGTTTGAAAACACGAGGAAATATGCAGAAAACATACAACACAGATAAGTTTAGGGCAAGCAAAAGGACAATACAAATCACAGCAGAGTTCTTACAAAATTACATCAAGCCCTTTCACTTGTACCTCTGAGAATTTGAGTTTGGCTACAAAACACAAATTGAGCTGTTGCAAGAATCCTATCCTAATTTTTAAAAAGTGTTTTAAGCCTGTGACACATTTGCTGACTAATGCTGTGCAAACGTGTTTGGAGAGAGCAGTTCTAGCAGACAACAGATGATCCTCAAGGAAAACGTTCTGTCCGATGTCCTGATACACAGCCTCAAGAGACCATGCATTTGAAAAATCCAAATAAGAAGCCACAGTTTGTTGACAAAACTATATATAAGCAACACTGAGCTAAAATTTATTGCATACTGTGCAGAATTAGGTTAAACTTATCTCACCGTAAATGTGGACTGTGGCAAATCACAAACACGTTTGTTTCCTGAGAGAGAGAAACAAAGCAACAATTTCAAAAATTTTTACATTTTAGCATTCAGTTTCTTGGGGTTTTTTAGGTTGTTGGTTCATACTGCACTTGGAGGTCTTTTGGTGAAATACTCTAAGATCTCACTGGCAACAAAGTGATTTTACTGCATGATCATGAGCAAGTTAAGGTTAAATAGCCTTTATCTTGCCCTTCTGCATTTTCCTTCTTCAGTCATAAAAAGGCAGCTTACACTTTCTGAAACAACTATGTCAAATGATGAACTACAGATAAGAGCAATTAAGTTTCCCCACAGATTTTTCAGCATAAAATTAAAACACATTCATGACTGTTATTAAAAGAAAAGTGCAGCTGAAAGCACTGGATTAAAGATGATGAAGCTGTACAGTGCTCTGGAAATGTCAATGTTTATTGCAACATAACAGCTTAGAAACGCTTTACAGAGCCAAGTATAACCTTCATATGGGCTTCATATTCCAACTTGAAGCTGTAATTATAGGTCTAAAAAAGAGGAGAAAAAAAACAAGCCCTAGAGGTCATAGTTTTAGCACTGTTCTCAAAGATCAAATCAAAAACTTTCCAGACTACATTATAATTGACTAAGGGAAATTCCAGCCATAATACCCCCACCCTAAAAACCAAACACCAACACCCCAAAAAAAGCCACATACCGTCCCTTTTTTCTATATAGACCTCAAAAGATGCAGTAATTCTGTTTCAAAATCTGCATCCATCTATGTAATTCTTTCAATTGTGTGTGAACACAAGGATATATGTCCACCAAACACTACAACCACACATGCAAAATATCCCCCTGCAAATAGATACATGTACAATACTGACACGGTGTTACATATTTGCTCCTTTGTGGTTTTAATGAGTTCTCCTGTGCCATGATACCAAATCCTTCCAGACAGACGTTTACAAGCAGTTTGCACACAGAGACACTTGGTGAGCAGCAAAGTGTATGTTCTCAATCTAAAATAAATAGAACATTATTTCTCCTGCTTCTGGTTACTAGTTTTATTTTCCATCTAGAGAAAAACTGAAAAACGCTTCCCCAAAAAAAAAAACCTTTTACAAACAGTTTTCTCATTTAGCAGCCTCATCGCTGCTCTGGCATTTAGCCACCCTCAAAAAGGCATTTATTGCTTCATACACCGTCTCACTGTAACTGCTGTGCCCTAGACATTGAATGAAGTATTAGATATTCCCCAGGAAACTGATCAAAATGACACAGCATAAAGGGCAACCAGCATTCTAGGGTATAATAAAATAACAGCATATTAAAGAATTAGTACAATATTTGTACTCAGTTGCACAGAAACCCTGTGAAGCTACTTACAACATTGACTTCAGTACCCACTACATCCATCATATTACTACTAATTTAAATGTCAAAGCAGCTAACAGTGACTTTTCAGTGTTACAGAAGGTGCATGTTTATCATACTGAGATGCTGTAATCACATTTGATAAGGTGTGAGGAGAACCCATCAGCTGAACATTTCCAATTATTACGCACGATTACTGAAACCATTTTTGTTTTGTCACATCTACCCCAGCTACACTTTAGGACATTGTGAGCTCGCAGACAACCTGGTAAAATTATGTGGTTGACACAGTAACATTGCTCCACTTGCATTTTCAGTTCTCTCGGTCAAACACCTCTAAATCCCCACCAGCCAGGACCCAGAGATGAAGGATCTCATGTCTGTGTTGCCAGAGGGCCAAAGGAATACAATGCCCAACTGGTCCTGGATTTCCACTCAGAGAGGGAATAAAAACCATTTCCTTCGCTTCTGAAATTTTAAGGGAAAAAGCATATTTTATCCCTTTACTGGATCCCCTACAGATTTCTTGCAAGTTCCTGTTTTAGGGAAGCCTGCAGCTACCAGCTCTCTCTCTACTCACTGAGTACATTAGGCTTGAGCCCTGTTTCCTTAAGTCTTCACAGGCCACGAGTCCTGGCCCCTCTACTACCTTCATCTTTCCAGAGTTTGAGGCAAAATGGGGAATAAAGCTGTGCAATTTTGATTTTGTCAATGAAGTCCTCAACTCAAAAATCTTCATAGAAAGCAACAGGATTCTTGTCCTTTTCACACTGCTGTGGACTTCAATCCCAACTAAACCGAAATTAGATAACTATATTTGACATTTGGTAAAAACTTCTAAAAATAAAAAAGGAGCTACCTATAATTCCATTCAGATGCTCTCATCTCTAACCATCTTCCTCCTGCAGGAGACTTGTATTCATCGCCTGTACCAAGCAAAAGAAAGTCTTGACAGCCACATGAGTCTCATCTTCTTGCACAAAACCAGCTCAGCATCTCTCTCAGCATGTGCAGAGCAAGACTGTCTCAACACACAAGACCTGTGGACAATGAACCTGAGCAGAGATGTTCATGAAGAGAGCAGGAGAAGGGGACAGAACGGACACAAAAGCAGTACAAAGAAAGCTCAGCAAGTATTTCAATGTACAGAAGATACTTAAAAGGTCTGACTCCGAGTGTCATTTCCAGAGACAGTGAAGCACTTCTGGAGGGCTTCTTTGTTTCATTTTTCTAATATCAATAAACCAAAGGAGTGAAACCAAAATTAGGACTCTAAGCTTTCTTAATCTGGTAGCTGTAATTACTCTCTTCTAAGGACCCAACATAAATGCAGTAATTTCTGAGGAAAAGAGAATGAAATTAGGCTTGTTCAAACTAATCTTTCTCACAATTGCCAGGGATATGCACGATCAGTCATTGTTAATTCTTTACCACAGAACTTCTCTTCAGATAAGTTTCTCACACAAGGAAGTCCTTAAGTAAAAGAGAATCAGTTTTCCAGAACATCTTATCCACATCAATATATTAAAGATGAGAACTACAGCAACCATTTAACTTCTTTTGCAGAGAATAAATTGAAACACACTGAGCACTTTCTTAAAAGCAGCTAGAATTTAATCCAGGCAACTGACTAGGAACGTTAAGCAGCAGTCCCATATCCACAAGTTTACACACACACAATCTAAATTTTCAAGGCTGACTCTTTCGTGCTCTTTCATCAATAGGAATAGTGTTGGTGTCCCAGCTCTGAAAAAGGAAACCTCTGGAACCATGTGTGCTCATAAGAAATACCCATGCCATAAATGCCCCCTTCCCCCCTCTTTTTTTTTTTCATGAATGCTTAAATGGGAAATTTGCTTTTAGGAGAAAAAGCAATGTTTTTATGCCTAGGTCAATGTGTTCTTTTTGTCACAGCTGTTGAGCTCAGAACACAGACACTGTCTAGAAGTAACACAGAAGAAAAGTCTTCAACAGGAGACCAGAACTTTTCCCATATCCATTTTTTATCATGGAAAATGTAAATAAGGTTTCCTATAGCCATATTAACATAGCAAAATATCTTGTTTTTACTTGGATACCCAAAATAATCATTTTCTTGTATTCAAACCTTTTAAAACATATTTTTTTGGTACTTCCTGGCTATGCCATAATAACTGCCCCAGATAATTTTATCCCAAATTATTACATTTCTTGTGCCAATTTCAAGCTTCTTGTAACAGCTTTTGAATATGTATTTTCTGTAATTAAACCTTATACTATATTTTGATTCTACCTCATTATTTTAAAGGGCTTTTTTAAGCTTTTTTTCTTTAAATGGAATGTCTAAAACTATAGGGGTTTTATGTAGCACCCCAAAAAAGAGTTTCACATAGTTTATCCTCAGGCACCACCATCCATCATGTCTTTAGACCTTATAACAGCTGAACTGTGTCAGAGACAATGGCAAAGGCCAACCTGAGTCCAGAATGCCAATGATGTTAATAGAGTTTTTGCACCATAAGATGCTCCAGCCATATGTTCTAAAATAGATAATCAATCTCACACTTTAACTCAAAATTGACAGAAAAGCCTAAAAAATTTTACAGATTAGTAAGTTTTATAAATTTCTACAACTCCAAATAGCTGACATCAAGTAATGTTAATGCAATGCAATGCCCTGCTAAGTGAAGAAATAGAAGCTAGATTTAAGGGTGATCTGTCTTGCTCTACTTAACTTCCTGTTTTTATTTTCATTTTCTGAAAATCAGGGAATATATTGAAATTACATTGCCATTATCACTAAAATAGTTTTTCTGCTGTGGCAAACAGAAATATGGAAGGGCTTCCACCTTCACATAAGGGACTGGATGGTGACACAAAGGCACAAGGTTACAGGAGTATATAAAGCACAGTAGAGTGACCAAGAAGTCTCCCAGACATTTGCAACTCTTATCACAATTTCAGTTCCTCTGAAGAGATGCAGATAAAGGCCACAAGGAAAGGAAGTACAAGAGAAGAGAATGAGCCTGTTTATATTTATAATATATTTTATATATATTATATATTGTATTATTATATATTATATATTAAATGTAATATATTTAATATATCTTATATTTATAAATTGTATATTTATATTGAGCCTGTTTATATGACAGTTCTCCCCAATGCTTCTCACTAGTGCAGTGGTTGTGGCATCCTCCTCTCCCTGGGCTGCTACCAAACACAGCTCCCCAAAAAGCAGCAGCAGCAGCCCTTGTGGTTCACATATTCCCCAGCAACTGCTACTATTTTAGCAGCCTAAGTATCAATGGCACCTGCATTTGACCCTGGCAAATGTCAAATGCAGCGAGATGGAAAAATGTCCCCAAATCCCACACATTCATTTATACAATATTTAATTTGGGCTCTCTTTATTAACCACAGACAATAGTTACATAACTTGCCCCGTTCAGCCTTGATGTAAAGTGTTTAATGCAGAATATGTCTTACCATCTTGCCATTCGTGAAGGCATCAAAATTACTTGAAAAGCTAATCTTAACTCACAGTAGATGTCGTGAAACGCGATTTCTATGACAAGCTTATCATTAAAACATACACCTACCCACATCTTACGTTTAAAATGAAAACATATCTCATGCAAATACAAGAGAGTGAAGGCTGGAGATGCACATTATGGACATGTCCTAATGTGTGCACACACTCCAGACCTTCAGCTGAAATCATTCTGTGTGAGAAGGAACAACCTCTCTCCAGCCCTTTGTGGCTAATCAGAACTACTCTAAGTATAAGGTAGCCCTACAATCAGCAGCATCAGCATAACTAACGAGGCAGCAAATGGCAGGATTTTGTCCCAGCAGCACCACTTTCCGAGGAAAAAGTACACGGAGCCACAGCCTTACTGGCAGACGAGGGCAAAAAACACAGCTTGAGACAAATGCCTGGAGCACTTTCCCGACTCAGGGTCTACTTTCACATAAAGCTCCAGAGCAGCACAGTAGCTTTAGAGAGAGCTGGATCTAAGAGAAAGAGTTCCTGATTGCTATTGCAATTACTATCCAGCTTGCCAGCACAGAGAGCCCAGGATTTAAACAGCCTATTTTGAGTATCCCAGGTTTTCAGCACAGAGACAGGACTTTGCACAGTGCCTGAAGACAGGCTGCCGTGCCCAAGCAACTGCAGGCAGCTGTGCTGGGCTCCTTCCAGCTGCTCTCGGCTCTGCACAAATGCTATTGCTGATAAACCTTCCTGAGAGCAGTGCCAAGCACTACTTAAACCTCAAGAGGTCATTCATTACTAATTCTTTGGGTGTACCAGAATTTTAGCCTTAAATGAAGCTATGCTGACTATATAAGCCCCTCACTTTGACATAACGGCTGTGAGTTAATACATGGATATAATTACAACGTTTTCATTTTGCCAGGAAAAAGTGGTGTGTTTTACAGAGTAATTGCATTGTGAAATCACCTTTCTACAGTACATAAACTGGATATAACTGTGCCTAAAACTCAAGACTCAAGTTACTAAAATTGTCATCACTGTCATGGCTGTAATACATAAAACAGTTTTGCTAGTTTGCAAAGCCATAAAAAGACAGTGTTGTTCTCAAAGATTATATATTATAGGTTACACAATAGTACAAGGAGGCAGTAAAAAAACAGAGCAACATGTGTGTTAACATCTTCTGTAAGCTTCATTTCCCAACAAAAGGTTGCTAGGAATAGAAGCATCTGAGTCACAAATGAAAGATAGAATTTTCTGCTGTTAAGCAGTTATCAAAGACAAATTAAGCAAAAACATGAAAAGGAAAGTAAGAGGTCCCACTTGGCATTTCTACTCAGGGTTAAATAACCTGATATGACTTGGCAAGTAGAAGAAAGTTCTGTCATATTGAGATCACTCCACTTCTGCATCGCTGGATACAAACTCCTGTTAAGCCTTTAGGCTCCCTCCATTCTAGGTGTTAATTTTGACCCAGTTCTGGCCTCATTAAATACAAATCCCCAAACACCCTCTTTTGCATAAAAAACCCTAAGTTATCACATATAAGGTCAACAAGTAAGCTTGCTCTCATTTTCAGATTAGTGAGAAATCAGGCTACATTTCAATACTGCGTGGTGACAGACAATTCTAGGAGACGTCTCTTATTCCCATCCCTGCTCCTTTATGTTGGGCAAATGGGCTGCCGCAGGAACAAAAGGTTGGAAAGACCAACCTGTCAGAAATGTTTCCTTCACACAGAACAGTTTAGCACACACCCAAGAGCAGCAGCCCTCAAGGACAAGGAGGTTAAATTTGGGCACTTCCCAGATCAGCCCAGCCTGAAACTATTGCCAATTTGACAGCACCTCCACAAGCACACAAACCAGACAGACTGCTCACTCTGTCAGGCTGACTTCAACCTCTGCATCCAGCACACAGTCTGAGGTCCTGACCCCTGAATTGTGCAGATCAGGAATGAAGCCTGAGCATACAGAGAGCCCTCCATCCCTCGCTCTCAATCTTCCCATTTGCAGAAAATGGGATTGTCTGGGTAAGAGCTTCTCTGGGACTTACAAAAACATTGCAAAGCCCAGTGTTTGGGCTGCAGCTGAGAAGTTCAACTGCATTATTCCTCATGGAAACTATGCAAGAGGGAATTTTATCATCATCGTCATTATTATTATTATTAGCCAGGATTTCTATCAAAATGCATCATATATGATGAAATGAGAAAACTGTTTTGGTCTTCACAAGAACCCTCTGAACTACAACAAGCTGGGTGCATAGAGCAAGAAAGATGATGTCTAGTATGTTACATTTGGAGAAAAATTACTCTATTAAAACAGCTAAGATGCCAAAAAGAGAAGTCAAACTACAGCTCGTCAAACTACATCTCATCAAGCTCTGTAAGAACATTTACATACATACTTTGCTATAATATAATACTTACTACGGATTCTTTTTTCCCTGATTATTGGGCAATTTTTTGGAAGTGGCAAAAACCTGTAATGCCTTCATTATCAAAGCTGTTACATTTTCTACCAAGTTATTTTTGCTTTTCTGTTAGTACTTATTTTACCACAACACCAAAACAACCACTACGTAACTCTTCTAGAGCCAAAACTCCAGCTTATACCTGTAAGAGTGCCAAACATCACAGCTTCAAACTCCAAAACTACACCCAACCAAAAAAAGCACTATACATACAACACATACAAATTCAAAAAAACATAAATTGTGTTTAAGACCACTACGAGATAGTTTAGCTATTCTAGTATGCAATCTATTATCTGTTACTTGATCTTTGTCCACATTTTCATTTTTCAAGGCCAGGTTCAATGGGGCTTTGAGCAACCTTATGTAGTGGAAGGTGTCCCCACTCCTGGCAGAGGGATTGAAACAGGAGGATCTCTAAGATCCCTTCCAACCCAAACCATTCTATCCTTTTATGATTTCATTTCTTCAAAGCTCTCCCTATTAAACATCTAAAAGAAACCTTAGCATGACTTACAGGCTCTTGAACCAGCAATGACAGAGATTTATTTGGAATGAGGAATTTTGGAGCAGCCTGCCACAAAATCCCTTAAATTCAGGGTGAAGGAATAAAGGTAGCTGTGCCAGTCTAATTGCCATCCATATGTAGATATATCACAATATCCAGGGGTTTTGTCCTGTACTGCCACACACTCTGTTCTGGTATTCGCTCTATGAGACTCTCTGTAAGCTGGACCAAGTATTAGCCTGAAGATGAGTAACCCAGGAATACAAGGATTTTTCTGCTAACTTAGAGAACAAATCAATTCAAAAACCATCTGGAGAAAACTTCAGTGATGGGCACAGAACCACACCACTGGGACCAAGGATGAATTCAAGGAGTGGGATGACTTATTTTCCTTTAACAGCAACATACTGTCAATCCATTGACTACACTGCACAGCTTCACCCACAGATTTAAACCACTAGTTAAAATGACCTGATGATAACTCAACTCAGTATTATTTCAAGCTTAGTATAGGGTTAGAAATAATATTATTTATATTCCCGGTTCATATGTTATTGGTTTTCTCACATCTCTTAGAAATGCCTATTTTTTAAAGTGAAAACCTAAGTTCAAAACCATGTATTTTTCAGCAAAGAATAAACAACAAATTGATTCCTTAATGAAAAGCACTGTACGGACACAAAGCATGCAGGATTTTCAATTTAGTCCATATCAGAACTTTAATTCTTCATTTCCTGGCTTCTTTCCCAATAAAATTTCAATTTGGCATTCCATTTAAATGTGTCCTTTCAACTTAGATATGATAGGCTTTAAATTTATGCATTTCAAGTTCAGTAAAGATCAAAATATTCTACTAAAAGATCATCGTCAATTAACTGATGCCCTTGAAGCAGTTTGAGCAAACTTTTCAGGGCAAACAGAATTAAAAAAAAAATCAATTAGCAAAAAGTAAACAAAACAGAAGCCGAGGAACAGACAAAAACCCTTGCCCAATACGTTGTACTCCTGGCTGGAATAAGCACCACCTTTAATTTCACCACAGCTGCCAGCATATTCTGAATATACAATGCAGTCACAGCTGTTTCAGTGACATTGGACCTCACAGAAAAAGTACTTTTTAATCCTGGTGGCTGTGAGAAGTTGTAAATCCAAGGAACATCTGCCTCACTGCTAGCTGAACACATATAGAGTTTCATTTTGGTGCAAGGTAATGCAAGCTTGCAATCTGCTTTTAGCTTCACCTGTTTTTCATCAGGAAATAATCACCATATTAACATTACGAACTCCCAAAACATTTGCATGAAACAACAATTAACTTCAAGAGAACACATGCCAGTGCTAAACCCGACGATTACAGGGTACCACTGCGCTTCAGTGGTGAGACTGGTTGAGACATGGAAGAAAGAGAGACAGCCATGATTAAAGATAAAGATCACCCTTAGCAGTAGAAATAAATCCCAGATAGTACACTCAAATGCCACCAACGGTGGTGGAGCACCTAGGTTTTATAATAACTTAACAATTATTTCCTACGCGATATTTGGAATGACAGCTCTCCAGATCCTTCAAGATGAACTGTGCTTTGCTCATGTTTAGAAATTCCCCACAATATAGAAACCCAGGTTCTGTAATTCTTAGAGAAAAAGCTGTAACACATTATATTTCATTTAATCTTTAGGTGATAGAATAAAACCAGCATCTTCAAATGAAAAAAAAATCCACAACACTTTGAATGGTGCAATCAATAGATAGCACTCCAATCCAAGCTCAGCCCCAAAGGTAATTCTAACCTCATTTCAGTTTACAGATTGCCTCCGGGACTTGAGCCCATGCTGCCAATGATGTCCAAAAATGAAGAGGCAGCTTAAAGTAGTAGAATGGCAGCAAACAGAAAGCAGAGTTCTTGTTCAAGCCGGTACAAAAATAATTCAGGTTATCCTATTATTTCATGAGGACAGCAATTGAGTTTATTAACAACCTTTACCACTAGGAAGGAATCAAGTAAATGCTCTGAGCAGACTACTTCAGCAGCGAGGCTCCACTTAAGACAACCAGTTAGAGATCCCAGCTAATTTTCACAATACCTAAGGGTTTTTTTCTTAAATACTTGACAACTTCAGCCCTTGAGAAAGGAATCACTACAGGCAATATAATCACCACCGTTCAGGTTAGGGACAACTGGTGAAAAGATGTGTGAGACCTCATTCAGACAGCTGATCACTGGATGTGAAATCACAGGCACAAGTTCAGCTGCAAGGCCAGCAGAACCCAGCTCTGCCTGAAAAGAGAGAGAGGTCTCCAAATACTTTCAACAAGGTCCCTTTTCATGTGCTATGTCCCACCTAGCAAACACACTGTTGTAATGCTGCAAATATATCATACCAGCCAGCTGCAAGCTCATCAAGCTCCTTGTATCTTGCAGGAGTCAGATCCCATAAAGCCATCGAGTCAGAGGCTGTGAGGTTTCAGTGATACCCACTTGCTGTACTACCAGTCTTCCTTACAATTAGCTCAGAGATGTCACAGATCTGCCTTCCTTTAGCATCCCTAAAATCTAATTAATTTTTTCATCTAGACTAACAGCTGTCTCTCCCCTCCACCTGAGAAAACTTTATCTACATCATAAAATACTTTCACTGTTATCTAAGGACGAGAGGAATGAAAAGTCTTTTTGCTTGCTCAAAGCCTCAAAGCAGAATCACTGTCACTGCTATAGAGGGATCCAAGTGATCACCCACAGTAGCCTAAAGACAAGTTCTTCTAGAGAGACTAGGACCAATAAAGAATTAAAATCTAGAGGAGGTTTTTGAAACACTTAAGAATTTGAAAACCATGGAGCAGGAGCTGTTGTTTGAGAAGTAACGCCTTGGAATGAGGCGTTCCATTCTTCTTTTTAATTATTATTTTGATAGGTTCACAAGAGGGGAAAAATGTTCACGTACAAGTCAAGTTCACAGCAGAAAGCAGAAGTTAAGAAAACAGTATCTCTTTTTAGAATCCAAGAAACAAGAATTATTTTAAAAATCCAGCTAGTGTTTTCAAAAGAATAAACTTTATTTCAATTGATAGCTGATATAACTCCTTTTCAGCCCAAAGCAGCAAGGCCTAATCTTCCCACAAACAGGGCTGTTGTCACATAATTGGAGGAAGTCTCATATCTCTACAAGCCACTGTGAATTTTAAATAATCTGTTGAGGTTTAGCATGAGAATTTGATTAAATTTTTGCAAACATTGCAAGCCTCAAAAATGAATGGAGCACACGTATAAAGAAGGCACTCCAAATACTACAGAATATTTGACAATAGTACCCCACAACAAGCACACAGGAAGGCAAAACTGAATGAACTGCATAAATTTAGTTCAGCACCACTGTAAATATTCCCACCCTCCTCAGCCAGGGAACCACACAAAACTGAGGATGCTTCTAGTTCTGAAGGAGAAGTGGGTACATGACAGTTCATTTTAACTTCTGATAAGCAAACAGGAAGAAAAGATGAAATAACACTGTGACTTTTCTTTCCTATACTTGATCTCAGACTTTGAAACCAATACCTTTGTGAACAATAAAAAACAGCCTAGGAGTTTTATAATAAGAGAAAATCCTTTCCCAGTTCCAACGTGACCTCAGCCAACATGTAGCATATGGTGGCAATGCTACTAAAAACCACCCCCGAAAACGGGCCTGAAAACACAAGGAGCTATGACCTACTTTTGTAAATAAGTATCTAATGTTTCCCCATGTCCCAGCTTAACTACTCAATAAGATACTTTTGCACTCAGTACAGTATCAACTGAGGGGCTTCTCTAAAGTATATCCTATAATCCGGAGGAAAACATGTGAAGCCAGCCAATACGGCTTCTATCTTTCAGGAAGCATAATATTTTCAAATGAATGTGAAATTTGGGAAAAAAAAAAAAAAAAAAGGACAAGTATTGTCAAGTCCTGAAATTCAAACTTAATAGAAGTCAATCCTAAAACAAACTGACTGTGAACATATACCTATGGACACTCAATTCTAAAGTCTGTTCTGCCTAATAATCTTTTAGAAAGGCTTACCCAATTTGTTTCAGCATTTCGTGTTACAACATTCCACTTTTCAAGGCAGGACTTCAGAGACGTTACTGACCAAAAGTACTCAGGACTCAAGTAATTAAAGTTTTAATGGTAAGAAAAAGCAATTGATAAGCTTATCCACATGTCTAGAACACAAAGAAGTTAGCCTTATATCTTACCAATAATAAATTCATTTATCTCATAATGCTACCTTAACTCTAATGGTTTGGGTTTTGGTTTTTTCTTTTGCTGTCAGCTTTATCAGATAAAATGCTGTTTACGTGGCTTGGAATCACAATTTGAAGTCCAATACAGATCTCCCATCTGCAAAAACTGGTCTGAAAGGCTCTTCACACATTGTCATAAACTACTTCCAGACCCTTCTTCAGCTGAAAATACTATGAAATTACCTAGTAGCACTTTTTAGGCTGGGAACAGCTGCAGAATAACTGTTCATCTAGTTTTATGTAACTTAATACAAAAAGAGGTTTCTGTGATGCACAGCCAAATCTCTTCTTGCAGAAGAATGTGACAAAGAACAGAACAGACATTAAAATAATACCAATAATTTTAAGAAATAGATAATCTCTGGATAGACCTACAACTCAGAGAAGCTGTAGTGATCTAGGACAATACTCAACTGCAGCCAGAGATTAACATATGAAATATTAAATATTTAATCCAACAAATAGCTAGCAAATCCATCTAGATGCATTTCAAAGTCATGCATTCCTTATGCAAGCATTAATATATCCTACCAATTAATTCACATTCAACTTGAACAGGAAAACAACTGAGACACACACACAGAGTAGAAGTACTGTTCTAGGGCTTTTTTCTGAATCAGAACTAGGCCCCACACATGGAGTAGGTGAACACTGAAATCATCTTGCTGCTCATCTCAAAACCAAACAAAAAATGAAAAAAAGTAAGACTCAAACAGTTGAGAAGGTGTTGTGTTATTAAAAATTGTCAATTTCTGCACAGTCAGCCACAGAAGTCCTGGGCACCATGTATGTGAAATCCCTAAACAGCCAAACACTGGAAACTTGACCTAATTCTGCCACTAGCCTGCTGTGACACTGTGGCTACCAAGCTCCCTACATAATTTGACAAGATTATTCCATTGCACGGGGGGCAGAAAATCAGGCAAACCAATTCTAAGCAAGTGGCAGTGTTAGTGCTAGAGCTTTGTAAAGCATTTCCTGTATTCCCTATTCTCACATGCCATGCTGGATCCCATGGATTTCCAAAGCAGATGACGGCTGTTTGTATATGAAGAGACCTGCTTAGAGGTCCTTAATACTCTGCTGGCCCCATTTGGTGAAAAGAGCTGGAAAAGATATACCAAATAATCTAAACTGTAAACTGAGTGCTCAAACGAATTGCTTTTCCTGCCACCCTGGTCACCATACTACTACTACTACTTCTACTAAAGAAAAACGTGTGTTCCTAGTATCCACGGTGACATCACAATTCATCACTTTTACTGTGTCCCACCTCCTCCTCCCTTTTGTTTCCTCTGTTGTCAACATGTGACTTGTATATTTTTATATAATTTCAGATTGAAATCTCACCTTTACAGAGCAGCTTACCTTGGCATACAAAGATAATAGTGGGACTTGCAAATGTTTCATCCCTGAAGTGAAGCAAGTGACAGACCTTAGGGAAATATTTATTTCATTCATATCCATAAGTGAGCTAATACAGAATACAAGTGGGAACACTACTTCCAACACAAGAGGCTGAGAAATAAAGTTCAGCAGAAGGTAAAGAGATAAGGTGTGTGGACCAGAAATAAAATGAAATCCAGCTTGAATACAAGTAGGAAAACACACCTGTGGGAATAGAGCCTAAAAGATAAATGTTCTTGGTAAGAACTATTGCTTAAAGATTATGAATAGTGGTAAAAATTCAAATACAAGTATTAAATGAGCTGCACTATTATGGAAGCTGAATGATTTGTGTGATAGGTAAGCGGGACACATTTATCACTCTTCAGGGCTGTAACAGTAGTGAAACTTTCCTTTCATGCCCCTTAAAGCAGCTCTCTGCCCTGGAGAAATCATTTTCAACCATACATAAAGTGTTCAGTTTTATTCCTTTTACTGCTTTCCTACTATTAAACAGGACCTTTTCACTTCATCTCCCTCTTCTCTAGGCCCAAAATATACTGTTCTTTCCTTTCTCTTTGTCGTGGGTTGGAGCCCATTAGAGCTGAGATGGGAACTGCTTCAAAAATCATCAAGACACTCAATAAGACAAAAACAATAAAGGAGAAGTAAATAGAACATCCATGAATGAACAGTAGATGATGATCTGGTGACTCAAAGGATGATAATTAGACAAAAAAGACAAAACCAAACAATTTGAAAGAAAAGTGAGAATCTTTCTAAAGTGTTTGAACTTTATGACCAGATATATTCCTTGGGAAAAAAAAGTCTTATAATTATAGTCAAGTACTTTACACTGAATTATTATAGAAATTACCTGAAAACTACATCTAGAATACCCTAAGGTATATTTAAACTTATTTTTCCATCCTTTTTCATACAGCCTTTTTAATTATATTAAGAATATATTCACCACTTCTATGATGGATTTTAGGCTAATCTAAAGATCTTTTTATACTTAAAAAAAACCTATAAGTCTGAAAGGTACTCAAAATGTACTGACATTGGGCTATATGAGTCTCCACGTTAATCATAATATCATTAAGCATTTTTTGCCACACCAAGCAAATTTCCTTTCCTTTTTTAAGGGCATAATTGGAAAATCAGCTCTAAGTTCTGGGTGAGCAGCATCCCCCCTCCAAAACTGGAAAATCATCAGACCTTTTGGAATATACAGCATGGAACTTTAAAAAAAAAACAGGGAAAGGTAAATTACTTGTGCTAAAACACGCTTGGCACACATTTAAAAGAATCCAAAAATTAAGAAGAAGAAGAAACTAAAAGGGAAAGAATGCATTTGACTAGAAAAGTCAAGTTTTGCAATTCTCATTTTGAAAAGATTTTTGCATTCAAAGTACTAATTGATGAGGAGGGCTGTTCCAGCAGCTGGTACAGTTCACTGTACACTTCCAAAAAACTTCAGATTCCTGGTGCCGTGCCACTGCTGTCACATTGTAACACAAGAGCCAGTCTAGCAGCAAGTATCACTTGAAAGACCGTAAAACCCTTGAAAACTACAAATGCTAAAGAGGTGTGACCGCAGATAAACAAATCATCTAGAAATCATCACGTTTTTTAGGATGGCATCCTCCTGCCCCAGCCCCGAGTTTTGATTTTATATAACTGAAATGAAGCCCATTAAAAAGTTTCAAGGCTACTCGAAGAAACAAACTAAGAAAGAAAGTTGAGAATGGTAATTTCAAGTCTTCTTCCCAGATGCCTCTAAATCTGGGAAATCTGCCTGCCTGCTTCTTTGCTTAAATCCATTGACTGGACTCCCATGCAGTTCTGGTGCAGTTAAGAAAAAGAGAAAACCAAACCTTCACTTTTCATGTCTTTCATGAAGGGGGCATTTAGAGAGACAAAAAGAAGGGAAGTCAAAAGAAGAAATCTGTTTCAACACTTCCATAATGACTTGTTCCAAAACATGGGTTTAGACCACATTTACTTGAGAATATATATATATATATCTTTTACATTAAAAACTGTATTTATACAGTTACATTGCTTATAAACCCAATGAGAAACCCATGAGAAACCAGATCTACTAGGCTGAATTCTGCAGTGACATTGAGCTTTGAAAATGCTTTAAAAATTAAAAACAAAAACCCACAACCAATCAAAAAAACCCACAAAACTGAAACAACCAAAACAAAACACCAAGAGGACGCATTAAGAAGCTAAAAAAATCTTAAGGTATACTGAGAAACATGATGGATTATTGCAGGTTTTTCAGCTGCCATCTCCCCATCTGCGGTTCAAATGCGTCCCTTGCAATTTATCAGTGACTCAGAAATTACACTAAGAACAAATCCCATTTCACAGGTCAAATTTTGGATGAAGCCACAATCTGCACATTCAGCAGAATCACTGACACAACACAGATTCCTATTTTGCTGTAAAAGTTCTTGAAGGATGGAGACAGAAAGAAAAGATAATCTTATAATACCGTTAGCTATTCTGCACTTTACAACACCTAAAACAATTTTCTTCCTTTTCAGTTGTTTTAAAAGCATTACAGAGTCCCTTTTTACCAAAGGGTTCTACTATGAATCCAGTAGTTTTCCAAGGCTATGTAAACCCCCTACCAAAATCAATTCCTCCCCCTCAGTAAGCTGCCTATAACACATGTCCCTTATTATGGGGTTACTCTCCCCACGTTCAGCAAGACGCCAGCAGCATTTGCATCTTTCCAGCTGTGCAGTGCTGAGGAAGCCAATTTGAGTCTAAAAAACTTGACAATATCAGAACCAAATGAAGTCCATCTTGTTGCTTGGTATTTTCCACAAACGGTTTCTGGTTCCTGCCCCTCTGTGGTTACGAGCAGCCTGTGTAAAGCAGGTCCACATAGCCCCTCACTGTCTTTTCCTGGAGAGGGTTGTCATGTCCAGCTTTAACCATGAGCAAAAGTATCATTATCCAATTAGATTTATACACAGAGTCATTAAATACAAAATACCTTCGTTTTCCTCATGTAGTCAAATAAAACAGTATTCATCTCTAAGATGAAAACGGGAAGAGTTTTCCTAAGCATCAAAAGAAGAGCATTTCTTAAGCATCAAAAACAGGTAAAAAGAGGACATAAAAGAGTCAAAAAAGAAAATTTAATTGAAACTTGGCCTAACAAGATTTCTGTCTCTGGATGAGTTAAGTCTCTCTAAAAGAAATTTAAAAAAAAAAAAACCAGTTCTTATACAGGTTGTCTCTCTGTTCTTTGGGAAGCCCTGGATTTTAAATTATTTTTATGGAGAGGAAGCAAGCAGTAATTCCAGTAGGGTTTGAACAGTAGTTTTGACAAGATTTACATAATTTAGACTCCCTTTGGCTACAACTTCAATCTAAATAGAACACTTCAGAAATGTGACAATAGAGTGCAGTACAAACTGACACCATAATAAAAATAACTACTTCCACTGGTACAACAGAAAAGTTTTGGGCAATGAACTTGTTTCAGGGAGGGCTTTTTGCCTGTGCTGTTAGAGGTCTTCCTCAGGTTTGGGGTCTTTTAAAGAAAATTTTAAAAGTCACTACCATAAGGTTTCAAGACCAGATTTCCACGAAGTTTTTCAGTAGGAGTAGTTTAGTGGAAGACTTAAACGGATCTGGAACCCCCAAGCCTCATTAAAAACAGTAGCCAAATCCAAAAGTCTGTCCTATTGGCTTGCCTTAATGAAAAAAGTTTCCATTCCAAGATCTCAGCTTCAACACTAATAAGAGCATTTGAGCAACCCTATCTCTGCATGCAGTTTTCAGTCTCCATTGTGCCACTTGTCCTGTGTCCAGTTCTAAATGACACAGAGGTCCAGCTTTAATTCCCACAGCCAACACAGAGCAGCAAGCAAGTGTAAAATGCAATGCCTTGCAATACTTCCATGGCATCTGAGTAAACAGCATTTGAAGTTGGGAATCTGTTCCCACTGTTTTGCATGAGAATACCCTACAATTCCATTAATGTACACTCAGCTAATACAGCTCTGATCTACTGTTTTTTTTCTTTCTGAATAACTCCTCTGTATTGTAAAGAACCTCTCTCCTCTCTTCATGTGTATAACAAGAATAGTTTAACTTTGCTACTTAACAGCTGGCCTACACTTCCATATCCAGGCAACAACCACTTTAATCACCTCATCACAGGAATTTTTAATTCACATAATTGCAAATTCTATGGCCACCTTACCTTGATTACTTATGCTATGATCAACAAAAAATGCATAACCCATCAAAGACAAGTTATTAGCAAAATTGAAAACTCCCCTAAGTTAAACGTTTCAATTCTAATACCTAAGCAAATAAATACTACAAAAAGTGCTTTTTCTTTTCATTTCAAGATTTTAACGTTGATGCAGCTCAAAGGACATACTAGTTCAACGTGGGATGTTGCCAGCAATGCAGAGGAATCTGCAATCAAAACAGAATCTAGAGTGTCAGAAAAACAAATTTCCAAAGCATGCAATGGTACTATCCCTACTGCATTTCAAAGGCCACCATGCCACTGACACTCAACAACATCCCTCAGCTCCTGCCTCAATGAAAGTTGAGGGCAGACAAGCAGAACACTGGAGTTACTGCAAATGAACATGTTATTGACCAGTATTGGCTCTTTCAAATCAGCGAGCTCCTTGTGTACCATTTCACAGTGAACTTGATGTCACACAGAGAGAGAAAAGACATTTATCTCACCTCCTCTGCCACTGCTTCTAATGATTTAATCTCACACTTGATTACCTCATGTGAAGTCTGACCTTAAGAACTGCCTGGTGACAGAGGAAAGTGGAAGAAGATCTCATCTAACCAATGGCCACATTTTCTCCCCAAGTTTCTGCTTCTCATTAGCTCACCACCTCTGAAAAGCCTAATAAAATTATTGAACTAGTTATGCCTGCACATAACTATAAGTTGGCAGGGCAAGGATTCAAGAACATGTCTGGTGTGTCCCATAATTCAAACTTTGCGTATTTATTGCGCAACTCAAGCTTTTTCTGCCCCACCACTTCCAGTTCTGGAGTGCCCTCAACATCTACACTTCAGCCTACTTGTGAATCCCAACAGGCTGAAACGTGGGGATTTGCTCAAAATGGAGCAGATGGACACAGAGGCAACTGTTACCTCTGCCAGCAAAAAAAAAAAACTTACTCAGAGCTTTTAACACTCTCCTGTCTGAACGTGTCAGTCTTCAAAGCAAGAAAACCATGAGAACAAGAAGACCTAAACAGCGGATTTACTGCAGCTAAAACCCTGAAAAACAACCAGTAATATTCTTACAACCATTTGTAGTACAAAAAAAAAAAAAAAAAAAAAAAAAAAAAAGCAGCTACAAGAAATTTGGCATTACTCCACAACTAAATAGAGTATTATACTCCTACAGTGTTTAATGAATGAAATTTCACAACAGCAGTGACTGCCTGTCTGTCTTTTAAAGCTCTCAGACAGCTGAAGTCTTCTTTCTCGTCATCTATTTTGTAACTCTGATCTGGGGAGTAACACAATTGTAACATAAATGTTGCTCTATAGACTCCAAAAACATTCTTTAATAACAGTCTCAGTCATCTGGTATATGTTTCTTAAGAGCTTTGGGGATTTATAAAATAGATTTTTTAATCAGCAAAATTGACATTATCAAGCACTTTATGTTTTGCTCTCTTCTGTACAGCAATTCTAATTTTCATTTCTGTTATTTCATTTCATCATTTTCAAGTGTTGCAGAAAGCTGCATTACAGAAAAACTGAAATAGCAAGCATCAGTGTCTGGCATCAGGGACAGGCAGTCACACCCAGACTCTTAAAACCGATACAGCAGATACATTAGGCAACCATGTATTTACTTAGCCAACAGTTTGAAAACAGAGACGAAACTGATTTAAAAACTATTTTGTGCTTTTGAACTCTCCACTAGTGGAGGTAGAAAGAAAAGCAAGGGGATTCTTTCTGTAAAATGGAAGTACATACATAAACTAACAGTGAGAAATTCATCACTTCTGAAAGAAATATCTATGTCATTTACAACATTTCACAAGACAGATGAGAATACTACTCACAGCCAGGTCAGAAAAATTAAACAGAATAAGAACCACAGAATCATTTATGTTGGAAGACTTCAAGATCAGCAAGTGAAACCATTAACCCAGCACTGCCAAGCCCACCACTAAACCATGCTCCTGAGGGCCACATCCACACATCTTTTAAACCCCTCCAGGAATGGTGACTCAACCACTTCCCTGGTCAGCCTTTGTTCCAAGGCTGGACAAATCTTCTGGTGAATAAATTTTTCCTAATATCTCATCTAAACCATCCCTGGTACAATTTGAGACTCTCTCCTCCTGTCCTCACCCTTGTGGCCAAGGAGAAGAGACAGACACCCTTCCTTTCAGGTAGTTGTGGAGACCTTACTCTAATGGTTCCCCATTTGGAAAGACCACCAAGGACAAGACAGAACACACTATTTTGGGACTGCATACAGTGAAAAAGTATTTTCACATTCACAGAAGTTATAAAAAATGAACCAAAGCTCATTTGTTTCACTTGGATTCCCCTGAAGGCTCAGTGCTGCTGCATGCAACAAAACCACTTCTTTAATTTCCTTTCCATACAGAGGGAAAAAATGAAGTTCTACTAGCCTGAAGCAGATTTTCTTTTAGCCATGCCCACCCTCTCCTCTTCTAGAGACAGATTTTTCTCATGAGGTACCAACTCTTATAGCATTGAAAAAAGAGTATTACCCTTTTCTTCAAATAGTTGCTCTTAGATAAACAAGCCTTAATTTTGAATTAATTGCTTTGGTTAAATAAGTTGATCAAGGTTTCAATTTGCTGATTCCAAGACCAACCTTACCCTAAATGATTGGAGTTAATAAAAAAGTAGCATAAGAATTTGGTAATGATTTTACAAGGAAACACTATAAGTACACTAAAAACAGCCCGCAGAGCTTGAACCCTTATTATAATTATTTGCACTATCTTAAAACAAAGGAGAAAACCCTATATTCCTCTCTGGCCTGAACTTGGAACAGAGTTCATACCACTGTTGGACAAGTAAGTTCGAAAAGCGTCATTTTTCTATTGGAATACAGTTTCCATTCTACTCAAATTATTTACTCTCTCACTCTAGCAGAGGCATAATTAGAGGAATAGAAGAAAGGGATATTTAGGTGTTTTGGGGGAGCTAAAAATGCCAAGTACATAACAGTAAAAGTATTCTTAACTATTGCATATATTGCATATTAGGCCTAGTGCACATTTTCATTACATTTAGAATTATTATCCTTATTTATCTGCACGAGGAGGACGAGGGGCACAGCTCAGCTGAATGCCACAGGGGCAGGCTGGGGGAAGGAGGGACTGCCATACATCGGGACACAGATTTGAGCAGAAGCCTTTCCACTGCATCAGGTTTTGCTGGTCTATTATTAAAACTGAAAGGAATGGCCCTGGGATCTGCAATTCATTCCTATGTGCCAGGCTATTATCTGATCTTTATATGTAGATTTCCAGAGGTGATTTCCCAGCTGTTGTCAAGGCCATTAGAAACCATCTTTCTTCACTACAGTGTAGGTCTACTAGCATAGCAATATTCTTATTAATTCAGACAGCCAATCATGTGGAGAGCTGATTCCTAAAGCCAGCTATATTATTTCTATTATCTCTTTACAAAGAAAAATTATCTTTTTGTATCCTAGCTAAATCTGTAACTACTCGGACTGCTCTCCATTTCTTTTTTTTAAAATTATCCATCCATTCTTCATATGCAAAGCCCACAGACATAATTAGTGAACGTCCTTTTAAGGTATCCTGAAGCAAACAAGTCTGCTAGCACATGGAGAGCATGAGCATAACAACTCAAAGTAAACCATCCCCCTTTTAATTTTCTGCTGTTATCTAAATGTTGAGAGAATAATTCCCCCAAGAAGAGATCGGGATACCTAATCTGTGGCTGGGCAATTGCTGCCATTTCTACCTGATAATTTTTAGAATCTCATTTTAATTCTACAAGAGATTGACTCCAGGAGAAACAAGAGGGGGAAAAACCAACTAAACAAAAACAAACAATCGAACAACACCAATGACAAAAAAAACACACCTCTGAAGAAAAAAATATACCAGGCTCACTTACAAGAAGAAGAAGAGGCTGATAAAGGAGGGGTTCAGACAAGTGAACTATTTTATATCCAGAAGGATTTTCCTTAGTGCAAGGGAAATACCACCTACTGATATACAGCTAAAACCCAAGTATCCTCTATCAGAAGGCAAAGAACAATTATTTGAAGAAATGAACAAGCCTACACCTCTGGTATTCAACATGGCCCAAAGCATTTAGATATTTTGCATGGACATATATTTCAGATAGTTTACATGGGAAAGCATTCATGTTAAACATGTTATTCATGGTAAATGTAGCAGTTCAAATATGAGAATTTCAGGTAATTGCTGTTAATTAATTAATTCTTAAAAGAAAGAGGCAGGATAACTAACTACTCATCTTAAAGAAATTAACTTCACCAGTAAATCATGAAGGTGCTTAAGAAATAGGGGAATCTGAAAATGCTTTAAAATTTAGAGAGGGGTAAAAAAAAAAAAAAATCCCTAATCTGGCCTCAGTCAATTTACAAAGAAAAGCCCTTTCAGAAAACTGACTCTAAGCAGCAATTTCTATCAGCATTTTAGATGTCTCAGTAGAACACAGAATCCCCTACTCCATGGTGTCCTGAGAACTACAAGAAACTGTAGTTTACCCGCACAGCACCTTGAGGGGGATACAAACAAAACCTGAAAAATTCATAATTGAGTATAAAAGCACTCACAACTTATAGCACATGCTAACACCGTTGACCCTAAATAGATTATTTCAAGCGGTATATGAACTTGGAGTAAAGAAAAAGAGTCAATTTAGCCTTTTAGAACGTGTTTTGAAAAATAGTAAAGACTGTCAGGCATAGGATGAGCCATGTGCTGGCCTTGTGCACTTCTCTGGATCCCAGAAATGGGGAACTGTGGAATTTCCTCATATGCTTAAGAGAGGAATAGGAACACTTACTGCTTTGCAATATGCACCATATATTGTTTTCCTGTAGCAGTAACTGTGGCAGTTTGAGCAGGCAGCTTGTGATGCTTTCTCAAGTATTTATCACCGCTTCCCTCACCTTCTGTCCTTCCAGGTACACACGGCTGTGCTTGCACAGGTACACACATAAATCCAAATGTCTGACTAAAAAAAGCAACACGTTGAGATATCACACTTATTTTTTCAGGCAACCATTTAGCACATAAAGGGAAAGCAGTCTGCTGCATGCTTACAGAACCTCATGGACTAGCTGATCTAGGGCAAATCATCTCAAATCACTTAGAGCAAAGATAATGATTCTCTCTCTAATGCAATCAGCATGCTGCTTGGAGCACAAATTTGCTGGGGTGCTTGCCAGCAGAACAAACCTCATCGACTGAAGTATATATCCAAATCAGTATTTCAATTTAGAACAAAGATTTCTCCAAAGAAAATTACTGAGTTCAGAGAAGAATTTCCAAATCACTTTGTTTAGATTTTTAGAATGTTTAACACCAATTTTTCCACTTCTAAAATCCAGTTACTGTGAAGATTAAACCTAGATTTGTTTATTTCTATTAAGAAGTAGGAGATGAAGGCATAAAATATGATATCTAGAGATTTTCTATGTTTTCAATTACACTTACCTGCTTCTTTGCAGATAAAGCAATGCTTTGTGCATTGGGATGGGAATGGACAGATGGGAACAACATTACAGTCTAAAGACCAGGGGATCTAGAGCAACTCTTTGGGGTTACAAATTAGAAAGTACAACACAGCAGAACAGAGACTGTGACAAAATTGTAAGGTTAGTTTGACTTGCTCATGATACTAAGGATGCTACAAATGAGAATATAAAAGCTATTCAGTGCCACATCTGTCCTGTGCAAACACTTGTGCACCAAATTTTGAGACTATCAGCTCAAAAGTTACTCAAGGGAAACAAATTAACCTCAACCATCCCTATCAATTGAACACAACAGATCAATTTGTTTTCTTTCTTCTGCTCTGTACAACTGTCCAAATTAGAAATGGGCAAATTAAAAATTTCAGAGAGTCAGGGAAGTTGTGAACAGAATGGGAACTAAAATGAGTGAGAAAGCTGATCCACTTTCCTGACTTCTATGAAGACTTTACACATTACAGTTACAACATCAGTGGCCTTTGCCTATTATGTCAGAGCCTCATGTGGCATTAAGAGATGCAGATCTGCTGGCTGAAGTCAAGCTGAACTAATTTAAATCCACCCGAGATTCAGCTGCCTTTTTGTCTCCTGTCACCTTTTGAGCATTTAAACCTTTTGTTTGATGATACTTAAAACAACAATCATAGAATACTCTGAGTTGCAAGGCACCCACAAGGATCATCAAAGTCCAGCTCGTGGCCCTGCACAGGACACCCCAAGAGTCACCCTATGCCTGAGAATATTGTTCTAACTCTCCTTGAACTGTCAGGCTTGGTGCTGTGACCACTTCCCTGGGGAGCCTGTTCCAGTGCCCAACCACCCCCTGGGTGAAGAACCTCTTCCTGATATCCAACCTAAACCTCCCCTGACACAGCTTCACGCCCTTCTCTCTGGTCCTGTCACTGGTCAGCAGAGAGAAGATTTCAGTTCCTGCCCCTCTGCTTCCCTCACAAGGGAAGTATGGAATTGTAGTTTGTGATGAGGTGTCTCCTCACTCTCCTCTTCCCCAGGCTGGACAGACCAAGTGACCTCAGCCACTCCTCACACGATTTCCCCTCAAGGCCCTTCACCATCCTCATGGCCCTCCTTTGGACACTCTCTAATGGCCCAATGTCTCTTTTATACTGTGGCACCCAAAGCTGCCCCCAGCACTGGAGGTGAGGCCGCCCCAGCCCAGACCAGAGGGGAAAATCCCCTCCCTGGCCCGGCTGGCCATGCTGTCCCTGATGCCCCCAGGACACAGCTGGCCCTCCTGGCTGCCAGGGCACTGCTGGCTCACCTTCAACTTTCCCCAGCCAGGACCCCCAGGTCCTTTTGCACAGCGCTGCTCTCCAGCCTCCCATCCCCAGTCTGTCCATACATCCAGGGTTGCCCCGTCCCAGGTGCAGAATCTGGCCCTTCACTTGTTAAACTTTGTACAGAGGATAAGCAAGATGGAGGCATCATCCTGTTACTGCTAAGCCTACAAAATAATAAAACTAAAACCAAAACTACCAAAGCACAAGATACAACAATGATTTTTTTTAGAATCCATAGCAAAATAAATAAATCAATTTCTTAACGCTGTTATCGCTAATCAAAGTGTCTCCTGCCTGAGCATGGAATTTTCACCTGGTGTAGCTGCTGACCTTCAAGAAAAACACCACCTGTCAATATCAATGTAGGTGTGCCAAGCCTGCTGTTCAATCCTCCAACTGAACAAAATACTGCTGGCAATCCAGGAATCGACCTTTTGCTTTAATCCTTCACTATTATTTCTCTATGTGGAATACTTTAAGTAGATGCAGTTTTCCAACAATGATATTTTTTTTTCTTCACTTAGACTTTTTTTCTGAGTCCACGAACAACAGTACATTCTATTTATTGGCTTTTCCTGCCATATTTATATTCTTTCACATCATAAGCTACATACTAATAACTGAAGAGTGGTTTATTTAGGAGTGAAAAAGTTATATATAATATCTACTTATTGATGGCAAGATTAGAGTATGAATTTGGTCTTCCACTGAATATTCCCAAATCAAAATACATCAAATTAGATACCAGAACCAAAGCCAAGTACAGTTGAAGAGACCTAAATCTACAAAACTATTACTGAGAGCAGCTGCCAATTTCCTGTGTTGCCAACAATTAATGCTTTTGTCCTAGATGGTTCAAAGACAAAATACAGAAAGGGGCTTTTAAAACACAAAACCAAAACAACCCATCCAAAACCAGAAGGAGAAGGTGGGTAATAGATGTGCAGCAGCATTTCTTCATTCATTAAACGTGTACATAATTCATAAGAATTGTTGACAGGAAATTGTTTTGTTTTTCCTGGAGTTTCTTCTGCAACATACATCTCCTCCATAGAGGCTGCAGCCTGTTAGCTTCCTAGCCATCCATGGCTACACACTACCTGTCATTTCCCAAATCCGATCAATTTGTGACTCTGATCCACGTTTTTGTGAGCAGTTGCAATGGTTTTGTAACCAATTCATTATTTTGACAGGTGTTTACATGAACTGATTCGTGTCATGATATTTCTAGCAGTTAGCTGAAAACAAAAATTTATTTCCTGTATTTTTTTTCCCAAAGAGAACTAATCAAGGCAAGAAAACCCATGCTCCAACGGAGGCAGAGGAGGACAAGTTTGTCTCTGAATAATCTTAGAAAAACAGGTCAACACAGAACCCTCATATAACTAAGAAATTGCTATTCTATAGCTTCTTGAGACAAATAGCACCAGGCTTCAGAGCAAGGGGGGGTCTTCAACCTTCAACCCAGCCACACCACAGGGAAACCTCAGGGAACGTGATCCAACCTCACAGATTACCTCAAAGCAAACTTTTGCTTTTCCCAGAGTGCAAAAGCCAAGCAATCCTCCTCCTGCACGCCCTGTTTGGGTTGATCTTAGTGCAAAGAGACCCCTTCTGGATAACACTGATGAAACTTTAAATTGTGGAACTAATAGAATAAGATGGGTAAGCCTAATACTACATCTGTCTTTAAATTTTTGGGTTGGGCAACCACAAAGGAAAAAAAAAAAAAAAAACACGGAAAACTGGAAAATCCCCACACACTTTCTCTGCAGGACTTGCCTTCTGGTCATGAAAAAAGCGTAATTATAGGCTTCCTCTGTGATTCTCACCCAGCCTCTATTAAAGTAAAATAAATTAGGGCAACAGAGGACAAGCAAAATGTAATTGCATTTATACTCCAGAAAACTCCAGCTCCTTGAATTTTGGGGCAAATATGAGCAGAATTTTAGCACAATGCTTTAATTTGTTTAGAAATAGCAATAGCTTTAAATTTTTGAACAATTAAATGTAGGAATCCCTAAATTTGAGGTTCATCAGCTTTACAGTAAAAAGTGCAGATTTAATTCCATGCCCTGTATTTTAAACTGAAGGAAACTCAAGTGCTCACTGTCAATAAATCAACACAAGCCATACAAATTCTAGCAGCAACGTCACTGTCAAGCACAAAATTATATACAACCAATGTGCATTCTATAAGCAGCAAGAAAACCTACAGCAGTTTTGCAGCTGTAGCCCAATAAACCTTCAATTTCAAATATTAAGAAATGCTCTAACCTAGAGCTGAAAATCGGCTGACACTGTAAGATAAGCTACTGATTTTGCTGGTTTACTGGAAAATCATTAGGCTCAAAAGGTTAAATGGGTGTTGAATTAGGAGCAGATTGTTAAAATTTGATTTAAGAGGCACAGTATTTCTTATAGTGTGGTGAACAATGAGTGGGTGTTATAGTCATTCAATCTCTTGAACAACCAGACTCTTCAGAAGATGGAAAAAGCAATCACAGTTTGTTAACAGAACCATTTTAATGTTTTCCATCCTTACAACATCCTTTCTAACATACATAAAATATTTCCCACATAAAGTAAATAATAACTTACTTTAATAATGTGTCAAGGAGTTATTTTATTATATTAGTTACTGGTCTTTCTGTCTTGATTAATAGTTAGAGTTAATTATAACATACAAGAGTAGGAGTCACAAAATATGTCAGGTTTAATGGCTTCTTGAAAATTGCAACATAATATTGATACGCCTGGTAACAATGAAATTATGTAGCCTCTAAAACATGGATCGCAAGAAAGACAAGAAAAAACACCCCTATAAAATGAGAAAGTAATACAGCTAATGCAGGAAAGGTGTTGGAATGAAAATGGAAAAACGGGACAAAATGCAAAGACAAAAAGCTAAAGGGAAAAATAAAAGTAGGAGGCAGATAAAAAACTAGGAGTTTCATACAAAACTGGAAGAAAGAACTACCTCTCCCTCAAGAAACAGGGAAAGAAAACTAGCAGAGGCTAAAGGAATGAAACTGGAAAAAACAGACTTGACTAAACTAAACTGCTTTAAAACCAAAGATGAGGCAACTAGACTAAAAGAACAGCTGAAACATTATCCCTGCAACAATTTGACATGAACAAGCCCAACAAAGGGGCTAAATAATTTATGTACCAAGGTACAAAAATCCAGTTTAGAGTGTTCAGGAAACACTCAACCCTGGCATCTGAAAAAAAAGGATCATCCCTCCAACATTGCATATACTGCCAAGTGCTTTCCACATAGAGTGCACATTCTGTTTGGAGCTCTTCAGGCACCTTGGACACAGGGGCTGGAACTGTGACACTTCCTAAGCATCTCTTCCTCATTTAAGCAAAGCAACTCAACACATGGCAAAGTGCATTTCCAGCTCTCACTTAGAGAAATCAGGAAGAAATCGAGACACAACAATATACAGTACCTATCATAATGCCAATTTTTTTATAAATATATATATGTATTTTTAAGAGCAGCTTAAATGAATGCTACTATAAAGAAATAATTACAGCAGCCATTGCTCTAAAGCTCTGAATATCAGATTGTGGACAGCAGAATCAAACTGGTGCAGACAATAGGACAATTTCACAAAATCAGACCCAACCCAGCTACAATTTCTGCAGTTTCTTAAGTACAAAAGGTCACTCACTTTTCCTGAGAGAAGTCAGTACATAGGAGGCAATACTATTACGAGAGACAGCAGGTGCCCTGCTACCAGTGAGGGAAAAGAGCCATGGCAGGTACAGCACATGATGTACAATTTGAAAAAGCACCCATTCCACCTTCAGCAAGCAGAGAATCCATAAAAAGGATTTAGATATTTTCTTTCATATCCACCACATTTCCAGCTGCTGTTTTCTCTAGGCACCTTTCTTCCCTGACCCTTAGTGATCCTCTTGCCCTATGTTTTACATTAACCAGCACTATTCCATTCATGTTCCTACCAAGAAAACAAAATATTTTCCAAGAATCCAGTAATCATGAATGCTGTTAGAGCATGATTTAGTAGCATATTCAGCTCACATTTGGGAATCTCTGCTGTTGAAGGAGCACTTCCATCAACTGCTGCTACCGTGCCAGATAATGTCTTTGTAGAAACCTATGAAAAGCATGGAAGAGAGGTGAATTTTCAGTTCCTGGAAAACAAACCTATTCTGTTGTTTGGCTCTCAGTCAGTTACAGCAGCAAAGCAGAAGTACACCCAGAACAACTGAGTGTATTATTAATAACCAAGAACAAATAGAACAAAGTGACTTCCAGACCTGAATTGGCTCAGCCAAACTGCTGCCTTCCTGAGGTCTCTCAGGGATAAAACAAGATTTACTGAAGAACAGCGTATCACATTCCAATGCTGTGGTAATCCTTAATTAATCCACAACCTCTCTCCATGCAGAAACAAGTATCTGAAATAATACTTTCATTAGTATTGTTGTAACCATCATAATTATGAAGTTTTAAAATAGCTCTGTTCTATTTCACACTTGTTTCTTCTCCTGAAGGATGTTCCTCTACCTTGCCATTGGTAGATTGCAATGAAAGACATTTTTTCAAGTTAGTGAGATCATAAAGTAGGATTTTCGATACTTTAGAATATGCTTTCCCCTCAGGAAAAACAAACAAACAAAAAAACCCCAAACCCACAACCAAAAAATCCCACAAAGAACACAAGTGAACTTATCCCTAATAAGCCTAAAAGCCTGTCCTAAAAATCTATAAATAGTACTCCAAAATGTTCCTAACCTATCCAGCCAAAGATAAAAGATTCCTAGTTCAACACAAAATCCTGTGTTTTTAATAATTTCAATATTTATGTTCTTCTTGGCTTATTTCGATTAGCCATCTCTCTCATTTATCCTCAATACACTTGATGTAATAAAATACAATTTTATCTCTGAGTACATATTTTTAATCTCCATAAATACATTTAGCACAAACTTTATTTTCCATTTTCCACTGCTTTATCATTCAGTCTTATCCTTGCAAAAATAACCTCAATTCTATTATTTTATCAGTTTCGTGACATCTGAAAACAAGTGTTTTAATTACTTTAAAAACTCTTTAATTCACTTAGTTCTCTAATTTTAACATGTCTTGTACTATTTGGACATTTTTTCCACTGAAGACAATATTTAACATAATTAGTTTGCATACAGTTTGTACACACCTTACTCATCTACAAAGTCAATGTAGCACACAGCAATGTTGAGTTTAAATTTGAGTTCTCATGCCATATATGTCCTACACTGAGGGCATGACCCTAAAAACCTTTAGTCCACAGCACTCTCAGTGAAGTCAAAGTGAATGACTTGTGGAAATAACTTGGGGAGCCTTATAACTTCTCTGCCTCTCAGTTATTCTAACCCACGTTACTGGTAGACAAACAGGAATTACAAACGAAGTGTAACCTGATGTATTGCTGACATGAAGTTATTAAATAAAAATAAACAAATTCTTTGGCATACAATTTTAACTAATAAAGCAAGGTGAACTGTACTACAAAACTTTCATCTTAAATAAGAATACAAACAAACAGAGCTGCACTTTAATATACATCTCAACCACAAAAACTAATGTCATCAATACAGACAAAATAGACAAGACAGTCGTGTGATACAGTAATTGATATCAACTGGAAGGAATGTTATTTTTGGCACCATGCACTATTCCAAATAGAGTTCATAGTGAAGTCAATCAGCTACATTTGCTGAACTTGATTATCATTCAGCTCTTTAATTTGAAAGAATTACACGAACATTCACCACTCCTCTTAAAATTTTCAAAGAAAAAAGTTATATTGACCCTGATTGCTAGATAAAGTTGCCTAAATTATGCCTTTGGAGAGCTTTGCCTAAGCACAAACATTTGTTTAATAGAAAGTAAACTGAATTAAACTAGGAAAGTTCTAAATTTTCTTACTTTATATTAACTTTAAATTACAATATAATAGACCTCTTTGCCTACTAAGACAGTCAGCATTACGGAATTTCAAAAAACATACTCATTCTTTAAAGAAGAAATAAAAATTACATTTTTTTATTTCTTAAGGTAAGACTTACATGAAGGACAAATGACACTTTTTGAATGAGGTAATGTTCAGATAATACAGAAAAATTTCTGTATACCTATGGACTTTTGGATCTCACTTCACCAGGTCTCAGAATATAAAGGTTTCACCAACAATGAAAAGTTTCTAAATATTGTTCTGAGCCAGCTTTTAGAGTCATCCTGACCAAGAGAGTAATAAAATCTCAAACTGATTATTGAATTCAAAGGATGTGTCATTGTCTTCCTTTGCTGAGAAACTGAAGGAATTTAAGGAAGTTTACTGAGATACCTACATGGCGACCTAGTGCTTGATAAGTAATATCCCATTTAAAGACTTCTCAATGAGCCCTTTTCCTTTTCTTTTCTGTTTTTAATTAATGCAGGAACCAGCTGCAGAAGTTGTCACCATGACGGCAAATTACGGAGAACTGTTGCGAGAGTAGTTGAGAGAACAGTCTTGACCTCTCTTCTGGTTTCTAATTAGTGTTTGCATTGATGCACACAAATGAACCATCACCATGAATGAACCACATGAATGAATGATGAAGGAAGCACATGACAGTGGCCATCACGCTGCTCACGTTTTACACTGCTCACATTTTACACTGCTGTGTTGAAGAGCTTGGGAATGGTTAGGAAGCAGCTCACCTTAACCTCCTTCTAGAAGTACAAGTGTGTTACACGTCAACAGAGCTAATCAGAATTTAGGCTCTCTTGCAACCTGCTGATCTGAAGAGAGAGAAGCTCCTCATTAAGGTGGTCTGGCAAGTCCTGCCTGGAAGCCAAGGCTTCCATGGCTCCTGGAAGGTGGCCTGGCCTAAGGGCAGCTCTATCTGCAGCCTTCAGATCTCACGTTCCAAGAAATAGGCAAAAAGAGCTGCCCAAGACAGAAAGCAAATAAACACACACACCCAAAAGAACTGACAACACACCACAAACACTACCTACGAACACATACACCTGATCTTCGAAGAAAAAAATTCTATATTTTTTTTCATTTTGTTACTATTTAATTGAAAGTACTGCATTTACTCCAGTTTTATGGAACATCTCACTCCAAAGCTCTACGCATTCCCCCATTTGTAAATGTTTCCTTACTTACTGAACTAGAAGATGTTCCTATTTCAGAGTGGGAAAAGAAAATAAGAAAAAGCTTTGCCTCTAATTCGTCATTTTCTTTTTAATTTGAAATGGAAAAGGTCGCTTACGACAAAAAATACTGGGGATATATTAATGCAAGGGAATGAATCAAAATGGGAACACCTGACTCTGAACATTTCTAAAGTTTAATTTATTTTAAACCACTGCCAAAAAGTAACATTTTTTCCCTTGACATTATTCTCCAATTCATACTTAAGTATGTCTTTTATAATTCTGAAAGGCATAACAGCCAGCAATACATCAAAATGAAAGCTGCAGTTTCACATATTCCATTTTCCCATTTTACAAGCCACAACAATATTACTTAATAGGCAAGACCTGGCTTCCTTCAATAGTTTTCTATCCACTTTGGATCAGAAAATATATATTCCTGTACAAGTAGAACTTTTGAGTATTTACAGCTTTGAAACTTCTGCAAGACTGGAAAGACAGGAAAAGGAGCCAGCAGCATTTAAGAACAATACTTTGTTGAGGAGCTATTTCACACAGTTCCATATTTCACTGGTTTTTCTAAGAAAAAAAAAAATTTAGCAATTCCCCTTGTGGACAACTTAAAGCAATAAACAAAAATCACATACAAGACTCAATACCAGGCCTTTTTTCTTCTAGTTACACAATTCTAAAAGTAATTTCTGACTTTAACAGTATAGGCTCCTAACTTTAAATAGGAAAAGTCTTACTATGTCTTTAAAGTGGACAGTGATATTTTAGTTTTCCCATACAAATAAAAAGAGGTGCAGAAAGTCTAACTTAGAGATCTTAAGCTGACATCAGCAAGATTCCATCAATCCAGTGAAAGGGTCTTTTGACCTAGGTGTGAAGCTTCAGTGTAAATTTTCAGAACTGCCCTAGAAGACAGCGGTCACAATTTAGGTAGGTCTAGCACCAGAAAAAAAACAAAACTGTCATCTTGTTTCAGGGATGAGAACTCCTTTCTGACAAGGAGGACACATATAGGAATGGCAACATTAAAGTGGTGGAATGCAGAATTCAGGGCAAAGCTTCCTTGTCTTTAGTGACCTCTTC
The DNA here is from genome assembly GCA_013397915.1 of Daphoenositta chrysoptera. NCBI lineage: Eukaryota > Metazoa > Chordata > Aves > Passeriformes > Daphoenositta > Daphoenositta chrysoptera. The sequence continues at coordinate 1,667 of VZRO01008509.1, read as the reverse complement.
CATGCAGCAGAGGGACAGAAGAGGCAGATGAAGCAATGTATCTGTTAGAGCAGGGTCACCCAGAAAACCCGCACTCATGATGACCAGAGAAAGATGAAGATCATGGAGGTCCCATGTCCATAACCAGAATTTCTAGCATGCAGAAGCACACTGCTGTTGCTTAGTGGTTTTTAGTCTGTAATAGTCACATACAGATTATGCTGCTTCCTCCATAGGAGCAAGACATTGCTTTCAGGCTATGTTTCCCTACACAGTGAGCAGGGAACAATATTTCAAAATGTGCAACCACAAATACTTGGCTTAAAAATACAGCTGAGAATTGAAATGATCCTTATAAAGACTTTCAATTTTGAGCTTTACACTCAAAAATTATCACCTTCTAAAAGGAAGGTGGAGAATAGGGCATATAATTAAAAAATAACTGAGTATGCAATTAAGAAATCAAGTAACAAATTAATTATAGTTCTACCTCATACTTAATTTACCTACTTTATATAAATTACACCATGTACTCAAAATCTCTTTTGAAAAATAATTAGAAGAACATTCCTTCATTCAATAAAAAAAGAACATTTAAAATACTGTAGAATTGAACTGAAAACATTCAAATTAGCTTGCACATATGCAAAAAAAGATTTGGGTTCCCTGTTATTTATGTGGCAGCTAAAGAAACATCTTGGAAGAATATTTCCAGTTCCTTTCAAGTTTTGGAAGAGAACAAAATAATTACTAGGTCAGACATTTATCCAACTTATTTCCAGCACCAAGCAGGAAGAAACTGGAAACATTTCCCCACAAACTGGATTAAATTTTGAAATGTGAAAATAGTGACAGAGAGGCTAACACATAGGCAGTTCATAGATTAGAGAAAAAAACATTTGCATCAGCTATGGAACTAGGGCATGGGGGAGCACAGACATTCAAAAATCGGGCTCTCCACGAACAAAATAAAATTTAAAAGGCAAACAACACGTGATGTTGATACTGTTGATTCTCATCTCATGCCACTTTAAGTGCTCATTCAACCTGGCTGAACGCCAAAATAATGTATCACTGAATAAAAAATGACACATTATTGAATAAGGTATGAAAGTTCATCCTACCTTTTTGTTTGCGATTTTGTCAGCAGTGGGAAGGGGCAGGCACAAGGGAACATGACCTATTGCTTCACACAGTATAAAGACCTGTTGTTCCCAACAGAGACATTCAGATCATTTCAGATATGAATCTACTACAGTGGATTCACACCAGTAGGTGACCCCTTGTAATGAAAAAGTAGACAGACTAACCCTACCAATACAGGCAGAAATACAATATACCAGTGGAACAGAATGGCCCATCTGCACACCTCTCACAGTTATTACATGCAATCTTTCTGAAGTTTAGCATTAAATCACTGTATGTAATGGTCTAAAGCAAGCAGACAGGTTGGTAACTCCCTGTATAATCAGAACAAGGAAAATTTGCTCAGGGGAAACACAAAGCTTTTGTGTCTGTCTTCCTGAAACACATTTTAACTCATGTCAGAGTACACAGGGCAGAACACTGAGTCTTCCCTGACAGGGAGGGAAGAGAAATTCTGAACTCACAGTGCCTTTTTCAGAACCACAGAATTCCAGGTTGCAAAGGACCTCAAATATCATTAGGTCCAACCTTTCTTGGCAAAA
>VZRO01008508.1:454466-469488 GCA_013397915.1 Daphoenositta chrysoptera | reverse complement strand
CGGGCGCTGCCCCGGCGGGAGGTTGGGCCTGGCGGGGTTGGGTTTCCCACCGGCTCTGTTTTTCCAGCGCCCAGGAAACAGGCCTGGGGACGGGATCGTGATTTTCGCGGGGTCTTCCCACTTCCTGCCCTCTCCCGATCCTCAGTATTGTTTTCTTCGGGACTGGGAGTATTTTTTTAGCCTGGAGAAAAGGCGGCTCGGGAGTGACCTTATCACTCTGTGCAACTCCCTGAAAGGAGGGTGTAGCCAGGTGGGGGTCGGGCTGCTCTCCCGGGTAAGGAACGGCACGACAAGAGCACGCAGTGTTAAGCTGCGCCAGGGGAGGTTTAGGTTGGTCAACAGGAGGAATTTCTTCACTGATTAGACATTGGAACGGGCTGCTCAGGGAGGTGGTGGAGTCACCGTCCCTGGAGGTGTTTGAGCAACTGGACGTGGCACTGAACGCTCTGGACTGGGTGACAGAGAGGCGTTTGGTCACCAGGTTGGACTCGATGATCTCAGAGGTCTTTTCCAGCCTAATTGATTCTGCGATTCCTGTCGTGTCCTGGGATTCCTTTAGCCCTTAGAGAGCTGGATAAAGAGCTGTGTGCTTCTCAGTAATCCCACTGCACAGCCTCACTCGGTGATGCTCTTAGGAGCAACAGTTCCAGAGGTTCCCTTCCTCAGTGGTGGGCACCATATGGTGCTTAGAAAACCACTTGTCATCTGGTTTTTGTACAGGTAGAGGATCGTATCCATCGCAACCTGCTGCCCCTGATGAGTTCTCCTCTCCCTTTCCAGGTATGGCCTCACAGCTGCAGGTGTTCTCCCCTCCGTCAGTATCCTCGAGTGCCTTCTGCAGTGCCAAGAAACTGAAAGTGGAGCCGTCTGTCTGGGATGTTTCAGGACAGAGCAGTAGTGACAAGTATTATACCCACAGCAAAAACCTCCCAGCAGCTCAAGGGCAAGCCAGCTCCTCTCATCAGGTAGCCAATTTCAGCATCCCTGCCTACGACCAGAACCTCCTTCTCCCCGCTCCCTCCGTCGAGCACATCGTGGTCACCGCGGCCGACAGCACCGGCAGCAGCGCCACAGCGTCCTTCCAGAGCAGCCAGACCCTCACCCACAGGAGCAACGTTTCTTTGCTGGAACCATACCAAAAATGTGGATTAAAAAGGAAAAGTGAAGAGGTTGACAGCAACGGTAGTGTGCAGATCATTGAGGAACATCCACCTCTCATGCTGCAAAACAGACCTGCGGTGGGTGCTGCGGCCACGACCACCACGGTCACCACGAAAAGCAGCAGCTCCAGTGGGGAGGGGGATTATCAGCTGGTCCAGCATGAGATCCTGTGCTCTATGACCAACAGCTATGAGGTCTTGGAATTCCTGGGACGAGGGACGTTCGGGCAGGTGGCGAAATGTTGGAAACGTAGCACGAAGGAGATTGTAGCCATCAAAATCCTGAAGAACCACCCTTCCTACGCCCGGCAGGGCCAGATCGAGGTGAGCATCCTGTCTCGCCTGAGCAGTGAGAATGCCGACGAGTACAACTTCGTCCGCTCCTACGAGTGCTTTCAACACAAGAATCATACATGCCTTGTCTTTGAGATGCTGGAACAGAACTTATATGATTTCTTAAAGCAAAACAAGTTCAGTCCGTTGCCCCTGAAATACATCCGGCCCATCCTGCAGCAAGTGGCTACTGCCTTGATGAAGCTGAAGAGTTTGGGTCTGATCCACGCTGATTTGAAGCCAGAGAACATCATGTTGGTGGATCCTGCACGCCAGCCCTACAGAGTGAAGGTGATAGACTTTGGGTCAGCCAGCCACGTGTCCAAGGCCGTGTGCTCCACGTACCTGCAGTCGCGGTATTACAGGTAAGCACTGACCCTGCTCACTCAACCAGGTCAGGCTGATCCTGCTGGGGGCTGGGAGTTCCTTCTACAGACACTTCTGGCTAACCCCAGCTGAGGGGCAGCAGGAAACGATCAGCTCTGCATGTTTCCTGGAGATTTCTTCTGAAAGTTGGATGTAAATAAATAGAATGTCTGCATTGCAAGGGTGGCCTAATCTGCAGCCCAGAACCTTCCTTTCCCCCCAGATCAGTGCACTAAGTTGATTTTACCCTGTGCACTGGCTTGTGACACTGTATGAAGTGGCAAACTGGAGAAGCAGTATGATAGTGTTAAGTAGTGGATTTTGGGTTGTTTGCCATGATCTGAAACTAGTCCATTAACCTTGGACGTTTAGAAGGGAGAGAAGTCAAAGGGATGCCAATTTCTGTTCGCTTTTGTTTCTTCTGATTCTTCATCTTTGTCTGAAGCCCCTTCAGGAGCACATGACTTCCTGTGTCAACCCTGGCTAAATCATGTTTGCATGAGACCTGCAGCTCCCTTAAAGCAGTGATAAGATAGATTTCTGCTTCCCTTAGCAATATGTAGAGATGTCTCCTACCTGACTCCTGCCTAAGAATTAAAAATAAACTATGGGCAGAAACGGTGAAACTCAGAAACTGTGCATAAAGCAAGCTGTGCTGTTTCTTTCAATTATTCCTCCAGCTTGGCTCTGTTAGGTGTGTGTTTGAGTTTAAGTAGCAGCAGACTTCAATAAATGGATGCAGAAGGAGCTTCTGGCTTCAAAGGGCTGTGAAGAGTCTGTGCTGTGTTGTCAGGGTTGCTTTGGGTGGAATGTGAGCTCACTTGACGCAAAATTCAGAACTAGTATCTAGTCCTTCCAGCTGGGACCAGACAGGACTGAGACACTCCACCCCACCCTGTGTCTCTGCCCTGTTTGATGTCTTCCCTGGCTCCTTACTTCAGTTTAAAGCCTGGCTTATTGTAGGTTTGCTCTGTTCATCCCTCATGCTCCCTGTGTTCTTGCTCCCTTTGTTTTTGTGTTGTTTTTCTTTTTAACTCTAACACCAGTACCAGCTTTCCATGACATTCCTTTCATGTGATACAGACTTTTCTTAATCCATTGCTCATGATTTTTGCTCAGCTTGTTGGCACCAATCTTTCCAATTCTAAACTATTGATTGTTACGGGGTTTTTTGGTAGCACAGTTGTCCCCTGTGCCCCACAGCTCTGTAAAAATGCTCACTCTCTAAAATACATCATCAATTTTGTTGTTGTTGCATGGGAAGAGGTGACCACTGGTCAAGAATCTGCTCTATCTGACTTGCCACACGTGTCAGCACAGCAGCTGGGGAGGCCCATGGGGTTTGGATCCTCACAGGGCTCTCCAGTTTCTGGTATCTCAGAAAGCAGATTTAGCTGAGGAAAAGCAGTGAGGGGTGATAAGGATCTTCCAGGGGCTGCAGGGAGGGAAATTTCTGCTCCATCTGTGTGTGGGGCACTGGACTCCCAGCCCCTTCCAGCTCCCTGGGTTGACTGACTCTGCCAGAAAGGCAAATAACCTGGGATTAGGTGGCGTTGGACTGTCTGCTTGGCTGAAGTGAAGAATGCTGTGATGTGGAAATCTAGTATTTAGTGATATGTAATTAGTCTAATGGTGATGATTACTAAAATACATAATCTAGGAATTTGCGGAGATGGCACAGAAACCAGCTTGTTACGGGGGTACTGGATTGATTTACCCATATTCACATCAAATTAGTGTTTAGATGAGTTCCAAGTTGGAAATTTTTTCAATGCTGTGTTTAATGAAACAGGGTACAACCAATTCTTCATATGGTTCTCTGTCAGCTATTAATAATAAACTTCTCTGTGCTCATTTTTTGGCTTTCAGTTCCTGTTACTGACATTTAGGTAACCTCTGTCTGCTATAGAGACCTCTAAACCAGCCACACTCGGGTCCTGTAAGATAGTTTTTCTGATTTATGTATCCTTGAGGAAAAAATCTTCGTTTATTAATTACTGTCTGTGCTGCTGGAGGTCATCCTGCCCAGCAGCCCTGCTCACTCAGGGTCTGGCTGTCCCACTGGCAGTGGACACCTTGCTCCATGTGCAGCTCCAGCAGCATTGTCCCCTTGGGGTCTCACACTGGGTTTTTTGGGACAGGTGTGTTAGGGCTGAGGCAGGATCCCTTTTCCACAGACACTGCTGCTGCCTCTGCTGCATGGCCCCACTCAGGAGGGGCAGTTCTACTGCTCACACTTTAAACAGTGAATAGAAGTGCCCGTGAAGAATTGTTTGGCTCTGAAGCCCAGCATGGAGTAGATCAGCTCTCTGCAGTGAACAATTTCTGTGGCAGTTCTAGGATGGTTTTGCAGGAATTCCTCACATGAAAACTAGAGTACCATCCTCAGGTGAGGTTGCTTTTGTTCTTGGGGAGGATGAATAGAAGGAAACAGCTTGCAGAAATAAAAAATCCCTGGAATACTGATCTCCCTGCTGTACAGAGTGGGGTTTTCTTGTGTCCTATGTTATTTGTGAGTACAGCCATCCTGGGAGTTTTACTCAGCTCCCTGCCTCCTGGTGCTGCCTGTGGGCCAGTGTGGAGCACAGACTGGAGGACTGGACTATTTGGGCTGTGAGAAGGTGGCCCTGAGTGTTGGGGGAGCTGCAGAGAGTGCAGGAGTATCCATTTCTCACCTCTGCTTTGGGCTCCATGACCTACTTCTGTCCCAGCCATCCTGGCCTGGGGAGCAGCAGTGCCTGCTGCCAAGTCTGACTCTGCTAATCCAGCTCTGTGGTGGCCCTGCTGTTCCCTGCATTGCTGCACTCACAGGCTTTGTGTTCCCTGCATCCCAAGGCACAGGTGTAAACAGGGGCTGTTTGGAAATGCTGGCAGGGAATCTTGGAGTTTTCTGGGGCTGCTGTGAGTCCTTTCTCTTCTGAGAGTGCCTGAGTGTATTTATCAGCTTTGGGAAGCAGTGCTTGCAAAGCATCTGTGCAAAGAGTGTTGTTGATTTTATTTCAAAGAGCTTAAGATGGTAAAATCACTTTAATCTCTGACAGAGTAGCTATGGAAGTGACCTCTGCCTGCTGTCCTGGTTCAGCTCACATCTCATAAGGCTGCTAATTGCCGTGGTCTAAAAGGAGATGAGACAAATTCTGATTTCCCAGCCCTGCCCTGCGATCAGAACGAAATCAGGTGGCTCATGAGAAGTTCATTTATTTAGTTGCAGGGAATAAAATATACGACTTTAACTTGTTATCATGATGGTGTTGAGATTTAGGAATACATAAGTCTATTCCATGCTGGAGTTAAAGACCAACAAACTGCCACAAATCTCTATTTCCATTGGAATTTGGGGTTTTTTTAACACACTTGTGAAGGATTAGCATGCTCTGCATATTCCACAAGCCATCTATATTTTAGTTTGTTTGCCAGTCCAAATGCATGCAGCATTCCTTATAGGACAGGTCTGGGTCCTTTCTGAATTGGAAATTCCTGCATCAGGATAATCAAGAGGGGCAGTACAGTTTGTTGATGAGATCTCAGAAATTAATGGCAAGGGGGGCTCTCAAAATCCTGTGTGAATGTATGAACTGTATTTTTTCTGCTTGTGAGGAAAGAGATTCCTCTCTTAGCCTCTAGAAAGTTGTATCTATTGTGGTGTATCTCCTTAAAATATAAATGTTTAGTGGGACAGTCAGCATTCAAATATCAGCTACTGCTCGTATTTGCATAATCATTTTATATTTCCACATGGGAGAAACGTTTCCAAAGTCAACAGCTGCCAGGAAGAAGGTAGCCAAACAAGAAGGTAGAAACAGATCAGTGTTGAGTAGAGAGTGTCATTATGTCTTAGCTTGAATAATCTGTTACTCTGATTACTGAAGATGTATCATGGCTCTGATTTTGAGGGCTCAGACATAATAGAATCTGGATAATAAAGAGAAAACGTGACCTGCTGCAACAGGCAGCTGGTTCAGCTATTTCTCTTTTTTATAGAATCCCAGACTGGTTTGGGTTGGAAGGGGGCTTAAAGCTCATCTCATCCCACCCCTGCCATGGCCAGGGACACCTTCCACTAAACCAGGTTGCTCCAAGCTCAATCCAACCTGGCCTTTTCTGATCTTGTCCTTTCTCAGGTGCCCTGTGCCTGAGCAGCTGGGCTGAGTGCCTTTGTTTTGGAGACACCTGTGTAGACACCTAAAACAAAAGGTGTATCTGTGTCACCATGGCACAAAGGGTGATTAACTGGGGAGTCACTTCTTGCCATGAACAAACAGTGGGGAGGTTGAGCAGTCGAGGAGGGTGAGTGTCAAATTTACTGACACCTGTACACGATGCAAGCCCTGGTATTTAGAATTTCGTAGAGGGATCAGAGCTGGTTTCAGAGCCTTTTTTAACAACTACAGTATCCATACAGAGTGTAACACCAGAAATGCCACACAAGCCCTGGGGCATGACCAGGAAATGGATGGCCTGGAGTTTAGGGCTTTTTTGTCTTCCTTTGCTCTCGTGTTAGTTATGCATGATGAAGGTCAAGGCTTTTGTGTTTCCTGTACTTTCCAGAGTAAATTCCCACACCAGCTCACTTGGGGTTTGCAGCACCTGGGCTTTTGTGCTCTATGCAAATGTAGGACCAGAATTTCTCCTGCCGGAACAGCCTCAGTTTGTTTCAGAACTCTGTGTAGGTGAAGAGCTGCACTAAAACATCCTTCTGTGTTATGAGTCAGCTCCAGACAGAAATCTCCCTGAAATTCCAACCTGTTACAGAAGCAAACCCTGCTCAGAGTGTGATTTTTTTTTTTATCACCTCCCTGTGAAGGCTGGGCCAGACAGGTACATTTTGCATTAGGTGTGGTTGAGTGCACAGAAACCTGAAACACAACCTCCAGCTGGGCTCTGTGCATCCATTTTAAACTCGAAACTCTCTGAGCAAACCCTGCATGAAAACCTGCTGCTAGAAACCCAGCAGCTCTTTGAGGAGCTGCTTTTCCTGGCTCTGCAGGTGCTCTTCTTTCCCACATGAAGCAGGCAGCCTCCTGCAGCTGCTCACCTGGGGTCTCAAGACCTTCTCCCAGAAAAGTATCTGTTAGCTAGAGCTTTTCTTCTCGATTCTGTTAGAATAGGCTGGACTAGGTGATCTTGAGGGTTTCTCCCAGCATTGATAATTCTGTGGTGCTGTGTGCTGTCTCGGGGACACCTCACATGCTGTCAAGTGTAATTAAACTGATTACTCAAGGAGTAACTTTATGCAACTGTGATATAAAGGCCTCCTAAGAGCTGGGGGGCACCGTGGCAATGAAAGAATCCAATAAGTGATAAAAAGGTTGGGATCCATTAGGCCACCCAAGGAAACAACTTCTGCTTTAAAGTGAATAATTCATATTCACACAGATTTACTTGTGCATGGGGGGCTTTATCCAGAGTGGTTTATAGGGAAGAAATGCAGCTTTCAGAGTAAAAGATTTGACTTTGGCTTTTTCTTTCCTTTTCCCTTACCAGAGCTCCTGAGATCATCCTGGGTTTGCCATTCTGTGAAGCCATTGACATGTGGTCACTGGGCTGTGTCATAGCTGAGCTGTTTCTGGGCTGGCCTCTGTATCCAGGAGCATCTGAGTATGATCAGGTGAGAGCACATGGGGGATGTGGGATCTTCACATGAAATGACAATTTTCTGTGTTCAAACCCTCCTGCATCAGCTTTCATCGGTGCACGTTGCTGCTGTCCGAGCTCATTTTCTCTCTGTGATATTCCCATTGTCTCTGGGCAGGGAGCACAGAGTTCTGTGTGTTTTCACTTGAGCTGAGTGTATCCTGTCCAAAAGAGGGGCCAATTTGCAGTTAACCCCTGGTTTCCAAACCCAAAAGTTGTTGAAACACCTTCCTGCCAAAGCAGAAGCGAGGTGTGTATGTCCTGATGTGAAACACCCTCTGTAATTTCACCATGAGGGCAGTTTTTCCATGTGGGGACACAGCAAGCCTATCATTCCTGCCCTGTTAATACCTACAGCAACCCTCAGTTTTTATGCAAAGTGTGAGCCTCAAGCTGTCTTTGGAATCCAAGGGCAAGACTCTGAGAGGCATCTTGAACTAATTAGTCCTTTCTGTGGATACTTGGCATTATTACCTGGCCTAGTCAGTGCCTATAAAAGGACAAAAAGTCCATGAGAGGGTTTTTTTTTTCAGAGTAGCTTTTCCACTGGGGTTTTTGTGGTGGGATCTTGTTACAGTGCTTGGTATAGTTTTCCTTATGTGATAAAATACATGAAAACTTACTAAGTTTGAAAACCTACTTGTCATGTGTCTTCCCAGCACTGTAAATTTCCAAAGGAAACACGGTGGTACCTTAATGAGCAGAATGAGTTAGAAAGTAGCTGAGGTAGGGCCTGGTGGTTTCCTTGTGCACTGAGTTTTGTGTAATTCTGAGAACTGTATCTGCTCATGTAGGTGGCTGGGGAGGAGCTGCTTTTTTTCCATTGCTTAATGACAGGATTTTGCAGCCCTCTGTGAGGCACCATGAGGTGTGACTTCACGGGGTTGATTTTGATGTCTGAATTTCCCTTGAAGACTGGGGATGACTTGGCTTTCATGTTTTCTGAGACTCTGCAGCAGCAAGTGAAAGTTGAGGTGGAACTTGTGAGAGGACCTCTCCAGGAATGAGTTCATGGGCTGGGATGGGATTTACAGATTTTTTTTTAAACACCCTTTGGCTGTAAAGCAAGAGTTATGTCTCATAAAAATAGAACTGTTACCTGAACTATTGTGTAGATACAAGAAATATTCACCTGCAGACACTTAGATCTACATTGGCTTAATTTAAAACTGAGCCCATAAATTCATGTTATCACAAGCTGTGACAGTGCCCTGTTTTGGCACAGTGGCATAGCAGGAGTTTGGCAAATGAGAAATGAAACATGCTAAAGGACCTGTAATTGATGGTTTCATCAAGGCATAGGCACCTTAACACTGTGAAGTTTTTCATAAATTTGCTATTTACTTTCCCTTTGTGCATATCTTTCTATTTGTTCTCTCTTTACCAGTGTCTTATCAATACCATCACAAGGATTCAGGTGCATCTTCCAAATTTCTGAGCCATATTTTTTACATGTAAAAATAAGTATATTAAATGTGTTTGAGGATATTTGGTTTTGGTTTCTTGGTCATTGAGAGCTTTGCCATGGCATTATTCTGAAATTGTGTGCCTAGAGTATTGTGTAGGCAGGCACAGCAATGTTGCTTGGATAATTATGCCTTTAATTATATATACATACATGATAAATCCTGTGGTATTTTCCCCTCAAAATGTGTAATTCTTACACTGCTCATTGTCTTAAAAACCTACAGTCTGCTTACATATACTTTAACAAAAAAATATTTCCTTAAAATAAGAAAGATGTATTTAAAACATAAAATTTTTGCGTGATTGCAAAAGTGGCTTTATAAATACTTGAGATAGTCCCGTTCATTTTACAGTTTTGCATATGTGGCCATTCTTTCTTTACAGGTAATTTCCTATTAGCTATGAACAAACCTGGTTGTTAATTACCTCATTAGCTGTGAATTCTTTATCTTGGGAGTTCTGACTCTTGTAATTTTCTTTCCTAGATTCGTTATATTTCACAAACTCAAGGCCTTCCAGCGGAGTATCTTCTCAGTGCAGGAACGAAAACAAGCAGGTTTTTTAACAGAGATCCAAATTTGGGATACCCACTGTGGAGGCTCAAGGTTTGTCTGTCTCTTCCATCCCCAATTCTCTTTTGTTCATTGAGGACTTGCTAGAAATTCCCCTCCAGTTTTGTTGGGAGTGAGGGTTGGCTTTGAAAGGTGGCTGATTTGGGGTCTGTGAGTGCAGGAGCTGTGCAGAGCTCCTGGTGCTGCTCTGACAAAAGCAGCTGTGCATGATAGCACCAGCAAAGAGTGGGTGTGCAGTCATTGAGATAATGGGGGCTTATTATGGGCTGCTCGTTCTCAGGGAAGTGTGTCATCTTGTTGTCATCTCCTAACAATACAACCGGTAAAATACAGAGTATTTCGTGATGGTTTTGTTAGTTTAACAGGAATCTGCTTATGGTTTGGCAGAGGACAGGAAAGAAAGGGATTTAGGCCTGATTTGCCTTCAAAGCTGAGCAGCAAAAAGAAGGGAATTTTGCCTTTCTTCTTTGTGGAAGAGGGATTTAGAATATTTATAGCCTCTTCTCTTCCTAAATCAGAAACCTTCAGCTCTTTTGGCTAATGCAATACCTAAGGAGGCCTTGGAATGAAGTCATCCTGTTGTTAATTCAGCTTTGCAATGAATGATCTTTCCAGCTGAGCAAATGGGATCCCAGGGCTGTTTGGGTTTGACCTGCTGGTGTGTGGTGTATCTGAAAGCAGCAAATGATCATCTGCCTCAGCAGCTTCTTGCTGCTTTTTCCTTATCAATATGCAATATCTCAGTTTATATTAATGTTTTCCTTTATAGACTCCAGAAGAACATGAGTTGGAAACAGGAATAAAATCAAAAGAAGCTCGGAAATATATATTCAACTGTTTGGATGATATGGCGCAGGTGTGTGGGGATCTTGGGATACAGATAACTCATTAATTTTTCACACTTAATTGAGTAATTTTAATTTTTTGGGGATCTCTAAAAATGAGGCTCCTGTGCTGGAGCAGTCAGTCCTTTTCCACTGGCAGTTCAGAGCACTGATGTAGGTTTACCATGGTGCCAATTTGCATCAGAAATCAGTGGATTAAACACAGTCAAAATATTAATTATGAACCTGTTTGAAATGTTCTGTGTTTTCTTGTGCCTCAGTGTGTTGGACAGGAGTGTGCCCAGCCTGTTCTCAGTATAGTGGAGCAGTAGGAGAGCTGAGCCCCTTCAAATGTGTTTGTTGGATTAGACCTCTTATTAGACTTCAGAAATATTGACAAGAGCTACAGCTCATTCTTATTTTCATTCTCCCTCTAGAGGTAAAATGAAGAAATATCTCAGTGGTTTTAATATCATGAGGCCTTAAATCTTAAATATTAATTTTCTATCAGTTTTGTAGCTGTTACCATCAGCTTACATCTATGCAGAGAAGGTGGAATCATTTTGGCTTGCCAGCCCCTTACAGATTCCCCCAAAACATGAGGACATTTTGCCAGGGAGTGGAGAATGAAGCCTGGTTGATCCCTTTAAACAGACCAACTGCCTGTTGAGAAGAGAATTCCACGTGCAAATTTGACTTTCTCTCATAAAATGAGCAAGGGAAAGGTGGTGTGCTAACCCTGTAATACCTGAAATGAGTCTGGCTAAGAGACAGAAATGCTTAATAAATATTTCTGCGTGATGTGAAATCATTGAATTGTTAGGCAGCAATTAACCTGATGTTTGTGTGGGCTGCTCCCGTTTGATTTTCCAGGTGAATATGTCTACAGACTTAGAAGGGACTGACATGTTGGCAGAGAAGGCTGACCGAAGGGAATACATTGATTTGTTGAAGAAAATGTTGACAATTGATGCAGATAAGAGAATTACTCCACTGAAGACTTTGAACCATTCGTTTGTTACAATGACACATCTGCTGGACTTCCCCCACAGTAACCAGTAAGCTCCCTTGGATGGGTTGTTTTGTTTCAGGATTTACTGGAAACACAGAGCAGCACTTCCCAGCTTTCTGTCAGTGCTGTTCTCTGCAGTTCCTGGCTGATCTGAAAATAGCAATGGCATGTGTAAGGAATGGAATGTTCATAAGCTTCCTTTTCATGTTTTAGGACATTCTTTGTTGGTTTAAAAGAACCTAAACCTAAAGCACGTGCATGAAGGTGGGAATCTGTCACACCTCTGTCCTGTTTTTACAAATCTGATGTTTTCCTTCTGTCGTTCTGTTCCAGTGTGAAATCTTGCTTTCAGAACATGGAGATCTGCAAGAGAAGAGTGAACATGTATGATACAGTGAATCAGATCAAGAGCCCTTTCACCACTCACGTTGCTCCTAACACAAGCACAAACCTGACAATGAGCTTTAACAACCAGCTCAACACAGTACACAACCAGGTATAGCATCTTTCACCTATTTTATCCTGATCAAAGACATGGAGTAGGCTAATTGGATTCCTTCAGGCCAAAATTTAAACTACTCTCCAAAATTTGTAGTCTTGTCTCAAAGTCTAATTCTCCAAAACTCAGGCCAAGGAGCCCCTTTACTTCATGTATTGAAAATTTGTCTGTCAGTTCAGCAACATAAGTAAAGTTGGTGCAATTCATGTTTTTTGTTCTGTGTTGTCTTAAGCTTTTTACCTCAAACATTTTCCAGGTGTTTTCCTCCTAGTTTAATATTGATGGTTCCTGCTGTTTGTTTGATAACAAAGAGAGATAAGATTTCAAGAGAGAAATGATTTTTTGTTTGTTTTATTTTCCTAGGCCAGTGTGTTGGCTTCCAATTCCACTGCTGCTGCTACTCTTTCCCTGGCCAACTCGGACGTCTCCCTGCTCAACTACCAGTCTGCCCTGTACCCATCCTCTGCAGCCCCAGTGGCAGGAGTGGCTCAGCAGAGTGTTTCCCTTCAGCCTGGAACCACCCAGATCTGCACACAGACAGACCCCTTCCAGCAAACCTTCATTGTTTGTCCCCCTGCTTTTCAAAGTAAGCAAAGAACCCTCTGTGTGATCCTGTGCTTTCAGTCGGTTAAGGCAGGAGAAGTTGGGATTTGCACTAAACTGAGCAAACTCTGATTTGGGAAGAGCTGTCTGGGTGTCACACGGGGCTCTTGCATCAGATGTAAGTGCAGAACCAGGTCAGACATGTGCAGACAGCTTGATTCTCTTCCAGGTCGTGCTGGAACAGGTGACAGGATCTTGCCTGCCTGGCTTGCAGGCTCCAGCTGGTTGCTCAACCAGTTTTTCCCCCCAGACTGAACACAGCAGCATTCCACAGAAAGCAGGGAACAGAGGAGCCAGACCTGCCTGAAAATCAGAGTGTCTTGCTGTGTTTGTTATCTCAAGAGCAAATATCTGGCGTTTGAGCCTCAGTTCACAGCTCTGATGCAGGTCTTTGCTACCAGCAGATTGTCACAGGCTGTGGGTCTGAGCTTAGCACAAGCAAAGCTCTGCTCATGCCTCTGTTCATCCTCAGGGTTCTGTAGTTGTGCTGATATCTGGATTGTCTTAGTCTGGAGGGGTATTTGTGATATGGGAACTGATAGTGTAAGGCTTGAACTCTGAACTTGTCTCAAGCAGCTTGGATTAGGTGTCTGTGTTGCAAACCAGACTCCACAGATCCGAGCTGCTGAGGGCTGGCTGTCATCATGGCCCTTCAGGATCCCAGCATGCAGAAGTATTTACTTCAGCTGGTGTTTTACTGGGATTTTATCAAAGCTTTTCTATCCCTTAATCTGACCATATCCTCTGCCCTTACCTGGTAGGAATTTGATTTTTGGAAACAAATGAAAGAAAGAACAATAAAGCAGCTTAGTGATGTGTCTTGTCCTCCACAGCTGGACTTCAGGCAACTACAAAGCATTCTGGGTTCCCAGTCAGGATGGAAAATGCTGTCCCAATTGTGCCACAAGCACCTGCAGCACAGCCACTGCAGATCCAGTCTGGAGTTCTCACACAGGTAAAAAAACCACCCCAAACCCCCTATAGACTCAACTGCAATTCCACCATGCAGGAGAACCTGCCTGAGTGCAGGGGCTTCTCAGGACACTCTGAAAGGTTAAATGCAGGTCACTTCTAAGACAGTATTTTCTTGGTTTGTTTTGTTTTTCTGGAATATTTAAAGTCTGAGCTATTTTATGTCATGTGCCTCCCTGGTTTTAGGATTTTGATTCAGTAATGGGAATAAATATGTGGTTTTCAGCTGCTAAAAACAGGCTGTGTTTTTTCAGGCATGGACACTGCCTTACAGGCAGTGCTGGTCATTTTTGCCTACACTTTAGAAATGTGGGAGGAGAAATCATTGCTGTGAGAAGTGAGATCCCAGTAAACAGAGGTGACAACACAGATTACTCATGCTCAAATTTCATCTTTAAATCAACACAATTATTTCTGAATCCTTCTCAACTAGTTACATTCTTAGTGTGAATTAATGTGTAGCAATGACATATCTATTTCCTAAGTTTGCAGTTTAGGCAATATGCAATACCAAAATTCACAAATCATTCTAAAAATGCTGTTTTAAATATTAGTAATGTGTCATAAATTAAAACCATTTTAATTTCCAAAAAGTAATCATTTACTATACCGTAAGTGCTCAATGATTCACAAGTTTTATTCACTGAAAATTTGTAGTTGCTTTTATAATTACGTGCATTTTTATTTATTTGCATAGTTTTAGTGTCTACTGACATTAACACATAGTCTGTTAGTTTTAGTCTTCAGGCAGTATATTGCACTTACCTTCTTGTAGAGGAGTAATTTTTAGCTTGTTCAGTCCAAATATTTTGGTGGCATTCTGTGATTGCTGGTTTCTGTAGCATTAATGACACAGGTCACGGTGTCCAAAAAGCAGAATCCACTTGAAGGCCCACCTGAATCCAAGAGTGCAAATTGTACACCAAGAATCTAATTTTAATTAGACATTTGGTCGCCTAGTACATGTCTGGGTGGTTTCATCACAGATAACTTTGCTCCTTCATGACACAAAAGACCTGCTGTGCCTTCCATGAAATCCCATAGTTTTTCTCAAAAGTTCTGTGTGTGGATTTGAGGGTCTGACAGCAAGTGCAGGGAGCTGCCCAGGCTGCAGTCTGTGCCATGGCTAGTGCAGCGTGGCTGTCACTTGCCCTCTGGGACCCAGCAAAGTGCCACTAGCTGAACTCACTTCGACTTCTGAACTGTGTCATCAGAGAGATCCCATCCCTAAATTTTTCCCCAGCCCGTTTTGACTTTTGAACTGTGTCATCAGAGATCCCATCCCTAAATTTTTCCCCAGCCCGTTTTGACATTTGAACTGTGTCAATAGAGAGATCCCATCCCCAAATTTTTCCCCAGCCTGTTTTGACTTTTGAACTGTGTCATCAGAGACATCCCATCCCCAAATTTTTCCCAGCTCATTTTGACTTTTGAACTGTGTCATCAGAGAGATCCCACCCCCAAATTTTCCCCAGCTCATTTTGACTTTTGAACTGTGTCCCTGGAGATGTGGTTCCCAGATTCCCAGCACCTCGTGCTCTCCCCAGGGAGAGGAGAGATCCCATCCCCAAATTTTTCCC
>VZRO01008508.1:442520-454070 GCA_013397915.1 Daphoenositta chrysoptera | reverse complement strand
AGTTTTTCTCAAAAGTTCTGTGTGTGGATTTGAGGGTCTGACAGCAAGTGCAGGGAGCTGCCCAGGCTGCAGTCTGTGCCATGGCTAGTGCAGCGTGGCTGTCACTTGCCCTCTGGGACCCAGCAAAGTGCCACTAGCTGAACTCACTTTGACTTCTGAATTGTGTCATCAGAGAGATCCCATCCCTAAATTTTTCCCCAGCCCGTTTTGACTTTTGAACTGTGTCATCAGAGAGATCCCATTCCCAAATTTTTCCCCAGCTCATTTTCACTTTTGAACTGTGTGATCGGAGAGATCCCATCCCCAAATTTTTCCCCAGCTCGTTTTCACTTTTGAACTGTGTCATCAGAGAGATCCAGAACCCAAATTTTTCCCCAGCCCGTTTTGACTTTTGAACTGTGTCATCAGAGAGATCCCATTCCCAAATTTTTCCCCAGCTCATTTTCACTTTTGAACTGTGTGATCGGAGAGATCCCATCCCCAAATTTTTCCCCAGCTCGTTTTGACTTTTGAACTGTGTCATCAGAGAGATCCAGAACCCAAATTTTTCCCCAGCTCGTTTTGACTTTTGAACTGTGTCATCAGAGAGATCCCATCCCCAAATTTTCCCCAGCTCATTTTGACTTTTGATCTGTGTCCCTGGAGGTGTGTTTCCCAGATTCCCAGCTCCTCGTGCTCTCCCAGGCCCTGTACGTGCCCGAGAGGAGCAGCAGGGTCCGGGTGTCGGTGTCGGTGCGGGCGCGTCCCTTCCCTCCCGCAGGGCGCCAGCGCGGTGCCCCTGCCTGGCCCTGCTGCCCGGCGCACTGACCTGCACTGACCTGCCTCAGCTCGTGTGTTTCACTCACTGCCTGATCTACATTTCAGGGAAGCTGTACACCACTAATGGTAGCAACTCTTCATCCTCAAGTAGCCACCATCACGCCGCAGTATGCGGTGCCCTTTACCCTGAACTGCGCAGCCGGCCGGCCGGCGCTGGTCGAACAGACGGCTGCAGTACTGGTAATTGCCTCCCTTGATTGTGTTCACTAACTGAGTTTTTGTTTTAACTTAGACTTGCAGAGGGCATGGAAGCATGTGCCATCTTGTGGCTGTGTTCTTGCTACATCTTAATGTCTCGTTGTTTTCCTCCCCAACATTGCTGAAGCACTGTCTGACTCTGACGTTTAGTGTGGCTCTGTAAAGAATCCAGATCCATTGACTATTCCCTTTGCTAGCCTAGTATTGAAAGCTCTTCTAAACTAGACCCTAGAAGAGTTGTAATCGTTCTTGTTCTTCGCTTACTCTCCTATCTTTGCCTTTTGATTGTGAAATACAAAGGAATCAGTCTTTAGCTTGACTCTGCTACAGGTACCTGGATGGCCAGAATTTGACCTACTTGGCAAGTTAGCTCTATATTCTGTTTCCAACACGTGTAAAGCTGCTTTGTGTGGAGAAATGTTTCAGATCATTAAGCACAGGCTAAAATCTCTAATGACAGCAAATCCTTTAATGTATTGCTTTGGCAGTTGATTTCTCTTAACCTCTGTTGAACATTGACAATAATTTTCTGGCCTTTTGTTATTTATAGCCAATCGCACGTAGCTTGCTTCATCCAGATAAAGATTCTGTTCTTCACAGATCCTTTCAGTTGATATGTATTTCTTGGTTGAAATTAAAGGTGAGCTCTAGTATCCAAAATGGCAATAGGTAGCTGGTAGGTCATTTGGAACAATTTTAAAAAAGGATGGGGGAAGGGAATGAACACACCTTTAAGAAGTGTATGTTTGCAAAATTGTCCTCTTCTGTATTCTGGCACCTGCATCAGAACAACTTTGCAAGTGCCACAAAGAAGTCATTGTAAAACTCCAGAATCAGATCAGTGAAGCTTATGAAAACATTGCAGTGCACTGAAGTGCTGGTATCCTCACATGTCCTTCAAAGCACATTCCATTGTGTGAACCATGTTGTTTCTTGTGGCTTTAAAGTGGTAGTTTGAATGTCATTTTCTTCCGAGAGGGAGGCCTCTGCTGAAGTGGAATTTGCTCGAGTCATACCTGTCCTGAAATTTAAACCCACTCATTTGAGTTCTTGTGAACCAAGTGAGCTGCTCCCTGGTTCTGAGGATGGGAAGGCAGGAGAGTGGGGTTCTCCTGGTCACAGCTCTGAGCTAAACAGACCCAGGGGTGCTTCTTCTTTCCTCCTGTTGAATTTTGATTGCTGAAAGGCCGCAATCTGGGCTCCAAAAACAGCAAGGGGTGACTGTAGCAGAGCTTGGGACACAAGTGAGTTGTTAGTGATGTTTTCCAAAGTGTATTTGGGCTTTGATTCAACAGGCAAATTCTGTTCTGCTGTGTGTGTGCAGTGGACTTGAGGTTCAACTCCCCTGTACAGCAGTGGAGATCAGAGCCGGCTGTCTCCAGACTCTGAGCCTGCATTCTGAGTTTCTCTGGAGGACTTGACTAGTTCTGTTTGGATTCTGGGAGCCTTTGGCGTGAATTTGCTCACCTTTAGTGCTTCCGACACTTCTCCCTTGCTGCTTCCCCTGAGTTTGCATTAGCCATTTGCTAAGCTTTGCATATTTTTGTCCTTCCTCTGTCAAAACAGTTCGTCGCTTGGAAGGCCCGATTTCTGCCTCTCATTGGGAATTTATATCTTGCTGTATTAAACTCTCTGCTTTGTCTTGTGCAGGTGTTGGCTTTTGGAAAGACGCATGGTGTGACTTTTAACATATTTCTCTTTTTATTTTTTATTTTTTCAATGTTATTGTTGTTATTATTATTATTATTCCGCTTATGTTGGCAGAGGTTTTAGCAGCTCTCTGCTTTGAAGGCTTCTTGTTCGGAACTGGTATTTGTACGAAGTGGATCTGTTACTTGCAGAAATATTGAATTTAAAACAGCAGGTGTTGCAGTTTAAGCTGCAAGAGAGAAAGCCATATATTATCAAAATCATGGAAATATTACGCTGTCAAATTTATTTGGACAGGAACATAGATAATATTAATGAATTGAACCTGCCTTTGTGTAACAGAATTATCTCTCAGTGTGGCTTTTCTTAAATGCTTCAGTTGAGGTGGGTGAATTTCCACAATAATAACGCCATCTCAGCTCTCTCAAAAGCAGAAATATTAAATTGGTTTAATGTTTTGGGACCTTTCAGCAGAACAGTGGTGTAAGTTTATGTTCAGAAAGAGTCCCAAGCACTGCTGCTGCACCTGGCAGTGCAATACCTGGCTGCATGTGATATAAACACTTGTTTTCTCCAGATGACAGCAGTGATAACAGAGATCAGCAAAATCTTGGGGAAGCTCATTCCTCTGGTTTTCTTCTTCTTGGGAAAACGTGCAAGGATGAGCTGTATCTCTGCAAGCTAACAATCCACCCCAGTGCATTTATTGCTTGGACAGATCTCTGCCTGCCCCTGCAGGAACTGAAGCCTAGTGAGCCTCGTGTCTGTGTTTGTTGTTTTGCAGCAGGCCTGGCCGGGGGGAACCCAGCAGATCCTGCTCCCTTCCACCTGGCAGCAGCTCCCAGGGGTTGCTTTGCACAACTCTGTTCAGCCAGCAGCCGTGATCCCAGAGACCATCAGCAGCAGCCAGCAGCTGGCTGACTGGAGGTAGGGATTGCAGGGGCTCCAGCTCCCTGCCAAGTGGGGATTCATCCATCACAGTGCCCAGAATGTCTCCTTTCCCCTCAGGGGCTCGGTGCAGCTCATGGTTCCTGCAGGGTAGTCATGGGATTTGGGTCTCGTGTGTTTTCTCTGCTCCAGGAATGCACATTCCCATGGAAATCAGTACAGCACCCTCATGCAACAGCCATCTCTGCTGACCAACCACGTGACGTTGGCCACAGCACAGCCTCTGAATGTTGGGGTTGCTCATGTTGTGAGGCAGCAGCAGAGCAGCAATGTGCCAGCAAAGAAGAACAAGCAGCCAGCACCGAGCACAGCCAAGTAAGGATTCCATTGCTTCCTTTCCCAGTCCTAGAAAAGCCATGAGTTTGTTTGTGGAGGTTGCCTTTATGGTGTGAAAAATGTGTCTTCTGATCACAGAGGCGTTGAGGGTGTAACTTTATTGTGCTACAACTGCATTTAAAGATGTCTTGGAAAAAGCCTTTGTGCTGTAGTCACCGATTTAAATTATTTTAATTTCAGTGAATGCAAGGACATGGTTGACCAAGTGCTTTGCTGTCTTTATTGAGGGGTTTTACACTCACAGGGTGTTGGTGCTGTAGCAATGCAGGTGACAGAATTGCTGACGGAGGGGTGGCAGGTTTCTGGCAGCATTCAGGTGGATCAGTCCCATTCAGAGCATCCCTGAGTGTCTTTGGCTGTGTCCGTGGCACTTTGCTGTTTGAGTGTCTGCACTGAGGTTCTGTTTGTGTATTCCAAGATGCTGCTGCTTCTATGTTCCTAACGCCCTTTGTCCCAGCCTGTGACCTGGAGCTGAATCCTGCTGTGCTTCTCCTGCAGGCCCAGCTCATCTCTAGAGCCTGTGCCCACCCAAGTGTACTCTCTGATCGGGAGCAGCCCCCTGCGCTCCTCCTCCTCCTCCTCCAACGTGCTGGTCCCCGTGCAGGAGCAGCACCAGCCCATCGTGATCCCTGACACTCCCAGCCCCCCTGTCAGTGTCATCACCATCCGCAGCGACACCGACGAGGAAGAGGACAGCAAATACAAACCTGCCAGGTGGGATGTTCATTTAGCCTGTGCTGGGCTCAGCTCATGCATCAGGGAGAGTGGGGAACACGATGTGGGCAGGCTCAGAAGAGCTGCATAAGGCAGAATATTCTCCCTCACATCTCTGTGCTGTTGTGCCTGTAGTTAATCCGAATCCTATCTGACAAGGAGGGAGGGTGTGAGACAAGGAGGGTGTAACCTGATGGGCAAAGCTAGAATGTTTCCCGTTTGCATTTTGTCTTTTTTTCCCTGCAGTTTGGGTATGAAGCAGAGATCCAACGTCATCAGCTACGTCACTGTTAACGACTCCCCTGACTCTGACTCGTCCCTGAGCAGCCCCTATGCCCCAGACCCCCTGTCCTCGCTCAGGAGCACTGGGGGGGCCCTGGAGCTGCCCAGCAGAGCCCCTGCCGACAGCTCCAGCTCCCGGACCATCATCGTCCCGCCCCTGAAAACGCAGCTCAATGACTGCATTGTAGCCACCCAGGCTTCAGGTGGGTATCTCAGGGGGCTCAGGGGCTTTGCCAAGGCTCAGGTGCTCTCCTGTCCCTGACACATTCATCCTCACAGTTTTGGACTTTGCACATTGGTCTTTGTCAGCTTTAGGTTTCACAGCTGCTGTTCTAAAAGCCTTGGTCTGTTTTTATAGTCCTGGATAAATTTACCTTTCATTTACATTTGGCTGCATTTAGAAAGAGCTGTAAACATTCCTGATGGTTTTTTAGTCACATTTAAAATCATCATTAAAGCAAAGTCTCTGTGACAGAAGCAGTCAGTTCAGTGCCTAGAGCTGGTTACCACCAGCATGGGAAGGGGAGGAGTGGACTAAGCTTGTGACATCTTCCAGGCATCCTGAGCAGCACCAGTAAGACCAAGCCAGTGGCCTCAGTGAGTGGGCAGGCGTCAGGATGCTGCATCACACCCACGGGGTACCGCTCCCACCGCGTGGGCACCAACGGCGTGCAGCCCCTCAACCTCAGCCAGGTGGGTCTGCCTGCCTCTGCTGGCCCTGGGGGTGCTCTAGAACTGCTTTAGAAACGTGTGAGGCAGGGGGAAGGGCTGGGTTGCAAGAGGATCGAGCGCTGATTCTTTGGAGCTGATTCTGTCCTGGGGTGGTGCAGGGTAGGACGGACTCTGTGGGGAGTACAGGGGAAGTTTCTCAAGGGAAAGGATTTGTTCCTGTACCAGAGGGCAGGAGAAGGAAGTGTGGTTATGTCCATAGTCTCTCCTTGTGCTCCTCGTCACACCTGTCTTACAACAGGTCCTTCTTGCCACTTGGGTGGGAGGGTGACACCAAGATCCAGCTATTGAATTAGAGTAGCTTTGAAGGCACAGTATGAGGAAATTCTGTAGTTCTTTACCTTTCTTTAGATCTCACAGAAGTCCAGCCAGGAGATTAAGACTGGCCTTTCTCTCTCAAACTAACAATTAACACCTGACATCTTTGAATGTTTCAATTCAAAGATTGGTTTCACTTCATTTCATGTCAGGACTCCTGATCTCAGGGTTACACTGCAGCAGCCTCTCAGCAGAGGAGTGTCACCCCTGCAGTTCCCTTCTGGCATGGGCACCAGACAGGTTTTGTGGTGCTAAAACGGGGCAGCCCTGCTGCCACCCTCCCAAGGTGCAGAGGAGCAGATGTGTGAGGACATCTGGGGCTGGGTCAGACCTAGGACCTGCCTGCATTTGTCCAGCTGTGGCACCCCAGGTTGTAGAGAACAAGTGTAACCTTTGTCCCCGTGGAACTGCAGCCACCCTTCTCAGATCTGCGGGAGGCTGTCACCAGGGAGGGTCTGCAGCTGGGTCAGGTGGGATGGAGGAGTCCATCAGGGGGCTCTGGCTGCCCCTTACTCACCCGAGCATGACCACTGACCCCATTTACTCCTTCCCCTGCAGAACCAGCAAACCACAGTGCTGGCCTCCCAGGAGAGAAGTGGAAACGCTGTCCCACGCCGGCAGCAAGCTTACGTGGCCCCCCTCCCATCAACGATTTCTCAGGCTCCCTACACCTTCCAGCACAGCAGCCCAGTGCATCCCCACCTGGCAGCAGCCACGGCCAGTGCCCACCTGTCCAGCCAGCCCCACATGTACACTTATGCCCCCACCACTGCTGCCACGCTGGGCTCCACCACCTCCATCGCCCACCTGTTCTCCCCTCAGGGCTCGTCGCGCCACGCCACCTACGCTGCCCACCCCAGCACCCTGGTGCACCAGGTCCCTGTCAGCGTGGGGCCCAGCCTGCTGACCTCTGCCAACGTCCCCCCCGCCCAGTACCAACACCAGTTCGCTCCCCAGTCCTATATTGGTGCTTCCAGAGGATCTGCTATTTACACTGGATACCCGCTGAGCCCCACCAAGATCAACCAGTACTCCTACTTGTAGTTCCCAGTAAAGCACTGTCCTGCGATGGGCCTGAGAGGTTGGAGAAGGATTTCAGGTGAACCTTTGCCTGGGAATGACTGCCTGGTTTGTGTTTCTCCCTGATCTGGTTGTATGTTGTTCCCAAATGTCTCTGGTGAGTTCAGTCACTAACTGAGCAGCATGCTTTGTTACCAGTACGAGGGTCACTAATTAAGTTTTTAAAATTTTACTTACTTTTTATAGATGCTTTTAAAAAATTCATGGTCACATTTATTTAAAATTGTTCTGTTGTGCTAATCAAAAGGGGTGTCAAATCAGTGTCTTGGAAGACAGATCCTGATGTCTTTTTTAACTTGTGTAACTTAAAAAGATTTGCAGATTCTATTTTAGCAGCTTGCACAAATCCACATTGCCACTAAAAATGTAGTGCATGTTTATCTCATTATGTTGCTGGGGCAGTTTTAAAATCAAATTTACTATTTTAACATCTGTTCTCTAATTCACTTTGTCTTTAACAAATTGCTAGTTCTGCAAAAGCCATTGCATCTCCAAATATGTTTCTGTCAAAGGTGTTTTGTTTACTCCTCTGCTTTGTTTAAGGACTGGTAGAGGCAGCTGCCTTATACCAGCAACATGATACATTCAGGAGTCCTGTAAACCCTGGAGTCTGCTTTGTTTCCTCGAAAATTCTCCATAACCCAGCTGAATTTTTGTTGTGTTCGTTGCAGAATTCTTCTAAGTGGTTCAAACTGTATTCAGGATCTCACTGTGTGACAGAGCTCAGCAGCTCTGTCAAGGGTGTTGTTGTCTCCAGTTGAGAGTGAATAGTGCAGCATTGCTCTAAAATTTGGTTTCTGCAGCTTATTAGATGCTGGCCCTATAATGGAGCTGGATTCCTTCACAGAAGCACAGGGCTTTGCTTTGTTCTGTTTTTCTTAATATTTTGCCTCACGTGATTCATTTAGGAGGGAGATGAATTTGAAATACAATGAAACATCACTGTATTGATGTGTACAGCTTTTTATACTCCTGTGAGCGTATCCTCCTGGATATGTCAGCAGCTACTCTAAAGCGCTCTTAACAAGACTTGTAAACAGTACGTGCATGTAGGAATTGCAACAAAAAAAAAAAATAGAAAAAACCAGACAAAAAAAGAGAAAGAAAAAGAAAAAAGGAAAAAAAAATCCAGATTTTAAAGTTTATTACTGAATTTAAAACTATTTTAGAAGTTTTGTATTGGTGGTGTTTTAATATTTTACAGAAAATGAAATATGTACATATTGATTAGAAAAATATAACAAGCAAAACTTCCTGCTAACCCCAAATGTTCTGTCTTTGTAATCAAAATGTGTAGTGATTATACTTGAACTCTGTACTTAGTGTTTGTCTAATTCTTAAACGTTCCTGGGGATGGAAGTGTTGTATCCTTTGTATTTAAACCAAAATGAATTGATTCATGTTGGAATGTATGTGATATAATGCAATGGTTAGAGCTCATCACTGTAGCACTGAGAGAGGAGTAGAGCTTCACGAGAGGAAAGGATACCTTGGATTTGTTTTGCACAGGTATGTGTGATGAAGAGTTGTTTGGTGTGTCCCCTTATTGTAGTGCCTTAAATGATGATGTAGTGTGACTAGAGTTTACAGTGAGCTTGCCTTACGAGGGACCAGCAAGCCCCCGTCGAATTGAAGCAATTCACCCACCCAGCTTTCCCCAGCCAGAGCAGCAGGATGGTGCAGAGCCCTCTCCCTGTCACCGCTCTCATCCCAGCTCCGTTCTTGTTCCCAGTGAAGCGACGTCCCCTCGAAGCTTTCCCCTGAAATGGCACATGTACTGTTAGTGTCTGTCAGTGCATTTCGAATAAGGTAGTGCTGGGAATGCATTGGAATGTTTAGTCTAATATTGCAGAAGTGATTAAATACGTGCAATCACTTTTATTAGGTTTAGTGTGGCGTTACCTTCCCCCACAGGAATAGCAGACGTGTCGTGTAAAATATTGCTAGCTTGGTGATAGAATATTTATACCAAAGAGAGCCTGCTGTAAAGCACATAATACCATTAAAAAGTTTTATAATGCTACTGCTAATGTGGAGTTGTTGGGAAGGTCTGTCAGCTGTAGCCCTGGTTAGTGTTCAGAGGAAATACTCACTTTGGATAATCAGTGCAGGTTTTGGACTACACTTTGTTTTCTTGGATCCCTTGTACTAGGAATTATTTCTCATCTAACACATAAAGTATCTTGTCCAAAAGGATGATATAAACTGGTTTGAGCAGTCGTGATACTGCAGCAATAAGAGGTTTGGTAACCTTGAACCCCAGTTTATGTTCCGTCCCAGCGGGAAGGAGGCCGGTCCCGAGCGGGCTGTGGCAAGAAGTGCCCAGGTCATTTCTGCAAGCCCACGTTCCTGCCAGAAGGAGCTGGGGACTGGCCTGAGCTGGCTGGAGCCAGGGAGGGATGGAGGGCTGTGGAACTGGACGGTAGCATTAGCCCACGTTGATGTTCAGTGTGTTTGTAGTCGGAGCACTTCCGTGAGCCTGCGGAAAACCAACCTTGCTATGCCACATCGTTGCTGCAAACGATGCTGTTTGTTGCTGTAGGCACTTTCTTGCTTTTTTTGACATTGCTTGTGTTCAGTACTTGCCTTGAGATACCTCTTGGGTACAGAGTTGTGCCTTTCCACCGAAAGGCAAACCGAGCTCCAACTCCCTGTTTCACAAATAGGACTTCATGGAAAACACTTCACTAACAGGAAAAAAAAAAAAAGACCTCTAGCAAAATCTGCTAATAATTTTGAGAACTTGTCCACTTTCCCCTAAAAACAGCAGCTTAAAATGTCCATTTAGAGACCTTGTAACACAATTAATCCCAATCAAATGTATTCCCAAAGCACGGTGTCATCTCCTCCACTGCCCGAGTTCCCAGAAGTGTTGGAACCAGGAGGATGAGATTTTACATAGGTAAAATCAAACGTGCTCCATTTGGAACAAGCTGTCAATACCCCAAAATTCCTCTGTGATACACAGCAAACCCCACCCCAGCAGGGCCAGGGCCTCCCAGTCTGGCCCCAGTATATGATGCCCAGTTTAGGTGTATTGTGTTCTGCTCTAAGGAGATACATCCCTTCTTCCCTGCATATCCCGCCTCAAATTGGGTTCAAGAATTGATTCTCCTCATTGTCAGAGCCCGCTACACATTTTTGGAGAGAAATCTGCTATCTCTGGATAGGAATTGGCATCCTTTAATTTTCTTTACAACTAGTTTGGGATTCACCTTTGGAATATTTGATAGCCGTGGTCCCAGCTAGGTTTGTCTGTGTGATTCTTGAGCTGTTCAATCAGTTTTCTCTTACCTGACCTGTATTTGCAGCTGTGATAGCCCCTGCAGAGGCAACTCCTGAGGCTTTCCTGCTTAGCACCTAATTGATGGGATGCAGTAATTTACCTCTGACTCAGCAATTTCTTTTAGTACATGAAACTAAATTGCTTCTAAATGACAGGATTGGCACAGCCCTGCTTTCTTTTTTTAATTTTATTTAAACTTCTGAATGGTGCCGCATGTCCACATGGTTGTTTGTTGCTAAACTTTATATAATGTGTGATTTCAGATTCAGCTTGAACTATATCTATCTCACTACATGTAGCAGTACATTATATGTAATGTTAGTATTTCTGCTTGAATCCTTGATATTGCAATGGAATTCCTACTTTATTAAATGTATTTGATATGCTAGTTACTGTGTAAAATTTAACTTTCTTTTATGGTTGTGCTCTTCCTTTTTACAAGCCGCTAGATACAGGTAGTTTCTGACAATTACTGATCTATGTTTGTATTGCTGATGTACTTAGGGGGTATGTAAAAATCATTTTAACAAAAGAAATAGATATTTAAAAATTTAATACTAACTATATGGGAGAAGGGTCCATTGTGAAAACATAGTTTATCTTTGGATTCAATGTTTGTCTTTGGTTTTACAAAGTAGCTTGTATTTTAAGTATTTTCTACATAATATGGTAAAAATGTAGAACAATTGCAATGCATCAATAAAAAGGGTTAATTTTCTGTACTCTATTCATTTGGTCACTTGGTCTGTTAAGGGGGGTGGGAGAGGGGTTTGGGGATATCCAGAATGAGGAATCGATGGTGCGGGATGCAGATCCAGGGTGTGGGTGCGGGATGCGGATTTGGGATGTGGGTGAGGGATATGGACTTGGGATGTGGGTGAGGGATATGAATTTGGGATGTGGGTGAGGGATATGGATTTGGGATGTGGGTGAGGGATATGGATTTGGGATGTGGATCCGGGATGCGAATTTGGGATGCAGATCCGGGATGTGGATGCGGGATGCGGATCTGGGATGCGGATTTGGGATGCAGGTCCGGGATGTGGACGCGGGATGCGGATCCGGGATGCAGCGGCACTAGATGGCACACTCGCCCCGGCACAGCACCGCGGCCCCGGCTCGATGGGCCCCTGCCCACGGCCCAGCAGCCCAGCGCCGGTGCCGCAGAACCGCCCGGCCCGGCTGCCGCC
>VZRO01008508.1:410467-442006 GCA_013397915.1 Daphoenositta chrysoptera | reverse complement strand
GGGGACACAAGCTCGCGGCTGGTGCCCACGGTGCTGGTGTGACTTTGCCTCCACCAGACCTGGGCACGGCCGAGGCTCAGGCTGGCCGCTTGCCTTGGGCATCTCTGCGGACAAGGAGCCAGGGCTGTGCCCTCGCTGTCCCACGGGCTGTCCCCACACTGCGGCTCACGAGAACTTGGCCTCCTCTCGCCCAGCGCTCCTGCGGTGCTCCCCACACCCCGCACCCCACACCCAGCCCGTCCCAGGCTCCTGCCCCATCCCCGCGGCTCGGGGGCACCGCTGGGGCACGAAGGGGTTAAAGCGCCCGGGGCTGGTCTGCGGGGAAGGAGCAGCCTCCCCTCCCTCTGCACATCTGGATTCAATAAGGGCTGGGGAGGCCGGAGCATTCCTGAGCACTGAGCTGGAGGCTGCTCTCGCTGCCGGCCATGGGGCCCTGGCGCTGCCTGCTGCTCCTGCCGCTCCTCGCCCCGGCCCTGCCCGCCCAGCAGCAGCACCTCATGGAGTACGTGGAGCGGCGCCTCACCCTCCTGGAGGTACGGCCCCACAGCCGCCCCACACCCCGCATCGCCCCTGACGGGGCTCCCAACCCTTCCCCGTGGAGGCCGGCGGGGCTGGGAGCGGGGCTGGGTGAGGAGGAGCTGGGATGGGGACGGAGCAGGGTGTGGGGTGTCCTGGCAGGACCCGCCAGGGTCCTGCACAGCCCAGCACGAGGATGCGCGGGAGCAGGATGGGTGTGGGAACACTGCGGGACAGGCGGATAGTGGGAGAGGGGGAATGGGAGAACCATGGGGACACCACAGGAATGGGAACATCTCGGCTCTGGGATGTTCATGGGAAAGCAGGGGCATTGCGGGGCTGGGAGAACCATGGGGCCACCACAGGAATGGGAACATCACGGCTCTGGGATGTTCATGGGAAAGCAGGGGCATTGCAGGTCTGGGAGCTTCATGGGGTCATGACAGGAATGGGGGCGTCAAGGATCTGGGAGCATCGTGGGAGAGTAGGGGGCACTGGGAGTTCAGGAACATCATGGGGGCATCATGGGGGTGTCACAGGAGAGCAGGGGCATTGTGGATCTGGGGCAACACGGGAATGGGGACATCATGGTCTGGGAGTGTCATGGAAGAGCAGGAACATTGTGGGTCTGGTAACATCATGGGAGCATTGCAGGAACGGGCATCACTGGTCTGGGAACGTTGTGGATGCAGCACCCCGGGTTTGGGAGCACCTCAGGAGCAGGAACAGGGTGGGATGGGATGCAGACACGAGCCCCGTGTGGCTCCGGGGGCTCCCACAGCCCGGGCAGGCTGGGACAGCTGCCACCGATGGGCTGTGAGGTTTGGAGACCTCAGTGTCCCCTCGGCACCCCAGGAGAGGATCTCACAGTGGCACGACCAGAGCAGCCGCTACTCCACGGAGCTGCGGGACTTCAAGAACCAGGTGCTGGGGATGCTGGAGGCGGCCGAGAAGGAGCGGGAGGCCATGCGGGCGGAGGCCGAGAGCGCGGCCGTGCGCGTGGACCGGCTGGAGAGGGAGGTGGATTACCTGGAGACACAGAACCCTGCCCCGCCTTGTGTGGAGGTGGATGAGACACTGATGGACAAGCAGGTGGCCACAGCCAAGCAGAGGAAGAACGAGAAGTACACCAAGCTCACAGGTGAGGGTCTGCCGTGGCTCCCGGGGGGACGGTCCTGTGTGAGGGTTACCCCAACCCCTCCCAGCCCACCCCAGTCCGAGTGTCCCCCAGCCACAGGCTGTGGCATCGTGTCCCAGCAGGGCATCTCAGGTGCCTCTGGCACAAGCTCCTGCATCCCCCCCAGCCTGGGAGCTGCATCCCAGCCCCGGTCTGGAGCTCTGTGCATCTCCGAAGCCTCTGGGGCAGGGCTGGGGTGAGGGTGGCTCCCCTGCCCGTGTCTCCAGGGGACTTCTCAATGCCACCAGGGATGCACTGAAACCCCTTCAGCGAGTTCTCAAGGCAGTTTCCTGAGGGCCGGGGTGGGACAGGGTGCGAACCCAGCGCGGGGCAGCAGCACTCCCGCTGCGGGGCCGGGCGGTTCCCAGGCTGTCACGGCTGCCCCTCTCCTGCAGATTGCAGTGACACCATCGCCAGCGTCAGGGCCATGAAGATCCTGAAGCGTTTCGGCAGCGCCTCGGGGCTCTGGACCAAGGACGCTGCGGGGAGCTCGGAGAAGATCTACGTGTTCGACGGCACCGCCAACGACACGGTTTACGTCTTCCCCCGCATGCGGGAGTTCACCCTCTTCTCTGCCACCCGCAAGGCCGCCCGCATCAAGCTGCCCTACCCCTGGGTGGGCACCGGGCACCTCGTCTACGACGGGCACCTCTACTACATCCGCCAGCAGGGCCTGTCCTTCCAGGTGATCAAGTTCAACCTGGCCAACAAGACGGTGGTGGACAGCTCGGTGTTCCCGGCCGAGGAGCAGATCCCCGTCTTCGGGCTCTCCCCCTCCACCTACATCGAGGTGTCGGCGGACGAGGAGGGGCTCTGGGCCATCTACGCCACCAAGGAGGACGAGAAGAACATGTGCCTGGCCAAGCTGGACCCCGCCTCGCTGGACATCGAGCAGATGTGGGACACGCCGTGCCCGCGGGAGAACGCCGAGGGCGCCTTCGTGGTGTGCGGGGCGCTGCACGTGGTGTACAACACGCGGCTGCCCAGCCGCGCCCGCGTCCAGTGCGTCTTCGATGTCAGCGGCACCCTGGCCCCCGAGGACGCCTCCCTCGTCTACTTCCCCAAGCGCTACGGCTCCCACTCCAGCCTCAAGTACAGCCCCCGCGAGAGGCAGATCTACGCCTGGGATGACGGCTACCAGATCATTTACCGCATGGAGATGAAGAAGAAGCTGGAGGTCTGAGGGGCTCTGGGCGCTGCCCGGCCCGGCCCGCAGGACGGCGTCTCTGCCCCTTCTCCCATCACTGTGAAATGAGGAGATGCTGGAGCCCCGCTCCAGCTGCCCCCCTGCGCTGGGTGTCCCTGCCTGGGAGCACCCTGCAGAGTCCTGGACTAATTTAATGAGGTTTTCTTTTCTGATATAATGAATAAATACTACGCAGCGAAGTGCGGCCACCTGCCTGGGGGAGCGTGGGGCGCTGGGCAGGGCTGTCAGAGCCCTGAGCTCCACGTTGCCCCTGAGACCACCCCAAAAGACGCTTCCCAAGGGTGGGGTGTCCGTGCAGGGCTCAGAGCAGCGAGCACAGACAGACCTTGGAGGGTGCCTGGGCGAGGGGCTGGGCTGGGGCGGGGGGCTGGGGTTTATGTTGGGGGCTTTGGGTGAGGGTTTTGGAAGGGCTTAGGGCGGAGACTGAAGCTGAGGCTTTGGGCAGGCTGCTGGTCAGGGCCAGCTTGTTTTTCCACGTACAAAACTGTGAGCAAACAGCAAAATCCCTTAGTCTGGGAGGACAACAGGAGAATGGCCCCAGCCAGCAGCCCCAGATGTTGCTGATTTACTGAGTTTGTTCCTAACGGAGCACAGGCGACTTCCCCCCGCAGCCGCAGAGTCTCCACCTTATGTAAGGCCCTGGTTCCCCCATCCCCTTCCCTTCCCTCTTCCTCTGGCCCGGAGTTCCTGCACAGAGCAGCCCCAGAGGGGATGGAGCAGGACAGGGCAGGTGCTGGGAGCCCCTCGGGGGCTGGGGACAGCCCCAGGTTGCCACCCGGCCGTGTCCTTCCTGCCCCAGCAGAGGCTGTCCCTGGTGCTTCAGTCACCCCACACCCCTGCAGGGTGCAGGATTCGGCCCATTTCTGTCCCTGGGCCCCCCAGAAAACCAGGATTGCTGTGATTTGTTCCCGTCACAACATCTGAGTGCACAGAGGATGGATTAGGAGGTGTTTCAGTGCCGTGAGCGTCCCTTTTTCCCGTCAGAGGTCGATTCTGGGGACAAGCATTGAAGCCATGGGCTGGGCTGGCTGGGTGAGGGTTGTATCCTGCTGGTGCCAGTGCCAGGCTGCCTTTGGGGTGAGGGGCCAGGAGCTGCCTGGGCACCCCAGGGAGGTGCCAGCCCCACCGGGAGCACCATTCCCAAGCACCTGAGGGGCCCCCACGGCCACCTGCTCCCCCAGGGCTGTGGTGTGGCCGTGCCACCCCCGTACCACCCCAAAGCCCATCCAGCATCCCCCCGTGCCCAGCTCCAGCCAAACTGTCCTGAGACGTGGATGGCACTTGGTAATTGCCTCAAGTTCTTTGGTATTATAATCAAATTGGTTGCATAAGAAAAATCTTCAAATACACACTTTGAATGACTGTAATTGGCTGGTGCTGAAAGTTCAACACGCAGTGCAAGTCAAGCAGAGAAACTATCCAAGTGTGAAGGACTCTGTGAACTGTCAAGTTAATTTATGGCCCTTTTCAAGATCAATAATGGCGGTAACAGAAATATAATTCTCAAAAATCTCACAGTACTAAATAATTACACTGATGATTTCTCCGGCTTGAATTAAAATTGATGGGGCGGTAATGATTCTGCACCAAAAACCATCTTGTAGCCTGGAACAAGTCCTGCACAGTCAGACCTGTCCTTTCCTGTGACACCTGGAGCCTTCTCCTCTCCAGGTGAGCACCCCCAGCTCTCCCAGCCTGGTTCCAGAGGGGCTCCAGCCCTCGGAGCAGCTCCGTGGCCTCCTCTGGACCCTCTCCAGCAGCTCCAGCTCCTCCCTGTGCTGAGGACCACGGGCAGAGATGCCCCGCACTAAACCAGGACCATCAGAGCCCCACAAGCTCCTGTGGAATTTGTTTTGTACAAACACTTGGGGAGTGAGAAGTAAAATGAACAAAATAACTGCAGTGCCCGATGGGCTTCTAGAGCACAGCACTTATCTCACACTCCACATCTTCAAAGTACTCCAGGAAACATCAGCTAATTAATCCTTGGAATAATTCCCGTAAAACGGAACAGCCTTGTCTCCATCTGCTGACAAACACTGAGACAAAACCCGTGTTTGATCATGAGGGGTGGCTCAGCTCTGAGCTGGCTGGGGGCACATTGTGACACGGGGTGGGGAGCAGGACCCTCAGTGCTCTGAGTGCTCCCAGCTCAGGGAATCAGGGAATGTCCTGAGCTGGAAGGGACCCACAGGGATTATCCAGTCCAACCCCTGTCCTGCACAGACACCCCAACAATCCCACCCTGTCCATCCCTGGCAGCGCTGCCCAAACACTCCTGGAGCTGTGGCAGCCTCGGGGCCGTGCCCATTCCCTGGGGAGCCTGGGCAGTGCCCAGCACCCTCTGGGAGAACCTTTCCCTGATCCCCAACCTAAACCCCCCGGACACAGCTCCAGCCGCTCCCTCAGGTCCTGTCCCTGCTCACAGAGGGCAGAGATTGTCCCCAAGCTGCCTCCAGGATGGGGTCACCCTTCTCATCGTGCCAGAGCTGAGTCCCTGCCCTCCCCCAGTGCCACGGAGGAGTGTGAGGGACCTCAGACAGGCCTGTCTGGGTGACTCTCCTGCCAGATATCCCACAGGAGAGGGGTCACTCATGGAAGAGAGGAGAGCAGGGACACAGGTTCCTGTTTGCCATGGGATGGACACTCCCCACCCTCACAGGGTGGCTCTGCCACCTGCAGGTGCCAGAACTCATCATCTCCTGCCAGGGTTATCGATTCCTTTCTTTTCTTGTTTAAATATTTATTAACCCCATTGGGAGAAAGCAAAGGTTGTGCCACAGCTGGGGGAGTTGTTGTCAGAGCCCTCGGTGCCCTCAGGGGTGTTGACTGTCCCCATCAGCCACCCTGGCACTGCCCGGCCCCAGCCAGGACCCCCAGTGGGAGCAGCAGCACCTCCAGCCCTGCCCATGGGACTCAGGAATCCCTGGTGGGATGCAGGGACCCCAGAAGGATGCAGGGACTTCCAGCAGGATGCAGGGACCCGGTTGGAATGCAGGGACCGTGGCAGGATGCAGGGACCCCTGGTAGGATGCAGGGATCCAAATGGGATGCAGGGACTTCCAGCAGGATCCAGGGACCCCGGTAGGATGCAGGGACCACAATGGGATGCAGGGATTCCAGCTGGATGCAGGGACCCCTGGTGGGATGCAGGGACCACGATGGGATGCAGGGATTCCAGCTGGATGCAGGGACCCCTGGTGGGATGCAGGGACCCCAGAAGGATGCAGGGACTTCCAGCAGGATCCAGGGACCCCGGTAGGATGCAGGGACCACAATGGGATGCAGGGATTCCAGCTGGATGCAGGGACCCCTGGTGGGATGCAGGGACCACGATGGGATGCAGGGATTCCAGCTGGATGCAGGGACCCCTGGTGGGATGCAGGGACCACGATGGGATGCAGGGATTCCAGCAGGATGCGGGGATTCCGGCTGGATGCAGGACCCCATCGGGATGCAGGGACCCTGGCAGGGCTGCCTCAGGTCCCTCTGTCCTGTGTGGAACTGGATTTTTGGCGCTGCTCCCAGCTGCCCTGCACTGCCCCAGCCCAGGCTGCCCTGCCCCTGCCCTCCCAGCCATTCCTGCTGAACTGACAGAGTTTTGGGAAAGTTCAGCCTTGACTCAAGGTCACCAGTGGCAGAGACTCCCTGTTCTCCCAGTTTGGTCCTGTGCAGGTTACCTGGAGCAGACAGGGACAGCCAGACCCTCTTGTCCCAGAAGGTTGTGAAAAACCTTCGTTCCTTCATTCCCCTGGCTCTGGTCCCGTTCAGCCCCCAGTGCAGGCGGCTCTGGGGCCGGGATTGCTCCTGTTCCCCCTTCCAGGGCTGCAGCAGGAGGTGGCCCCACACCCAGCCCCGGGCAGGGGCAGCGGGATCATCCTTTCCAAAAGGAGGGGTTAGTGGAAAATATGGTAATGGGGCCGCTCCAGCCTTCCTGGGAGTCTGCAGCTCCTTGTGCTTTAATTGCCAAATACTTTATCTCTTTTAAGAAAAGCCTCTATAAGTAATAATCCCTTTCATCTCTGCTCCTCTTGAAAAATACTCCTCTTTGCGAGGCAATCTGGTCAAATAAATTGAGAAGTTGTGTTATCAGTGGGAAAGAGAAACTGAGATCTTTGGGCTAATTTTTCCTCCTTTGTCTAATTCTCAAGGATATTGACTTTATTCCCCTCCCTGCCTCTTTTCCAGCTCATAGGAGCTATTGATAAAGTGAAATGGCTCTGCGTGTCCTATTAGAAACACGGGAACTAAAATTAAAACCAGGCAACTTAAACAAGTGCATTATGAAGCTCCCATTGTATTGAAACAGGAAGAGGGGGATAATTCTCCATTTAATACTTTCTTAATGGCTGGTTGGCAACTCTAATCACTGGCTTTTAACTTCGAATAGGTTCTTCTGCCCACGGAACATCTGGTTGAGGTGTAACTCATCACACATGAGTCGGGAGGCAGCAAAGGGAGGCAGCAAATCCCCCCCCAGGGATCGACAGCGGGGCTGGGGGCTTGGGGTGAGCTGGGATGTGCCAAAAGGGACACGGAGAGGCAGCACCTCCCTTACAGTCCTCGGCATTTCCTAATGGAAGTGTAGAAAAAGTAAAACCAAATTCACCCAAAACTCTTCCTGACATGGGAATCGTCCTGCTGAAAGTGGGGTCTGGTAACTGGGCTTTGGAACAGCCCAGCTCCGTAATTTCTGATTTTGGCACTGTCAGTGAGCTCAGGGAGCTGCAGAGCACTCGGTGGCTTTGGGGACAGGAGGGCTCTGGGTGCAGGGACAGGAACTGCGGGGCAGAGCCCTGGGGGTCCCCTCATCCTCAGCCATTTCTGCCTGGGGGAGATCCTGACTCTGCTGCTGAGATTTGAGGATGAGCACATCGTTCCCCAGTTGGGCCCAGCCTGTCCCCACATCCCCCAGCCCCTTTTTCCTCCTCGGACACCAAACCCAGCTCCTGCCAAATCCTCCGTGGCACAGAGCTCCCCTCATCCCTCCCCAGCCCCCCAAACCCTCCAGAGCACTCACAGCCCCTGCACTGTCCCCTTCCTGTGTCAGAGATGTGCTGCATCCTCCCAAAGGAAGGGACA
The DNA here is from genome assembly GCA_013397915.1 of Daphoenositta chrysoptera. Taxonomy (NCBI): domain Eukaryota; kingdom Metazoa; phylum Chordata; class Aves; order Passeriformes; genus Daphoenositta; species Daphoenositta chrysoptera. Next base: position 434,024 of record VZRO01008508.1, on the reverse strand, counting down.
CAAACTGAAATCTCTTTTTAAAGAATGTGAATTCTGCACAATGATAGGGACCCTGCAGAGCTGGGTCCCCCCTGCCCCAGCCAGCCTGGGGATGCCCAGGCTCCTCTCATCCTTCCCAGTGTTGTCTACTCCTTCCTTCCCTCTGGAAATAAAATTAAGTCTTCAAGCTGGCAGCTCACAGCCCTGTCGGAGGAGCGGCGGCTTGTGACGCACCAAGTTTCAATATTTTCTGGACAGTTTCATTTACTAACAGATTTTTCTGCTATTTTGGTTCTTTGATCAAGATGGATTATTTTCCCTGAGCTGCTCCCGTTTGTGGTAATGTGTCTCCATCCCATGCAGGAAGGATTTTGCTGACACGAGGAGGACCCACACCGGTGGCTGGCCCCATCCCAGGGATTTCACACATCCTGCAGTCTACATGATTTCACCAGGATTTTCTTTGGGGTGTTATTATTACTAATGCTATTATATCAAAGTTGTTTCCTGAGGACAGAAAAATACCAGCTCAGCTATTCAGCTAAGCAGTTCTTTAATTTCTTGCCTCTCAAAATCAGCTCCCCTGTGCCTTTTTGGAATAGATCTGAATGTTCTGCTTTAATCCCTCTTCCTGAGGCAAAAGTGCTGAGGGGTGAAGTGACTCTCACTGGGAAAGGAGGGTTGGGGTCTCTTTCCCAGTGCTGCAACTCGGGGATCATGAAATCATGAAATATTGTGTAGAGAGGTTTTATCTCTTTGCTTCCAAATCCCTCATCCCCAGCTGGGATGGAGCAGCAAATTTGGGGTTCCCAGCCCTCCTGAGTTTCCATCTGCTGGCTGGGGAAGGATGAGGGGTGCAGCCAGGGCAGGGGAGGCTGGAGTGACACCAGGATGCAGAATTTGGGGGGAGCTGGAGCAGTTCCCCCCCAGCACAGCAGCCCTGGCTCTGCCCGTGCTCCTGTGTCCTCCTGCTGCAGGTGGCCAAGGACCTGGAGGGAGATATAACCATGGTAACTGGGATTATCCCGGAAAATTCCTGCTGTTACTGCAGAGGTAGGGTCAAAACAAACAGAAATTATCAATTTTTCTCTTTCTAATAAAATGCAGAAGTGTGTTATTGACTCGCTAATTGCTCAGCTAAATGGATTTCCCCTAAATTACCTCCTAACCCTTGTAAATGAAAATGATGCAGAGATTAGCACTTCCATGGATTTGCTCAGGGGAGAAAAAACGGAAGGTCTGATTCCCTGCTCGTGGCAGGGGGGCTGGAACTGGATAATCTTTAAAGTCCCTTCCAACCCAAACCATTCCATGATTCTGTGATTCCCTTTTAACCTAAAATTGCTCCAAGCCTTGCAGCCCGGGGGATCCTTGGCACCACACAGGCCACGGAGCCACACTCGGCTTTGTGAGTGGCTGCTGCAGGAGATTGCAGCTCTCAGCTTGGCTGGAAATTGTCAATTCTCCCCTGAGTGCAGGTTTTCAGGAAATCAGGGGTTTAAATGAGAAGTGTTCCTCTCCAACTGAGCCCCTCCAGTATCAGTGTCAGCTGCCGCCTCCTCCCGTTCCCGACCCGGGCTTGCCTCGGAAATTGAAATGTTCAGCTTGTTAGAGAATAAATGAAGAAAGAAATATGATTTAATCAAGAGACATCAGTACCAATAAATTCCATGAAATTTTGCCCAGCTGGGATGTAGTGCCATCATCCCCTCTCACGCTCAGCTGTGTGCTGGCAAACCAGGCAGCTCTGAGCCTGCTCTTCCATTCTCCTCTTCACTGCAAGAGCCACTTCCAGAGGCTTGGAGGGACATGCAGGTTTGGGAAATAATTATTTTAATTGCATCATCAGCTCCATTCCTGCTGCCAGGAACTTTTGTTTTGGGAATGGCAGCAGCATCCAAGAACGCCAGGGCAGCACAGCTCTCTGGGTGGCATCGCCCTGGAGGGATGAGCTTGGAAAGGTCCTGATCCACTCCACCACCATCCCTTTTGTCTGGAGAGCCCAACACAGCTGGGTCTGCACTCCCAGGGGGGCACTTGAGCAGTCCCACAGCTGCTCCCAGTGAGCAGCCCGAGGAGGAGAACCCTCCACACCCGTGGGATGCTCCCTGGTGCGGGGTCCTGCTGTCCTGAGGAAGGAGGGCAGAATTCCCTCGGCGCTCAAGGAGCAGCTGGAACATCCCTGCGGAGGGAGCAGCTCCGTGAGGACACAGGGCAGCAATCAGAGGGTCATTAGACAGAGCCGAGGTTCTGCGACAGGCAGCAAGGTGCTCCTGCTTTCTGTAACCATCACGTCCCAGGAAAACCACATTAAATCGTCTCCGGGAGGTGGGAGCCGTGCCTGGAGCTGCTCCCAGCCTTTGGAGCAGAGGTGCTCCAGAGGGTTTTCACCCTGCCCGGGACCGCTCCTGTGGCAGGGAATGGTCCTGCGGGAGGACCAGTGTCCGCACTGGGATGGTGCAGAGCGGAACTGGGACGGGGAGAGGTTGTGGGGCATCCCCGGAGGGGTGGGCGGGTGGTCTCCGGGAAATCAGCAGAGCCATGAGCAAAACCCTCCCTCGTGTCTCTCAGCCACCCGAGAGGAACGCCGGCAAAGCCACTTAATTAAAAAATTACCGCTCCTCCACTCTGTCCCTGCCGACAGCCACAAACCCTCAACCACGGCAATTTGAAATGGAGAGGGATGTGCAGCTGCTAATGGGAGATTAGGAGAAATCTTCCACTTTGGAAGCAATTAACGAGCCAGAAAAGTATTTGCATGTGTGAATTGGATGGCTGGGTCGCTCTCTCCATCCTCCGCGGGGCTCTGCGATGTTTCCCTGCCCGGGCTCCTCTGCCCAAATTCCCCCCGGGCTGCCCCACATCGCATTCCCGTGGGATGCCCTCGGGGGTCCGGCGCTGGAATCGCCACCGGGCCGCTCCCGACAGCTCCTCCAGCCCCGGGGAATGAGGATCTGGCACGGATCTGCCACATCTGGCACTGCAGCCGGGAAAATGCCGCTGGGATCCGGGGTGGGGTTGTCCCCTAATCGCATTTTCCCTGTTATTTCGGGTGCCGCAGGGTACCGCGGCTGCTCTCGGCTTTGATGCCGGCTGTTCCCACGGCAACGGAGCAGGCTCTGGGTTTGTCCTGACCCATCCAGGTACTTTATTAGCTTTAACGAACTGCATTCTTAAGAGAAGCCTATATTGGATTTTTGAAATATATGTGCTTTAAATACCATGTTTTTAATTAAAAATGACACGGGAACGTAAGATATATAATTATATTTGCATGACTAACGCACTGTCTTAAATATATATATATATATATAAAGCTGTAAAATACAATTACAAATTATCCTTGGGAAAAGTCCAGAAAAAAATTACGTTTCTTGTACATTTAAGTAGCATTGCTGCTGCAGGGGTTTGGGAGCCAGGCAGAGCTCCTGGGATGCCTCTGGCTCTTGGACAGAAATCCAGAAAATCCAAGCATCTGCAAAGAGGACACACATTCCACTTCTCCCAGGCTCACCTGCAGCTTCTTGTCCAAGCGGATTTTGGAGTGATGCTCACCCCAGCAAAGGAGCAAACTGCACCACCTCTTGTTGCCAAATGAATCATGGAATCACAGGAGGGTTTGGGTGGGAAGGGACCTTAAAGCTCATCCAGTCCCAGCCCCGACACCTTCCACTATCCCAGGCTGCTCCAAGCCCTGTCCAGCTTGATACATCCCTCTCCACTGTGTCTTAAAGTAAAATATCAATTGCCAGGTTTTCCCTTGTGTGTAATTGACCTGGGCTGGGACAGAGGGCACTGAGCACAGACTGACTCCTTCATCATACAATGGTTTGGGTCAGGAGGGAACTTAAAGCCCATCCAGTCCTACCCCTTGCCATGGGCAGGGACACCTTTCACTGTCCCAGGCTGCTCCAAGCCCTGTCCAGCCCTTGGACACTTCCAGGGATCCAGGGGCAGCCACAGCTTCTCTGGGCACCCTGTGCCAGGGCCTCCCCACCCTCACAGGGAACATTTCCTTCCTAATATCTAAACTAAACCCACCCTCCTTTAGTTTAAAACCATTCCCCCTTGTCCTAATGCAGCAGGGATCCCCTGCACCGTGCTGGGATAACCCAGGTCTCCTGGGACATCCAGTGCTGGGATGAGCAGCCCAGCCCCCTGTGCTCCTGGGTTTGCTCATCCAGGAGCTGCGACTCCCTGGAAATGACAGGCAGGGTTTGCAGTCCCAGGGAGAACATCCTTGCGTGAGGCATTAGAAGCAGAGATGAGATCCCTGACCTGGCATTTAAATAAGTGCACAACTGCACTGATGGATAATCTTAATGGCAGGGAGAACAATGGGGGCCCTGGGGGAGAGAACCTCTGGCGAAATGAGATTGAGAACTCTGGGGTTGCCTAATTAGAGACACGATTAGGAGGGCAAATAACAGAAGTAGTAAAAGTGAAGAACAAACAGAGGACTGAGATCAGGATCTCGAGGATCAGGACTGTAATTTTCTCCAATGAGCTATATATAATTTTCTGTCTAATTTATTATCTTGCAAGCAAAGATAAAATTATCTGGACTGACATTGCTTGAACTGAAGACTGAAGGAGGATTGGGATGTGTTTGGGACTGAGCCCATTGATTGAATGCTTTTTCCAGGCTAATCAAGAATTATGTGTAAATAGAAGGTTTGGGAAGAAATAGAATAAAATTGAAATCAAAGCACACAGAGCTGCTCCTGCCAGAGAGCTGGGTCCAGGGAGGGGGCAGGGCAGCTGGAGTTGCCCTGTGCCCACAAACCCTTGTCTGCCACCACTGAGTCACCCTTTGGAGTGGCAGCAATTGCCACGAGACCCAGGAATGTCCTCTGTGTCCCTGCACTGCCCTCTCCTCTCCTTCCAGCATCCCAGGAAGCTGCACAGAGCTGGGTTTGTGATTCTGAGTCCCAGAACCCCCATCTGTCAGTCCCTCCCTCCAGCTCCTGGCACCCAGGTGGGGTTTGCCACTCTTGTTCCCCAAAACTTCCCATATATAAGTGATTCCCAGCCATGGAGACAGAGGCAGCCTTGCTGTGGCAGCTGTGACACACACATCAATACTGAGGTTAAATTTATGTCTTAGTTGCTACTTTTTCCCCTAAGGTAATTAGAGACCATGTTTGTTTATTTCTTAAACCCTTATAAAACCCCAGTTGTTTTCTTCCTCTCTGGCCTTTTTGTTTTTTTTGGTGTGTGTGATTTGCCAACCTGTGAGTAGCATTCTGTAATTAGCAATTAAAGGCCACATTTGGAGACTAAATATAAATTGTTATGACAAGATTCTTCACTTTGCCAAACAAATGTGTTGCTGATGTATGAAAAAAAACCCCATCACACAATAATGTGATCAGTGGGAAGCCAATATTGGAGAGTATCACCCTGGCTGGATATTGGGAAGAAATTCCTCCCTGTGTGGGTGGGGAGGCCCTGGCACAGGGTGCCCAGAGAAGCTGTGGCTGCCCCTGGATCCCTGGAAATGCCCAAGGCCAGGCTGGACATTGGGGCTTGGAGCACCCTGGGATGGTGGAAGGTCCCTGCCCATGGCAGGGGTGGAATGGGATGGGTTTTAATGTCCCTTCCAACCCAAACCATTCTGGGATTCCATGTCTGAAACTCACTTCCCACTGGATGTTTTCCATTTTTTTTCTCAGATACAACTTCTTTTGTTCACAAGTTGGTGGGAGGGCACAAGGCTGGGACAGTTTCCAGCCCTCTGGTCCCTCGCAGTGAGCTGGACCCGTGGGATTTCCCTTGTCCCCGAGTCCCCACATTAAACCAACCATCACTGCATGGCCACCCTCCCTCCAGTGCCCCCTACCCTCCCTGCAGCCCCTCAGTCGCTGATGAAATTGGAGACTGTGAGACCAAAACTGAAGAGAAAGGAGGGAAAAAAATGAAAGGAAAGTCTGGGAATGCTCCATGTGTTTGTTTTGCTTGCAGTACTCAATAAAACAGACTGTTCATTTGTGGCTGCTTGCAGCAGCATCCTCCCCTTTGCAGTATTTCAAAGGAGCCCCAGGATGGCCAACCCTCCTGTGGGACGTGGCCCTGGGGTGACCCTCCTTATTTTGCTTGGAAATAATTGAAATTTCTCTAAGAGTTGCTATTACAGGGTTGAGAGCAGCAAGTAAGGAGCAAGAAAACAACTCAACAAATCTTGACATGGCACTTGTGCTGGGCTCAGCTCCTTCCCAGAGCTCTGATCCCTGCCTGGGTGAAAGGGAACTGTTTGCCCTGGTAGGTGGAGCTCATCTTCATGAGTGTGACCAATCCCCCTGATGCCATGATGATTTTTTGCCTTTTCCTTTATACCCCTTTTCTATACTTTTTCTATATTCTTAGTGCTTCTAGCCCTCATTCTTAGACTTAATATTTTGTTAAGCCAAGAGACCGAACATCTTGGAAGCCCCAGACACCAAGGGCCTCTCCAGAACACATCCTGTACCCTGAGCTGGGCCCAGCCAGGGGAAGGTTCCTGGGGCGGGGGTTCCCTGGAGCCTCTCCCTGGGGAATCTCTGCTGGATGTGCTCATTTGTGAGGCCCAGGATGTGATCCCGAGTGCCCGTGGGTGGCATTCCGTGTGCTCTGGGGCATTGCCCCTGGCTGGGCTGCACCTGAGGGGCCTGCAATAAATACCCAGGGAAAAACCCTTTTTCCCTTCTAACCGTGTTTGGCTCTTCATTTTAAGACCAGGAAAAGGCATCACCCCCAGTGGCTGCACCAGGGCAATGACAAACACACAAGGGGCTGATTATCCCCTGGCTGAGGGTTGTGGCAAAATCTCAGCATTTAAAATATAAATGTGGGGGGTGGGGTTGAGCCACCCAGGCGTGGGTGTTATTCACTAACGTGAGATCCAGTTTTCCAGCAATGCAAGTGACAGCCAGTATTGAGTGGAAATTGATTATCTGTGTGAAGCAAGGATTAAAAATAGCAGCTTTGTGTCAAACCCCACGTATGTTTTGACTAAATCCTCGATAACAAGGAGAATGGATAAAAGATGGAGATTATACAGAGAACGCCAAAACCCAAAAAGCCTGGATTAGAGAAGAAAAGGATTTGAGTGGGTTGGTGCAATTAATGATTGTCAAGTGCCATCAGCTGCGACTGCTGTGGCATCTTCTGGGGACGTCTTGCCCTTTGGTTTGCCAACCTGCCAGAGGCACTGCCAGCTCAGTGCCCTGCTCCCCTGAGGCTCCTCCAGCTCAGGCAAAGGTCCAAGGGCTCGGGGCCAGTGCTTGACCCAGCCAGTCAATCAGATTTAACGGTCAGAAACTCCTCCCCATAATTAGATGTGGGACATTCCTGGAAAGGACAATGCTCTCAGAAAGGTTGTCCTCCCCTTGTTCCTCAGCAGAAGCCCACAGAACGCTCTGTGCTGGGAAACTAACACAGTTTTAGCACTTTTTTTGTTGCAGTGTGCATGAAATACACTTGTTGCTGCTGCAACTGGTGCTCAGCTGCTCCCCAGGGCTGGTGTGACTGTCCCAGCCCAGCCAGGAGCTGCAGAGCTGAGGTCTCCAAGTGGCACCATCTGCCCTTGCCCAGCCCCACACGGTGCCAGGCTCCATCATTATCACGTTTTATGGCTCCCACTGTGATCACTGCACCCATCCAAAACCACACAATTCCTGCTTCCACAGGAGGAAATGTTTCACCAGACAGGGCAGCACTTACAAATAAAATCATTTTATTGAGTTTCTGCTTCTACAGCATGTGGCACATAAAGAGAATTAAGACACAAGGTGTGATGAGGAATGATGTATTTACCCTTCACTGAACAAAGGATTCATCTCACCCAGGAGCAATGCAAACACCCCTCTCTGCCAGCCGTGATGTGCAGCCAGGGGTGACACGGTGACATTTGGGAAAATGGAAACTGAAGTTGACCTGAGGATTGTGGCTGATGAACACAGTCCTGCTAACCTGAGGGGAGGAGAACCGGCTGCCTCGCTCGCAAATTCTGCCTCAAAACCAAAATATTTGCTTTTGCTTGATTTAATTAGGGTGGAATAAACAGCACTAATGCACTTCTTAACTCAGAGAAAAATCTGTGATGAGAAAGTGTCCAAAATCCACAGCTGGCTGATAAAGATCAGCTGATTTAGCTGCAAAGCCAGTACTTGGGATATTCTAACTTCATTTTTGGCCTCTGCAGCCAAGGAACCAGCAAAACTTCATTTTCCTTTTTTTCCCAGAACTTGACTTTCCTTCAGGGTTTGGGCTGAGAAACTTTATTCTTTAAGGAAGTGCTGACAGTCTCGAGAAAATGTTTGGAAGCTTTTTTTAGCATCGGCCATGTTTCTGTGTTTCCCTTTCCCCCTTGGGTCACCCTTAATTACTCGAATGAGATAAGAAATAGAGATCCAGTGGTCATGCAGGGGTGTCACCCATCTCTGTCACATCTGCCCCCTTTTTTTCTGAATCCCACCTGTGGCAAGGCCGTTCCCTCCGCTCCAGACAACGCGGGGATGTCCTGGGGGATGAGCAGCAGCTACAAAGGGGGCTGAAGAAACTGTTCATGCAAATAGCTCTGGGGAGACTTCAGATACAGGGGAAAAAACCCAGGGAGTCCCTCCTGAGGAATCAACAGCATTTTTTTATATATGACAAAAGGAATGATGGAGTACACACCGCACAAACTTCTAAGAGCTCATGGACACCTCTACATGAACAGGAAACCCGGGGATGCTCTGCAGGGCTGGGCTGGCCACGAGGATGGAGCTGGTGGTGGCCTGGAAGAGTCTCTCCCATCTTCTGCCACGGCTTTCCCAGTGGCCACTGTCCCCTGTCCCGGCCACCTCTGCTCTCCTCAGACACCTCCTCGCCCCTTTCCAGCCTTTGCACACACTAAAAACTATTTTACACGTTATTTTACAGACCAAACTCCCAGCACACGTCTCAGTCCACCTTCTCCCTCTGGAAACAGATCCGTACAGCAAAAGCCACAAAAATAACATCACCTTGGGAGACATATTAGACAAAAACATATTTGACCACAAAACGGGTTTCTACCTTTACTTACGCAGGAACAATTAGACCGGAAAGTCCCGCTGCTGCCACCGCCCCTCAGCAACCACTGAGACTGAAGGCCAAGTGCAAAAATTACTTGGTTTAGTCCCATTTTCCTCTCCCTGCTCTGGATCATGGTGTGGGGGGTGGTTTGGGGGAGGGACAGGAGCCCTGGCTGTCGAAGCTGGCTGCCCGGCCGTGCCACTGGGGGACAGAAGAGACAGCAAGTTAAGCAAACAGGAGAGATTATCTGGAGTTATTCCCAACCCTGCATTGTGTTGTCCATCTCCTCTTCCTCAGTGTTCCCATCCCCATCCCATCCCATCCCATCCCTGCCCAGCTCCTGCCCTGCCGTGTTCTCATCTGCTCTACAAGCTCCAACTCATGCAACGCCCGTGTTAAACCACTCAGGAGGAATTACTGAACAGTTTACTTTATTGCCTTGTAAATCAATTCCCAATTGTGAGGATTCCTCACAAAAAAAAAAAAAAAGGGAAAACAAACAGTATCTGTGTGTGCTGGGAAGACAAAGTGCTCTCAGCTCTTCCCTGCTTTATTGCCGTTGTCTTTTCTGTTTAAAAATACTGTCTAAGCTCAGAAGTACTTGAGTCTTTCCAGTCTGGTAATTTTACTCCACAGCAGCTCTGTCCACAGCACTGGAGACATTTCTCAAAGGGAAAATCAGATCAGAGACTCGGTGGATGGAGCAAACATTTTTTTTTGCCATACTTAGGGGCTCATAAATTATTCGTCATCTGCCTTGGGGGCTATTATCATAATTCAAACCCATTACTCCTGAAGCTTTTGAGCACTTGCCCATCTCACCATCTTGTTTTATTAAATTCCAATGACAAATTATAGACATCTCCCAGAAACAACGGGAGGCAGAATTTCCACTGCCTGGATCAATTCCCTCCCCTCCCACATAAGCAGAAACTCTTTGCTGCCTGATATTAATGTTTAAGCATGTATGAATTTCATTTCTCTGGGTGAGAACTCACTTGGGGAGCCAGACTTTGGCAAAGCCATTGCAAATGGAGATGAGAGAACAACAGCCTGGTGCTCACAGGGAGGCTGAGCAGGGCAAACAGGCCCTTGCAGATGCTCCATGGGTTTGGAGTGGTCAAAAATTTGGCCAACCTGACCAATTTCCTTCCCCAAAGAGACTGGTCAGTGTGAAGTAACCCACTGCACAGTTTGCACTAAACAGCCTGTATTTCATCAGGGCTGAGCAGAAATTAATGAAGGAAGAAGATCCTGCCGAACAGCTGCCTTAAGGTAAGGAAACACTTTCTTCTATATTTCTTATGTCAGATATTTTGGCTAAAATCCCTGAGGAATTGATACTATGGATACAACCTCCCCATGAGACTTGCCAATAAAACAACAGATTGCAGAAATTACAACAGAAATGGGCTTTTGGCAGAGCCCTCCCCGTGCTCTTTGCCTTGTGCTGTCTGCATGACAATGACGGCTTTGCTACTCCAAAAATGTGATGAAAACTCTTCCAAGAATAGGTCCAAGTGACCAGAGAGGAACCTGGAGATACTTTTCCCTCACTTAAATAGAAAAGGTGGACCATGCATTGTGTAGTCAACAGTCAGAAACTGGGACCGGTTCAATCAAAGTCAAACAGGCCCAGAAGTCTGGAAGGGCTTATCTTTAAAAGCAAATGGTTATTCTTCATTATGGGCGTGACTTGGCTCTCAGCAGAGTTATCAGTTTTTATCTGGAGTGATGTTTTAAACAAATAAATGCTCCCCTGCTGGATGTCAGAGGCACTTGGCAACATCAAAGACTCATTTTGCATCGCGCTGATGATGCCACTCTGCGATACCAGGGTTTGTCTTTCGTAGATAACAGGGGAAATTCCAATTTTCAGAAGTTCCCTTCAAAGCCTGGAAGAATGAGCTGTAATTTTATATTTCCCTTTGTGGATACGTCCCTCAACCTGGCTGATGGGTGTGTGGAGGAACGCAGAGGGAACATGGGTGGGGTGGCTGAAGCACCCGGGAGGCAGCAGCTGCCAGCAGGGCCTCGGGGCTGAACGCTGGGAACAACTTGTGCTGAGGGGAAGAATTTATTGCCAGAATAACCCCACAATGCAGCAGCAAGAGGGATTCTCCCTTTCTGCTCAGAAGCTCGCCTTCTGAACATCTGTGTGAGGAGGATAGCGCTTAAAAGCCTGTAATTAATGATTCATTGGCACATGTTCTCCATGTTCTCTCTTTAACGATGATGGTCATTAGAGAAGTGCAGTCATTATGGTTTGTTATTCACTGTTGATAAATATGGAGCAACCAAAGACATGATGTGCATCCGAAGCGTTTCCCTTTTCACTGGAGCCTTTTCCAGCAGTGAAAGCAAAGAGGGAGCGGCACCAGCTCATGGAGGAAGGGCCCGAGTTGCTGTTGGCACAGAAATGAGGGGTTGGACTGTGTTAGCCCAGCACTGTGGCTGCTGGGACAGGCTGGAGCTGCCCAGGTCCTCATGGTGGACAAAGAACCATGGCCCAGCACAGGAGGAGACCACTGGTCCAACCCCATGGACACAACCATCCATCCATCCATCCATCCATCCCTCCATCCATCCCTCCATCCATCCCTCCATCCATCCATCCTTCCATCCCTGCTGTGCCAGGGTAAGAGGGTCAGGGCTGGGCCATCCTCCTGGAGCAGCACATCTCTGGTGACACATTTCCTGGCAAATTCACCAGAAATTGTGATTCTGAGCTGTAGTCAAAATATGGTGGGAACACCTCCTGGCCAAAGCTTTTCCAAGGCGCACCAGGCAGGGTGTTGGCTAACAAAGAAATTCCACATTCCCACACTTCTCTCTCCCCGAGTGGTGGGGAGGGGGCTGGGACCCCAACCCCAGGTTGGGGAGATGGCAGAGCCTGGAGCAGCTCCGTGTCCCTGGGCAAACAGCTCCAGCCAGCCATCCCTCTGTTTAAACATCAAAGGGATAATTCAATCCTCGCCGTGGGTTTGGGGTCAAGCACTCAATCAGGGAAGGCTCGGATGCAGCCAGAGGCTGTTCCTGATGGTCAGAGCACACAGAGACCATCACGAGGATCAAATGGGAAGCAAACGCTCCATTTGCTGCTGCCCGGCACAAAGGCGCCTGGGGATGGAGATGAAGATGACAAAGAGGAAGATGAAGATGAAGAAGACAAAGAAGAAGACAAAGATGATGGCTCAAGATGCCAGCACAGCCCGAGGAAGGGATGGAGGGCCAGCAATTCTCCCCCAGCACCCTCAATCAGGGCAGAGGCACAGAGAGCCAGCAGCCCATGGAGCCTGGAAGGATGGAGAAGGCACCCAGAGCTGAGGGTACAGGACCAAAACCCCAAATTTCTTTTCAAAAACGCCCAAACACAACATGGAAAAAATGATGCAATGACTTGCAACCAAAAAATACCGTTTCCCATTAATTTCTCTCCAGGAGTCTGTGCCTTTTCTGTTTGGTTTTTCTTTTAGGCTGCACTGGGGATTTGCAGACAGCAGTGCTAAAACCTAAAAGGGCAAATAAACACAGGGACCATTTGCTTGCTGGCTCTGTGCACCAGTTTGTGGCAGAAATACTAGAACAGATGATCAGAGGGCTTTTTCTTTCCTTTTAAGCAGAGCTCCTGACCTGTGCATTGGGGGGTGAAATGATTCACTCAGTTTTTTTCCAGAGTCTTGGGGGCTCAGACATGGTTTTCAAAGTATATTTTAGAAGGTGAGTCATCTTCCATGTCTTCCTTGGTTTCTTTGTGTTTCGTTATAACAATAATGCTTTTTTTCCTCTCTTTCTTTTCCTAGTGATTTACAAAAACTTTACAGGAGTTTTGCTTTCCTTTTGAAAAATGCATCTGAAAATGGCGTAGGAAAGCCATAAAAATTGCAACCTGGAGAAGGAACTGCTGCCCCCGGGTCAGCCATGGCAGCTGGTGCCACACTGAGGTGCTACAGATGCCAAGAGACCAAGGACAGATCAATTCCACTTCTGCTGAAACCCTGTGGCTGCTGGTGCCCAGCTCCCCGTGGCACAGGGGGTGCCCAGACGTGGCTCATGCCAGGGCCAGGGTTCCAGCAGGGGAAGGAGAATGAAATCCTGGTGCTGCTCAGCACCCAAAGGCAGAGTCAGCACCCCACACAAGGGGCACAGGGGTTTAATTCTGCTCTGACTCCAGTCCTGCACAGCTGATCCCTGTGCAGATTCACAGAGGTGCAAGGGGAGCTCACAGATCACCTCCATCGAGGGAGGGGGAATTTTCAGGTGTCCATGGGCTGATCTATCCATCTCCACTGTGTCTTAAAGTAAAATATCAATTGCCAGGTTTTCCCTTGTGTGTAATTGACCTGGGCTGGGACAGAGGGCACTGAGCACAGACTGACTCCTTCGTCATAAAATGGTTTGGGTCGGGAGGGAAACGAAAGCCCATCCAGTCCTACCCCCTCCCATGGGCAGGGACACCTTCCACTATCCCAGGCTGCTCCAAGCCCCATCCAACCTGGCCTTGGACACTTCCAGGGATCCAGGGGCAGCCACAGCTTCTCTGGGAACGCTGTGAAAGGGCATCCCCACCCCTTCTTGTTGGAGGAAAGAGCAGATTTCAAAGAAAAGCAGGGTTTATACACTAATTCACACTGCTCTGGAGTCTCAGCAAGCCCAGTGTCTGCCTTTCAGTGCAGCTCAGCACTGAACTTCAAGGGGAAAATGAGATGCTTTTTGTTAAGTACTTGTTCTGTGGCTTTGAGGGAAAATACCTCCTCAGCCCCAGATACAGCGGGAGGTTTTATTGCCTTTATTGTCGTATCACTGGCCACAAATGCTGGAGCTTTTTTCTCATACTTGAAGTGTCAAAGGCGTGTGTGCCCTTTTCCACATCTCTCTCCTCCAGAAATTATGACCTAAATCAGGCAAAGCCAAAGAGCTCTATAGAAGCGTGAGAAATCGGAGTGCAAGGAGGAAGAAAATGCCAGAGATGGTCGAAAAGGTACCCAGGCATTTCAGCCCTATTTTATCATTTGGGGCTGCATCAAGTCAATCTCTTTCTCTGGAGACGCTTAGAGCAATTACATTTGTTCTATTTATTCTCCCTCAAAGGCTCGGAGATGAGTCAACAGAAAAATCTTTTAGGATGAAAAATTGAAACTTGAAATAGGCAATATCCCTGGACAATTTGTTCTGCAATCAGAGCAGCATTCTCTTTCCTTACTGCTCTCAATCTCTAATTTAAAAAGGAAAAAATAAAAAAGAAAAAGAAAAGAAAAAACCCGAAATGTAACAGTCACATCTGTAAATACAGTTCTTCTCAGTCTTGCTCGTGAACTCGAGGAGCTATTTCGAGGCAATACAGAAGTGCTTGTTTTCTAGAGTTCATTTCTGGCGAGAAAACTCCCTCAGCTCTGCTCAGAAAACCCCGGGTGAGAGCAGGAGCTCTCCGAGAGCCTGCAGCCAGCCCCCTCACACACCAAATTTCTGAGAGCACGGGCTCTGCAAGGGAAGGATAACCCTACACACCTCTTTGAAGGACTTCTTCACCTCCACCAGCGGGTGCCAGTGGGCGATGGGCTTGCGGGGGTAGGCCAGCATCTCGTTCCAGTGGTCTCTGCCCAGCCCCTCGGCGTTGACCCCCACGCGGCAAACCCCGATGATCTCGTTGTGGCCCACCCTGAGGAAGAGCAGGGAAGCAGCACCATCACCATCCACCCCTCAGGCTGCCCAAACCTGCCCCAGCAAGGCCTGGCCCCTGCTGCTGGGCCTGGGCTGTGGTGTCTGTCCCAGCACTGCCTCCAGCACAAGGAATTGTGGCAGTTTTAAAATTATTTCAACTGCAGATCAGTCCAGACACAGGATCTGGAAAGAGTTTGAGTGGAGCTCTACAGCAGGAATAACCCCAAGTGTAGCAATGCATTATTCATGCACCCAGTGTTGCTCACACTGACATTATTTGTTTTCTAACATGGGTTTCAGGATAAGTAAATAACAAAGGGGAACATGGCACTTGCTCAAGGAACTGCCATAAAGCAAGGAACAGCTCTACCAAACTCGTTATTTTTCCATAACCATAAATATCGATGTCACTGTAGCAATAAATCACCAGAGACAGGCTGATACCACTGAGCTCTGCCATCGAGGCTGTGGAAAACACTGTGGAAAATTGCATTTGAGAAGGAAAATCTGCACCCAATGGGCTGCTCTCCCCTCCAGCTCTCCAGAGCCTCCCACCTACCGATCATAATCCATGACGGAGATAAGGAGGCTGACTTGATCCATGTTCTCGGGGGGAATGTCAAAGATTATTGCTTCATTGTAGGTGGGATTAAGTGTGTTTTTCTTTATGGTGGTTTTCTTCTTTTTCAGCCTTCGCCCGTCACAGAGCAAAGACACTTTGACATATGGATCTAGGGAGGAAGAGATAGGAAAAGACCTTTTGTTGATGGAGCTGTATTTTGTTACCTTTGCAATATAGAAACAGCTTTATCAGAGGATGGGCTGTGAGTTCCCATGAGCCAGAGGTGCTCCTCAAATGGACTTCTAGATAAAAGTTTGTTTGCAGACCAGTAAAATCCACCATTTCTCATAGTGGTGTGGGTGGTGAGGTTCAGGCACCAGAGAACCAGCACTGCATTATTATTATTGCAGAAAGGCTGAGCTGGCTTCACCTGAAGTCTCAATTCTCAGACATTTCATATGGCATCGAGCTCCAGCTGAGCAGAAACATTTTCTGCAAAGGTCTCTGTTGTTACTGCCTTTTGTACAATGAAATTCAAATACTCCTAAGTTGGTGTCTGGAAAAGAAACTGGTTTTTAGGATGAAAACCAGAATTTGTGTGTGCTGAATTTGCAAGTCAGGTCTTTGAAAATGCAAATGCAAACAGTGATCCCTAGGTTTGACTATAGCCACTGGACAGGGGAATGCACATTCCAATGGGATTTATCCAGGTGGCCCAGGATCCTTTCCTGATCTTGGGGTGAAACAGTTGATTCTGGCTATAAAGGGTTGCAACAGATCCAAGTGTCCAACCCAAGGGATGGATCAGAGCTCTGACCCTGCAAACCCTCCAGTGGGATGGGAAACAACTGACAGATAATTCTACTTTAAATGTTTTGTTTGCACTTAAAATACAGAGAAGGCTTTTTCAGGTGTTTCTGGGATGGTTTGCCCACCAGCCACTGAGGATACCATGAGGGAAGAGGAGGAAATGTGGATGAAACAGGGTCCTCCTCAGCCACCAAACACCCACCTGAGTAACCAGTGATGTCCATAGCTTTGAGATTCCTGCATTTAATGACTGTTAAGGTGAGGCGACCTGCAGTTGGCAAATAACAAAGGGAAAACATGATCTCGCCCAGGTCCACGCTCTCCTTCAATAAAACAGAAAACACATTTTATTGGAAACGTGCAAAACCAGCCTCCTCCTCCACCACAGCATTTCCTCTGCTCTGCCATTTGGAGTGAAGGACACTTTATGGTGGTGATTCCAGTGCACCCCAACACTATTTGGCTAAAAATGAATACAGAGAACAGGAAAAATGTGTTACAGCTTCACATCTTAGTTAAGGACAATCTTCCTCTGCCTCAGGACTTTGTGCTCCCCATTGCAGCCTCCCAGCCATGCACAGCTGATGCACACTCCTGCTCCCCTGCTGACACAGAGGAGATGGGACATCTCACACCAAATCAATGCAGCGAGGAAATCAAATCAGTATCAAGGTTTTTTGAATGTACAGTACATGTCTCTAGTGCCTGGTTCCTCCAGGAATGTGACAAACACAGGGAGGTGACAGGAAGATGAGCTCCTGACTGTCAGTGGTGCCGTGTTCTCTGGTTGTGCACTGCAAGAAACTCCTCAGAAACTTCCTACTACAGCCAGTGCCAGCAGCTCACAACATCACAGACTGGTTTGGGTTGGAAGACACCTCGAATATAACCAAGTTCCAACCCCCTGCCATGGGCAGGGATGAATTCAGTAACAGAGGTTTATGACTTTGACGGTGCCCAACATTTCTGCACAAAATGAAAACGTCTTTGAGCAACACATTGGTTTTCTCTGAAGCTGAGTGTGAGCTTTTGGGCAATTACCAACTGGGGGAGTCAAAGCTTTAATCCAGAAGACAACCAAGAAGGGCTCATTGAGTTTTTAATTTGTGACTTGTCTACATTTGGGCCACCAAGCCCTCTGAGATGCCTTCAAGGAGCTGGCAGAGCGTGGGGCTGTGTGTGTGTGAGTATAAATAGGGAATTAACCAGCAGATGGCACTCAGAAATGTTTGGTACTTTTGGATTACACAGAGGCCAATGCAATTTACTCTTTTAGTGCCCCATCAAATAACTTTAATCCATGGCTCTTAGCACTTCTTGTACCTGCAGCTTCATCGACTACACCTCCTAAAAGCTCTTTCCATCATTGCCTTGCCCTCGGGAATTCGGGGAAAAATAAACAAACCAAATGTCTTATTTAAACTAGAAAGCATCGTTATCTGAAGTCAGCAGAAAGATTTCCAAACACCTTCTAAAAATGGATTAAAAAAAAATCTTATTTTCTACATACAGATCCCACATCTGTAGAGCAAACAACCCGTTTATTTTTGGAAACAGTGTGTTTGATTCCTTTCAATGTGATATAATGATCTGCTGAAAAGAAATTGTAGCTGTTAGGAGTAGAGTGATGGAACTAGAAAGACAAGTAAATGCACTTAAAGCTTTGCTAAGTGTTAGGGGAATAGATCTTGTTGATGGATGAGGTTTTTGCCAAATTATTTCCTGCTCATTCTCAGGTAAGGCAAAGATTAAATCTTTATTCCACTTAGATGTGCAGAATACTAATGAATATTATATAAAATCTTGATTGGGTCTATTCTTTCATGCATTCCTTGTTCTTAGTTGGTTTGGGAGGGATGAGGACAGGAGACCTTGGACAAGATGTCAGAAGAGAGCAGCCCTGTGAGAGATGGTGACAGCACCCTCTGGACACCATCTCATCTTCTATTCCTCTCCTTGCACCAAGAGGACCCGTTCAGGGTATAAAATGAACATAAATTGTTCTTTGACCTCATTGTATCAGGTCAAGAGATTTTTCTTTGCAACCATAAATACAAGAGAGCAAAGTGTGTCCTGTGGGTACATTATTTTCTTGCAGATTATAGACATTGGGACATTTCCAAAATTCATATCAGTACCTTTTAGGAAATAATGGAAGCTCTGAATCAATAGACTTGAAACCAAAAATGTTTCCCTGATTCACAAGCTGTACAGTCATTAATTAAGTAGCTGAGTGCTGGCTATTTGACCAGAGCAGTGCTTAAGTGTGCTCCTACCCTCTTACCCACACCATTGATCTCATGCATTATTAGGCACCCAGAGCCTTCTTGGGGTTTTATGCAAACTGTATTTACCCTTCTCAATTCTGATTAAACAGAAATGTCCTTGGGAGTGCTACAGCTGGCTGAGATGTTCCAGGAGCAGCACATTCTTTAAGAATGGCATGGAGAGGACAAGGGGATGGAGACAAACGTGGTGTTGGATGTGTGGCAGCTCTGCCAGGCTGATGCACAAGCACATCTTGGACATGGGGTTGGCTCTGCTCCCCTCACACCTTCTCTGGAGGCTTTCCCCTCAACAATTCTTCTGCTGGTGCATCTCCACCTGCTTTTGTGGGGTTTTCCCCCATTAAATGAGATTATTTAGTCAGGAAAACATCACCTATTGCTTGCAAAACCAACAGGCAGATTCCTCCAGGAGGCATCAGCACATCTGGTGCACTTTGCTCCCCTTCCAGCAGCCCCTCTCCGGGTGAATGGATGTGCCTGGTGCCTGCTTGCCTCACTGCCAGCATTTCTGCTTTCATTACCATCCATCAATCATAACAGCCGTGGCTCTTTGCAGGTTGGAAGCCAAGAGCTGTGAGCACCCTGCTAACTAAAACTGTTGCTTTCCTCACAGTTCATCCTGTGCCTCCTTCCCACAGCGCACCCACGCAAGATACTCAAAAGGCAGCACAGAGCAGCTCCCAGCACTGCCCCAGGTGCCTGGCAGGCACCAGATCCATCCCTGTGTCCCTAGGCTGGCAGGGCCAAAGCTCTCCGTGCCCTCCTAGGACAGCTCCAGCCCCAGAGCCCCCTTCCAGGGGGATGTGCTGCACTCACACCGTGTCCCCTGAGTGCCCTGGGACCGTGTCCCCGTCGGGCACAGCAGCACAGGACACGGGGCTGTGCACACCTGTTGGGCTTCCCAGAGCTTTCAGAAAGTTCTGAACGCTCTGCAGCAGAAGAACAAGCACTGGTGGAAGTCACCAAGGGGTACAGCTGGTGGGGAACACGGTGCTGAGAAAAAAAGCACTGGAGTTACAAAGCAAATGTCTTCTGGCACTGCTGGCCACAGTAAATATTTATGTTTGACAGTTCCCTCCTCAGCACAGAAAGCAGGAGAGCAAAGGTATGAGATGAGCTACGAGGGAAGCTTCAGGACAGATTTTTGCAAGTTGTGGCATTCTGCCAGTCACCAGGAAAGATGTGACAGGGCCCACGCTTCCAGCCACAGGGGTGGGGATGTCTCATCTTTCAGTCTCAGAAATAACAATGTGAAATGACAATGATGATGGCTGATTTGGTGTCCAGCTGCAGAGCAGTTCAATTGTTCATTTGCCCTGAGGACCAGCCAGATCCTCCTGGGAGGGCAGTGGAGGAGCAGACAGCTATTACAGAGAGGTTAATGTCATTGCTCTGCACTCAGCAATCAATGGGAGCTCTTGGCTTCTCCTGCCAGCCCTGTGGAACACAGAAGGGACTGGGACTTTTCCTCTCTGAGGCTTGGCTTCTCTTCCAGGGGGAATTCAACAGAACTACTAAAAGACCCAAATCCAACTCTGGAAGAGTTGCCAGCAGCACATCCAACATCTCTCAGCACCAACAGGTTGGTACTGGCCCCGCAGAGCTCTTTGTTACTGTGATCATGTGCACGTGGCAGGGAACTGTGCCGTGGCTGCAGGTCCCTGGGGCTATCAGGAGGCAAGGGAGGTAGGAAGGATTTATCCCTGTGGAGAACCCCCACCCTGCCCAGCAGATACTCACCGTCGTGGCGTACTGGATGTCCCTCCAGACGGAAGTCTCCCGGGAGAGGTCCGAGTCCTCGAACAGGTTCTCCAAGATAACCTCTCCTATCATGTCATGCCTGGAGAACCTGTCAAAGTCAAAGACGCTCAGGTGGAGCTTCCTGCTCGCCAGCTCCTCGTGGGGCACAGGGAAGTGGAAGGACTCGTCGAAGGTGGGGTTCAGGGTCTTCCTGTGGACTCGCGTCTGGAACTTGCGCTTGCGGTCGGGCAGGAGGTAGATCTTCACGTAGGGATCCGAGCTGCCGCAGAAGTCTTTGGCTGGCAAGTCAAAAGCCCTGAGAATTCGGACAGTCAGCGTCTCGTTCTCGTAGTCGTACTTGAGAGTGAAGTTGATTTTCCCACAGGTTTTCTCTGCCTCTTTCTTGGGGTCCTCGGTGTCCACAGTCTTTTGTTTGTAGAGCTCGGGCTTGATGCGGCCGATGCTGGTCGGCTGCTCGGCCACGGCCGGCGGCTCCAGGCCGTAGTCCATGCTGGACACGTGCATCTGCCGGGGGAGGTGCCTCTTGAAGGAGATGTGCCTGAGGGAGGAAGACACAAACAGCTCTGTGGGTTTCCAAGGTCATTGCTTGTAGGGTTACACCATGGGTGTTCTAGAAGAGCAGGCCTGAAGGCCTACAAAAGTATCTTCCCTAGGCCCGGTGGTAACCATGGAAACACTTCCAGGGCACCTGAGATGGGCTAGAAAAGAGGACCATGGGTCAGTGACCTTCTTGAGCAATGGCCCAGGAAGATTGTGGTTAGTGGCCTTATATGGGATTATTTACACCTTACCATAATAGGTAATATCTAGGGAATACTCCAGGTGACTGGGTGAAATCCTGGGATTTGATCTTCCTGTTTATATGAGGTTATATCCTGTTTGTGCACTAGTATTTAGGTAAACTGAGCTGTGCAATAAATGTCTTTGCACTTCTCCATCTGGCATGCAAAGTCCTTGCCCAGTGTGAATGCTGCAATTGCTCTCCTTTTTCTCCCCTGGACTCAGAAAGCAGGAGAGCACAGAGGGAGTTCAATAGGTGCTCCTGACCTCTGCACAGAAACTGTGTGTGTTATGGATATGAACAGAGGGGAACACCTCCAAAAGTCTTCAAAGAACCAATCCAGCTAATTTCTTTAATTCCAGAGTATTTGCCACAAGCTGTGTTTTCTCACCTGTGGCACGAGTCACAGCCCACAGCTGAACAGATGGGCCCCAACAACTCCTTACCCAAATCACACACAGCACCACATGGAGACTTTCCCCACCCTTTACACTTCCAAGATACTGGCGCTAAGGTCTCTCAGGCAAAAAAAAAAAACCCTTTTTTTTTGCTTTTTATTCAGAAGGTGAGTCTCTATTCGAAGAACCACAGCATGGTTTGGTTTCAGAGGGTTTTAAAGCTCATCTCATTGCATCTCCTGCCACGGGCAGGGACACCTTCCCCTAGATCAGCTTGCTTCAAGCCCTGTCCAGCCTGGCTTTGCTGGGTATTGCTGCTTCCAGACTTTTCCAACAGGCTCATCAGAACCTGATAGATAATTGTTGACAGGGAGGGAGGCACAGCCTCGTCGGGAAGCGTCTCTTGCCTTGAGCTCTCCTCCAGCACAAGCTGTGTGTAAGCAGAGCTTTATCTGAACAAAGCATAAAAGCTTTCTGTGGACTCAGGGCATTATTCCAGATTATCTGGTGTTTACAAGAGCAGTTTATAGACTTATTTAACCAAACTAAGAACTTTACAGCCAGAGCATTAGCTTTCAGTGATACGTGGTGCTTGGAGACTTTGGCAGGTTCCTCAGGGGTATTTTGGACAGGTTTAGGCTGGGCTGTGAATCAGAGGAGCCTGTCAAGGAGAAAGTGGGTTTGAAACCTGCCCACGTACAGCCAAGTCCCACTTTGTTTGTCCTAATTCAGATAGGCTGAGGGTTTTTTCCTCCTCTGTTGGAAAGGAGTAATAAAAGCAGAAGGAGCGTGTGCATGCAGAGAGGGAATCAGCTGTCCAAGAGCAGTGAGGATAAATAAAAGAGTGTGGCTCACAAATGCAGGTGGCACCGTGCTGATTTAACTCAGCTCCTTCAAACAGGGGGCTGCCATCGGTGCCTCACTAATCCTGCAAAAGTGCAGCCAATTTTCTGAGCAGTGCCTGATTTCCCTGTCACACTCCTGTGCACATCCCAGGCACGGCCAGCAAGGCAAACAGGAGAGCTGGGGCACAGCCAGGACCCTGTGATCCCTCTTTCCTGTCCCTGTTTCACCGCCTTCTGTGTCAAGGAGAGATGCTGCATTTCACAGGATCACAGAATGGTTTGTGTTGGAAAGGAACCTCAAAGTTCACCTCATTCTACCCTCTGCCATGGGCAGGGACACCTCCCACTATCCCAGGTTGCTCCAGCTTGGCCCTGGACACTTCCAGGGATGGGGCAGCCACAGCTTTTCTGGGCAGCCTGTGCCAGGGCCTCACCCCACTCTGAGTAAAAAACCCCTTTCTAACATCTAATCTAAATCTCTCCTCTGCATCCATGCTGAGAGGGTGTCCCAAGGTTCACACAGCCTTTCCCTGACTTCCTGAGGAGGATGCTGATGTCTCTGTCCCCATCTGAGCACAAGCACCGAGCGCAGCTGGTTCTGGGTTTGTGCAGCGAGCGATCCATCAATTGTGCTGATCTAATTGTTTCTGCCAGGAGCCACAACAGCGAGAGAGAGCCAAAAGGTCTAATTCTGTCTGACAGGGTACATCATTGATACTTCAGCCTGCCTCTCGTGTTGGAACAAAATTAAAGTGGCCAAAGCGTGTGGGTGACTTGACACAATGAGGTCAAGTCGCAGTAATAGGGCTCCAATCCCTGATTTTTCAAAAGGGCCACGGTGAGCCAGTCTTAACACATTCATTGGTTGATGGCCAAGCCTTGGGCAGTAATCTGGTGTGTAGGTGCTCTCTTCAGTCTCCCTGATGGTATCTGAACCTCAGGCTCCATCCAACAATCCTCCCACCTCTCACAGAGCATTGTCCCTGCTGAGCACCCCATTCCTGCTGAGCACCTCATCCCTGCCCTGCAGAATCATGGAATATCCTGAGCTGAAGGGGACCCACCAGGATCATCCAGTTCAGCTCTTACCCCTGCACAGACACCCCAAAATCCCACCCTTCCCATCCCTGGCAGCGCTGTCCAAACGCTCCTGGAGCTCTGGCAGCCTCGGGGCCGTGCCCATTCTCTGGGGAGCCTGGGCAGTGCCCAGCACCCTCTGGGGAAGAACCTTTCCCTGATCTCCAACCTAAACTCCCCTGGCACAGCTCTGTAGGGTTACACCATGGATGTTATAGAAGAGCAGGCCTGAAGGCCTACAAAAGCATCTTCCTGGGCCATTGGTCAAGAAGGTCACTGACCCATAGTCCTCTTTTCCAGCCCATCTCAGGTGACCTGGAAGTGTTTCCATGGTTACCACCGGGCCTAGGGAAGAT
>VZRO01008508.1:345045-410384 GCA_013397915.1 Daphoenositta chrysoptera | reverse complement strand
GCCATCCCATCCCATCCCATCCCATCCCATCCCATCCCATCCCATCCCATCCCATCCCATCCCATCCCATCCCATCCCTCACCTGGTGGAAGACGCCGGCTCCGTGGTTTGCCTCTGGATCCGTGTGCGCCTCATGATGTGATCCTTCATGGACATCTGGACCTCTGCAGGGATGTCTGGGGAGGTGTGGCTGATCTTCACGGCCGCCTCCAGGAAGCTGATGGCCCCCGTGTCCTTGAGCTTGTCTGCCATGCTGTCCTTGTCGCCTGCCTCGCTCCGCAGCACGGCCAGGTGGGAGGAAAGGGCCTTGTTCCTCCAGGGAACCCAGCACAGCTTCCAAAAGAGAAACACAAACACTGCCACCAGGGCCAGGCCACACACAATAACTATCACTGCAAGGAGGCTGACGGAGAGCTCTGAGGGAGAGAAGGACAGCGACAGGGAGGGATGGGAAAGAAGAAAAGAAAAGACAGATGGTGAGAAAATCATAAGCGAAAGGGAGAAATGGTCCAAACTGACTTAAATCACAACTAATGGAGAATTCTTAGCAGGTTCTTCAAACCAGAGGCAAGCCCAAGTGAGCAGTGCCTGATAGGCTCGGGACACACCTGGGGAGAAATGGGTGTCTCCATATGGGCAGAGATGTGAAGTTTTACACCCTGATGCTTAAACTGGCTATAAAATACCATCCTTGGTTTGTTCTGCACCATCAGCAAACTGCCGAGTCTGAAATCAAGAAGATCTGTACAATTCCATGATAGAAACAAGCTCGGGTGCTGTACCACAGAAAATGCCTTTCTGCTTCATGTCACAGCTGCTCAGGCACAGTAATGAAAAAAATCCATCTACCAAGATGCTGGAAGTGAATTGTTGTTGTACTATCAGCACCCACATCTTGTCCAGATGTGCCCATAGGGAATAAAAAATAAATACCAACACCAAGGAAAAAATAATCACAAGCTGCTGATGCAGAGAAACCAAACATAGCAGGAGTTTGTACAGAAAATACCACACAGTCTCCCTCAGTCTGAACAGCACTTGAGCTGCGTGTGTGCTCTGACGCTCTGAGACACTTTTACCTCATGTGTTGTGTATTTCAGTCTTTTTTCTGGAGAGGAAAGAGCTTCTGTACATGTGGCTGATGAATCAGGAAAATGGAAGAGATATATATACGTGTGTGTGTATAAATATATATATATATATATATAATCTAGGCTGTGAAATGATTCACAGCACTGCACAAAGAGGAAACACTGGCTATTTTTGGTTCCTTTCCTGCAGTGTATTAATTCCAAGATTCCCATCCAGACCAAAATTCCGAGAGCTCAGAATCCCAAGGAATACCAAGCCCTGATGGTGGAGCCAGGTTTTGTTCTGGAGGTAAGCCTGCAGTGTCAGGACTATGGACATTTCCATTATGGATTGCTTTGAGCTCATGGACAATTCCTTGATTGCTTTATTTGTAGTGCCCAGTAAAGCCACACTCCTTAAATTACCCAAGTGCAGAACAGGACAGAAAGACAAGCAAAAAACCACCAAACAACCCAAAAGTTTATATGGAACAAGCATTACCTCTTACCCACCCTGTTTATGTCTGTTCTTGGACCATAAATGTTTTGTGTGACCTCACTGAACTCCCCACCTGAGCCCCAAGGAACGGGGTGGGTGCCCTGTGCATTTCTGAGCTGGGAACTCCCCTCTGTGCTCCCTCACAGCTGCTCTAAACGTGATTCCTGATGTGCTTTACCTTAAACAGGAGCCATAAAACACCTTCTGTTCCCTTTGGCTATGTAGTTTCGTTTTGTAAAGCTGCAATAAGACATTTAATTATAGAATTATAGGATGGTTTGGGTTGAAGGGAGCTTGAAAATCATCTCATCCCACCCCCTGCCATGGGCAGGGGCAGCTTCCACTAGACCAGGTTGCTCAGACCCCCATCTAACCTTGCCTTGATGACAAGGCTGAAAAAAATCTGTGAAATATGAGGAAAGACTATGGTTTTATCTTGAATAAATAGCTGAACTTTAAAATTATTGAAAAAAACCCCCACAATCACAACAAAACAACAACCCCCGCACCCACCATTGGTGAACCACGACAGCAAAATGTTCAGGAGCACATTTGTATCATCAAATTTCACTCGGGTCTCTCTGGGAATGCAGCAGCCACTGCAAATTTGGGATTCTCACATCAGCTCCTCTAAGTGAAATCTCCAGGCAGCATCAGACACAAAATGTGACATCCACACCCGAAGAAGGCAGCCCTGCAGAGCCTGGGAAGCCATCTGTTGTTCCTGATACCCCGGGGAAAGGCACTGCTTCCCCACAAAATTACTGAGCCCAGCAAATCCAGCAGCAGCTCCAGGCAAAGCTCCCTGGCTGCCCACGGGTCCTTTGACTTGCAGGGAAGGGCTGGAAGGGGCAGATGGGAAGGATAAACAGCACCCAGAGGTTTCTGCAACTTCTCTTTCCCTTCCCAGCCTCCTGTACAGGTCATTTATTTTCTGTTGTAGCTCCGAGGTGGAAACACAGATCGCTGCTGGGGTGAATAAACAGGTCCCATCTTATTCAATAATAAATAAAGTTGTACCAGTCAGCAGCAGAGCTTCCTCAGAGATTTGCCTAAATGTATTCTCACCAAAGCTGAGAGCACAGAGGTTCCACTTCCCTGTGCTTTGAGTTAAATCTTGGAATTGTGCCCAGGAAATTCAGTGTCAAACATTCATAAGAAAACTCAAGAACCTGGACTTTTTGCAAATGCGTCTGTGTTGGTACAAAGGAAATCATTGCAATGCAGAATCTCTCACTGCTGGGAATTGCTGCTTGACAAAGAAGATTTTTTTAAAAGATATTTCCACCCATTCCAAGGAGTTTTATAGGCTGCATGGCTCTGCCAGCCCACCAGGCTCATTAATGGAAACCATCAGAAATAATCAATTATTCTTTCAGAAAACCTGTTGCCAGCTTGAGAAAGATCCTGGTTCCTGTCACTCCTTGCAGGGCTGGCATTCATAATGTATCTGACAGGATTCACAGATACTTTTATGCATGACCTCCTACTCTTTCCTCTGACAGCTGACACAGAGCACGAGTGGAAGGGATCAGGATTTTACAGACAGTTTTTAAGCATCTGCCTGCTTAGAATATTGGGTTGTTTGAAGATGACATTGAATTCTCCAAGACTTTTTCGTGACTCGGTAAACTTAAATATCAATTGGACAGAGTCGACCTTCATTGATTTAATGAGCTTTCTCTTATGAATTTGAAAATACCAGTTACTCTCTAAAAAATACCTGGTATTGAAAATGCTGTGCTTTAAATGTCCTTTAGCTTACAAGAAACTGTAAAAACAAGATAATTCCTCTTCTAACAGAAAATACCCCGAGGTCAGAGGCTGCTGTGGTATTCCTGGGAGGGATGGAATTAAGCCCAGCTGCCCCAAAAGGACACCTCAGCACAGGGGAAGAATGAGCTCCTTGGTTGATATTATCCCCACTTTTGCAAGGTTTGGATCCAAGGTGTGGGGAAAAGAGGGAAAAGAGGGGTGTGCTGGCATCCAGCAGTGGGGAAGGCTCTGTCTGACACAGGAACAGCTCAGATCCCGACTGCTCACAAGGGACAGAGTCACTGAGAAATGTCCCACCCAGGGAAAAACACAGCAAGAACCGTGGTTTTATTCAGTTCCCCTCTAAAAAATTAACAGTTATTTGTCACTTTGTTATGAGGGAAGTGGTGTGGGTGAAGAGCAGAGCAGCTCCAGTTCCTCACCCCGGTCCCGCCAAACTCAGAGCTGCTCCCTCATCCTCACCCAGTTCCCACAGGAGACACGGCAGAAACTGGAAAATCGGTCTTATTACAACTTGTAATTGAAAAGATAAAGCTTAAAGGAAGGAGGTTGCAAACACAAATTAACATGGCTGTTTTCCAGCCCGATTCCCCCGGGAGTGAGCGCTGCTTCCCGGAGGAACCCTCGGCTGGAAAATGCTTTTGGCTGCAGGGCAGCAGTGATGGAGCTCCCACCTGAGTAACAGGGAGGGAGGGGAGAACAAGGAACAGGGAAGGAATGGACATGGACACTGACAGGATCCACCTCTGGAAGTGCTCAAAGCCAGGCCAGGACCTTGAGCAACCTGGTCTAGTGGGAGGTGTCCCTCCATATGGCAGGGATTTGGGACCAGATGATCTTTAAGGTCCATTCCAACCCTTCAACATTCCGTGATTCTGTGATTCTATGATTTAACTGCTTGAGCTGATATGTTTAGGATAAGCCATCGAGCTCATATATTTATTATATGCTTATTTTATAACCCACTTGTTACCAAAACACCACAGAAAGGACCTGAAGCTGACAGCAAAGGGGACAACAAGAGCACAAACAAGACTGGATTCTCTCAATGTCACCCAAAACCGGTGCCATTTCTCCTTTCACTTGACTTCTTGGTTTGTCTTTTTCCTGGTTCTTTAACACCCAAACCCCTTGCTACTGAACCTCACCAAAAAGCTCAAAACTGCAACATTTCCAAGGTCACTACTTCCTACTGCCTTTAAATCAAAGACAAATGGCCCAGGGCAGGACAAAGAAACAGTGGAGAAGTTTAAAACTGTAAAGCTGAACTGAGGAAGGGGCAAATATTCCTTGGTTGGTCCAGCCCTTCCCACCACAGTATCCATGACCTCACAGAGCAGCTCCTCAGCACAGCCCCCGTTTTTGTTTCATCCTGGATGGGAGCTAATGAAGAGATATGGTCGAACTCTCTTCCAGCTTGATGTCCCTGCTGACTTCCTAAAGCCCAAACTGAGTTACCGAAGGGGATAATTAGCAAAGTCCAACCCGAAAGCGATTAATAATATGACAAAGTCCTGATTAGAGCAGTCTATTAACTGCGAGACAATAGTGGTCTAATTGTGGCAACATTGACTTTTACTGCTGTGAAGTAGCTTGCACTGTCATTAAAGAGATTCATGGATAACTCCGAGTTTAATGTGAAGAGTTATATTTAATATCCCGAAGATGTAATTTAGCTTTCCTTCCACCCACTCCCCACAGAGAAAACAAAACATGTTTGATGGCTCTCTCAGCACTCCAGCAGCCATTAGTCATTCCAGCTACCTGTTGCTTTTAAACAAAGTTGGAAAGGCACGAGTGGAAGTTCAAGGGGCTGGAAATACTCAGCGAGGTGCAGTGTGGGACCAGGGTGATGCCACCAGCCCCCAGGACCTGGCTGTCCCCTTCCTCTCTCGTCACCTGCAAGGGCACAGACATTTCCTCAGGCCCTGGAGCCCTCACCAAGGCAGTGGGGACACTCTGCCCCCACCTTCTGCCACCACAGCTCGCTTGGTCCCACAGCCCCAGACACGGCCACCAGCCTGACCCTGCCAAGAGCCCAGGAGCATCTTCCCTGGGAGAGGTTCTTCCTCCTGAGATCTCTGGTGGTTCATGGAAAATCTGGGCATCAGGGAGAGCTTGGGCTGCTTTGCTCCCTGCTGGGATCCCTTCAGCTGTAAAAGCAGCCCCTGGCTATTCTGAGCTAGATCTTGGAGCATGGAACATCCTCCCACAGGAAAAGCTCCTGGAAGGGCATCTGCAGGAGGTGGCAGAGCCCGGAGCAGGGGGTGATGGTGATCTCCTCACTCACACTGGCTGTGTGACTGGTTCCCCTGTGCCACACACCAAGCATCGCTCACACCCCCCCAGCAGATACTTCCAGGCTTCTCTGTCCATTTTCTGCTACATTTTCCTCTTGCAGGAGTGTTTGTGAGGATATATTGTTCTGTTTCTGTAGGGCTTTGCAGGGAGCACGCACTCAAGTGATGGATTACTACACGAGGTGTAGCTGGAGGAGAGCAGGCAGCTCTGGGGCTACAACAGAGAGTGTGAGGCACCCACCAACTGCTGATCTCATTTTCTCTCGATTGAGAAGCATCAGCAATGTGAGCCTGATTAGCTGAGGGCTGGAAATTGGGTACGGGGAGCTGTGGTGGATCTCGGAGGCATGGGCAGGAGGGAGCATAGGGCAGCAACTGCAGAGGAGGAGGAGGAGGAGGAGGAGGAGGAGGAGGAGGGTTCCATTAAACCCCAGCCACGGAGACTTTTATTTAGCAAAGCTCGGCTTTGGAGGGAGGAACAGGGACTGGATGGAACAGAAATCAAATATTAGAACCCCACAGCAGCATCCAGCAGCACCACAGAGACAAGAGGGAATGTTCCCTTTGGGGACACGGCACGGAGCAAACCCTGAGGGCCACCAGGGAGGGCAGCAGCAAACAGAGCCCTTCGCAACAGGGATTCTGCAAAGGAAGCTGGCTGGCTTATAAATCCTGGGATGCTGCGCTGGGTGAGAGGTGAGCTGCAGTGCAGCATCGTGCAGTCCTCAGCCGGCTCCTCATCCCTCTCCAAGCCTGCCATGGCCTTGGGAATGGTAGCAGAGCAAACGATACAGATCCGACTGTCCCTGTCACCCCCTGCACCAGCAGGCTCTGTGTGCCCAGAGCTCACAGTGTGTGGGCACTGGGGGCTGCGCAGGGCATGGCAGTCACAGGGAAGCACTGCAAGCCACTCTCTGATTGCCCCTCTTTGCTGGGCTTGTGTCCAGTGTGCCAGTCCCCTGCTGATGGCTTCATTGTCACATTTCAGGCCCCCTCGCTGCCATTTGGCTGTCATTTGAAACTTCATCAAGTTCTTGATCTGCTGGTGGTGCTCTCCAGGCAGGCAGGAGCTACAGGAATACGCCCTGAAATATTCCTGAGCTAGACGAGTCATTAGGAGCTGTCACTTCAAAGTCTGGCTGCCGTCAATTCGCTGCACACAGGCAGCGCAGGAGCTGCTGTTCAAACACAGCACAGAGGTGGGTCCTGGCCAGGGGGAAATATTTCATCAGCCTCTCAGCAGATGTTAAAGGGCCAGGTCAGGACACAATTCTGGGTGGGGCAGAGCTCCCGCTGCCCCTCAGACGTTATCTCATGCTGTGGGAGGTGATAAGGGCTGCAGAGCCCCCCTGCAGCAGCACATCCCACCCCATCGATCACCCGCAGCTCCGAGGGTCACAAACTCGGGTTTTTAGACCCTTACAGCTTCTCCTGTCCAGGGAGTGATCCCAGCACCAGGAGCAGGTGTCAGATCTTGGTCAGGCTCCCCCAGGGGAACAGGGGCCATCGCCCAGCCAAGGGCAGTGCTGCACCCCCAGAGTTTGGGGGAGAGGGAAATGAGCTCACAGAAGGACTTGGCACCATGACCCACCCAGGAAGAAGCAGAATCACAGAATTATAGGATGTCCTGAGCTGGAAGGGACCCACAGGGATCATCCAGTCCAACCCCTGCCCTGCACAGACACCCCAACAATCCCACCCTGTCCATCCCTGGCAGCGCTGTCCAAACGCTCCTGGAGCTCTGGCAGCCTCGGGGCCGTGCCCATTCCCTGGGGAGCCTGGGCAGTGCCAGCACCCTCTGGGGAAGAACCTTTCCCTGATACCCAACCTAACCCCCCCTGGCACAGCTCCAGCTGCTCCCTGGGGTCCTGTGCCTGCTCACAAACCAGGTTGTCTTTTCCTCTTGGTAATGAAAATAAAAAACCCACTGATTGCTCCTCTCAGCTGGCCAGGGCTGCACAATGGTGTGAAATATCCATGGAGACCCTGAAAGACCCCTGCACTCTGTGCATACTCCCAGCACCACAGGACAGGTTTCTCTGGGTGAAGGCAGCCAGCTCCAGCTGCTCTGGACATGCCCAAGCCTTGTTTTGTTGTTCCATGTCAACCACAAGTAATTCCACAGAAGACAGCACAGGGAATGTGAATTGAGGACAAATTCTCTCAGTTTGCTGAGCACTTCCACACTCAGCTCATCACACAGATCTCAGTGGCAAACGCCTCTCTCAAAGCAGAAGGATGGGAATGCTCAGGAGAGGGATGTTCTGAGAGAAGACATCCAGAGAATCGTGGAAAGGTTTGGGTTGGAAGGGATTTTAAAGCTCATCTCCTTCCACCTCCTGCCATGGGCAGGAACACTTTCCACTATCCCAGGTTGCTCCAAGCCCTGTCCAGCCACAGAGCTTCTCCCTGGAAGCTAAAATGAGATTTATCCTGTTCCTGTGCTTTCCCAGTCCTCGGACTCTGAGTCCTGCACTATCAGCTCCCACCAGCTTCCTCCTGCCAGCACAGGCTCCCCAGGAACCCCGACAGAGCCTCCTTGTCTCCTGCACACCCAGCCAGGAAAAGGATCCTGGGAAGGTCGGGACAGGAATGCTCCAACTGCCTGTGCCAAAGTTTCAGTTAGACAGCAAAAAACTTCTTAAAAATTAATTTGCTGCTACCACAGGGTTCCTGCCATGCAAGAGCTTATCAGAATGCAAACTATAAGCTTCAAAGGGGAGGATGAATCAGAAGCTATTTTGAGAGTAATTATATAAGACTATAAAACTCAAACCATCTCATTATTGCACGTTAAGGATGGAGACAACCCTTCATACAGAGACCTCACAGGGATCCAGAGTTTCTTGGGCTGATCTATGGCCCAAGAGCAAACAGCAACCTCATCCCTCCCAGCCAGGCAGAACTTGCTTCACTGAGCACTGCCAGGGCTTTCCTCACCATTTGCTGTGTTCCTTGTGGGGGTGTGCTTCTGCAGCTGGGGAATGAACTGGAACACGAGACACGGACAATTTATCCAAAGTTTTGTTCCTTTAACTGTTGCATAATTTAGAATCATGGAATGTCCTGAATTGGAGGGACTCACAGGGATCACCCAGTCCAACCCCAGCCCTGCACAGACACGCCAACAATCCCATCTTGGCCATCCCTGGCAGTGTTGTCCAAATTCTCCTGGAGCTCTGGCAGCCTCGGGGCCGTGCCCATTCCCTGGGGAGCCTGGGCAGTGCCCAGCACCCTCTGGGGAAGAACCTTTCCCTGATATCCAACCTAAACTCCCTGACCCAGCTCCAGCTGCTCCCTTGGGTGCTGTCAGTGGTCACAGAGAGCAGAGATTTCCCTGAGAATTTGCTGTCCTGGAAA
Organism: Daphoenositta chrysoptera; assembly: GCA_013397915.1. Classification (NCBI taxonomy): domain Eukaryota; kingdom Metazoa; phylum Chordata; class Aves; order Passeriformes; genus Daphoenositta; species Daphoenositta chrysoptera. Next base: position 401,379 of record VZRO01008508.1, on the reverse strand, counting down.
GCAGCTCTCAGCTCGTTAGTGCCAATACTTGCAAATTCCCCCATTTTTATAAACTCCAACTTATAATTAAGGAGAAAATACTTAAACCATGAATCTGCACATGGAATAAAGTTCTATTCCAACATCCCCAGCCACAGCCTCAAGGCTTTCCCATGTCGTGCTGGAGCCTGCGGCTCCTCAGGGCTGTGAGAGGATGTGCCCCTGGGACACCCCCGAGCTGTCACCTGCATTGTGCCCTGCCTGCAAGGAGCAAAGAGAGTTGTTTTTATTCCTGCCTACATATCCAGGCTGCAGCTGAAGCTCCTGCTGTGTCTTGGCCCGGAGGAGGCAGCACAGAGATGTGGGTGATGCTGTCCCCGACCTCTCTGCACCCCGTGCCCGGTCCCTGGGTGGGGACTGTCACAGCTCATGGTCTGACAGGGCTGATTAAACGAGTGCATTACACAGAGAAGAGACACTGTCAAACCCTTTGCCACCTGCTGTTTTTCAGATCGTGGTTTGGTCCTTCTCTCACCCAGGGAACAGACGGTAAATGCTCTCAGACATGGGAGTGGGAGCTGCTCCAGCCCCAGGGGAGTTCAAAAAACCAGAGGTAAATCTGAACAGAGTTGTTCAGAGGGACACATCAAAGGTGATTTTCAAGTGCAGATTCAACCATGAGGCACTTCATGTCGCTATGTGTACGTATAACAAAAAAAAGGGAAAAAAATTCACACTTGCAAACCCCAGAACCACTAAGGTTGGAAAATGCCTCTAAGATCATTGAGTCCAACAAAATAGAAGTGCACAATACACCAAAGAGAGGGCTCTGAGGTAAGATGAGAGTTTGGTGGCCTGGGGCTTTTGCTTTGCTCTCTGGAATAGAATGGAGGAAGAGTTAATTGCCCAAAAAGAAGGGGAAAAGTCCTGAATAGCTGACGAGCCCTGCGTGGCTCTCCGGGCAGGAGGAGCCTTCAGCACAGCAGCCAGAAGACAGCAATGAAACCCCACAGAACCTGCATCTCTGCGGGGCTGCAGCTCCAAATCCCAATATCCAACATCCCAGATTCCTGCTCGGACCTTGGCTCTGCCCATGGACAGCCCTCAGCCCATCCCCAGTTCCATCTCCCCAGATGGGCCTGGAGACAAAACTCCCCTCTCCCACCACCCCCCACAAATCCCGCTGGTGACTGCGGGCTCCACACGGTGCTGAGAGAGAGCAGGGACTAGAACTGACCCCCAGTAAAGTGGCTGGACTGGAGGAGCCCCATCACAGGCTCCTGAAGGCAAAAAAAAGTTGGTATTCAGCCATTATTGACCGATTTGGGCTTTCCCTCCAGGCTGCATCCAAGGCAGATTTGTCACTGAAACTTCTGCTGGCGTGTGCAACCCAAAGGGGAACTTTGTGCTGTCAGAAACGCAGCATTTCTGTTATCAAAAGTGACAAAAAAAGAGGAAAAAAAACTTTTTCAAGCCGAAGGAAACATTCCCTGGTGATTTATGTCACTTTGTGACTTAATCAGCTGCTCTCTAGAGCATTATAAATGTGATAGGAAGAGTTGTCATTGCTTTCTGCCTAACTGATGACAAGCTAATGAACTATTATAAGCCACAGTGAATGCAATTATGGCACAGGGCTGTGTGCTAATCCCATGACATTTTATCACAATATGCTGTAGCAACATCTGTAAACAACTCGGTGGTGCTGAACACACACAGAGACCAGGGCTGGGGTTAAATCCCTGCTGAGCATCCTCATCCCCCGGGATGTGGCCCTGCACAGCAGGACCTGAGCTGAGCCCTGGGTGCCAGGGGAGCCTGGCTGAGGCTGCTCGACACGGGGGAAGCCTTTTATCCAGAGCTGGAGCTGAGCAGAGCCAGGCAGAGAGGAAACCACAGAAATCCAGACACTTCTGGGATGCAGAAATCCAATTGCGTTTCACGATGCAAAGCAAACGGAACAAGTAAAAGCTTTTCACCGTCTCTCTGCTTCCCTTGAGCAACCAAAAACCCTGGAAATTAAAATTTCCTTTCAAAAACTTGATCAAAGCCGTGTCTGCTGCGAGACACCAGCGAGGCTGGGCTCAGCAGTGCCTCTGTGCCCAGACTCTCCACCCTGGAGCTGCCACCTCACTTCCTACATGGGATTCAATTTTGGGGAAAGGCTTCCCTGTGTCTCCCTCTCAGACTCCATTTTGGCTCAAAAAACCAGTAAAATCAGGCTGCCTTGAAAAGATCTCAGGGTAAAGCTTGACAGGGAGTAGAGCTGGGGTCTCTCCCCATCCCAGCGCTGGAAGCCTCCTGCCCTGGGCTCCAGGCTCCACAAGAGGACACAGTCTGGGGACCCCAAAAAGCTCAGTCAGGAGTGGGCAGGAGACCCCAAGCATGGGACAAGGCACCCCTGAAAAGCTTCCCAGAGGCTTTCCTGAGTGCCCCCTGCCCAGGACACAGAGCCCCTCCAGCACAAGGGGCTCCTTGAGCTCATGAGACATTCTGGGTGAGTTTATTGCCTGGACCTGCCCCGTGGGAAACCCAAAACTGGAGATGCAGGATTCTTCCAGAGCTGCCCCGGCTCCAGGTGCTGCAAAGGCCGGGTGATACCCAGCCCTCGAGGTGCCATCTGGAGCCACCTAGACCCAAAACGGCCACACAAACCCACACCAGTCCCTCTTTCTCTGTCCCTCTCAACTTGTCAGGCTGATAACAGCAGCACCCAGCAGGCAGAGCAGCACTGGCAGATCCAGAGCTGGATTCACACGGAGCAGCCAGGAAGGACTCACCTGCCTGGAGCCCACGGCCAGTACAGGGACCCTGCACCCAAATGCAGAGGTTTGGAACAGAGCATTTCTTTGTTCAAGCTGCCCTGAGTGAGGAGGGAACTTCCTCCCCATGGCTCCGCTCCTGCCATCAGCTGCTGCTGCTGCTGCTTCCATTAGCTTGGAACAAAGACAGGGCTCTTTAACCCCTCCAGAGTGCTGCTGTGCAGCAGTGGTGTGTGCAGGCTCTGCCTGATCCTACACATTGATTCCATGGATTCTGAGATGCCCTTTTCCAATGGCTCCCACCACTCCATCCCCTGCAGCTCACGATTCTTTCAGCACGAGCATTTTGACCAGAGCTGGGATCAAACTCTGAGTAAACGCTCACCATCATCCAGGAGATGAAGTGCTGTGTCTGGAGAGAGAAGCTGAGGAGGTGTCACCTCACACTGTGCCACACAACTGTATTCATTTCTTTGCAGCAGCTAAGAACGCACAGATAATCAGAGTATTACAACACCGGGGGCTGGAATTCCTGGGCAATTGTTATCCCGTGGAACCAAACGGTCCAGGGCCGTGTGCCTTAAGGATGGTTTGGAGAGGGCTGGTGTGAAGGGAGCTCCTGGCGTGCTGCCTTCAGGCTCCGCTGCACAGTTTGCTGTGATGTTGTCAAACATGAACCTGCTACAGCACAACAAACTGAACTAAACAGAGAGACACCCTCAGTCAGCAGCTGCGGCTCCGCCGCGCGCCTGGCTCCCCGCAGCAGAACTTTCTTTTTTCCCCTAGGCAGGGAAAATGTACAGTTAATAGACAATCACTCCAAAAATCCCCTCCCTGACCCTCCAGGATGCCGTTTTGCAAGGTACAAATATAATTAAAGACAATACATGGCAGAGGGATTTAATTGCATCTCTCCCCAACAACTGCCAGCGCGATTGCTCTGTCAGGGAGTCCGCTGGATGGAAACACTCGCAGACAAGATCCCTGATTTTCCAACATGCAGACGGGAAGGGAAAATATATATATTGTCATCTTTGAAAAAGAAATAGCTAATATTATAGGCAGAGAAAGCTGCCCAAGCAAGATGAGATGGAAACCTGAGGTCCTGAGAAAGAATATTCGATCGTACCTGGAAATGTGAGCAGCGAGAAGAAACAGTTATGATAAACAAGGATAATTGAGGTTATATGTAAATAAAACAATAGTGTCAGACAGGAGCCCCCGTTGTGGGTCTGGTTCATCCCTGCACAACGAGCACACACACGGGAGATGCTCCGGCTGCCAGGAGCACACGGCGAGTGCAGCAACTCCAGCACAGCCAGGATGCCGAGCAACAAACACCTGCAAACACAGAAACACCGAGCACCTTCCCCGAGCCATCCCACGGAGCAGGGGGGAAGATCGGGGCCAGGCTGTGCCCTGGTTTGAACCAGCTCAAAGCACACGCTGCCTCTCAGTGAAACGCCGGGAGAATACAGAGACCAGCGGGGAATGCTTCAACAGCAAAGGCATTTTGCTGAAGCAAAATGTTTTTTATAAGGATAAGCCGCTCCGTATTACGAAAAAAAAGGCGAGGAATTATTAAAGTAACTTCAGAAATGCGGACTTACCCGAGCGGTGGCAGCTCCTCGGCGCGGTCGCTGCCCTCCGCCTGCTCGCGCATCAATTAACACCGGCAGCAATCCCGCTGCTGTTTCTATGGAGTTGGGGATGCTGGTCCCTGACTATGCATGAGGCTACTGCAGCTGCATCCGAACAGGCTCCCGGGTCCGCACGAATCCACAAACACCAGCAGCCTCCCTGCTCTGCCTCGGGAATGAACCGAGCAGCAGCAATTAGGCGGCTGCAAAGCTGCGCCTATGCAGAGAGGTGCTCACAGGGCTCCCCAACACGCACACTCCACACGGCTCCAGAGGGGCATTTTATTTACCAGGACCATCTCAGAGCATAGCCAGAGGCAGCTGGAGAGCCACAGATCCGCACGCAATACACGAGCAGAGACACATGTCTGTAGACAGGCGATTTAATCCGTTTTTCCTCGATTTACTCTGCCCGTTTCAACCTTATTTCAATACAGTTTTTACAAACCTTGCCCTGGCAGCAAGGTTTGAACCTGATACCTCCAGGATCTGAGCCTGGTTTAGTTGAGCTAAAGAGCAAATCTGCTGCACGTAGCTCTGGCTGGCTCTTCCCTGGGAGGAAAGGCAAGATCCATTTTGCAAGTGCATTTCTCTCTGATAAAAAAGATATTTGCCCCAAGGAGCTGCTCCTCACATGCCTGGCCTCTGGAAACTCAAGCTTCAGTGATTAATATTAGCTTTGCCCGGGTGGCTTGGAGCATGTTTACTGTTATATTGACTTAAAATACACTTGAATGGCGATTCAGAAAAGTGTGTTATTGTTCCTGGTGAGTAAATTCAAGACATGCCCATATTTCACAGGTAGTTGCTGAAGACATCCCATAACCATGAATGGGGGTGTCATCAGTTCTCCCATTAGTCAAACTAATCTATCAGGGGATAGTTTTTTCCCAGAAAATACTCCAGAAGCAATTTCTCAATAAAAAAAAGATCTTTCTGCACCAACGTTCCCGCGATGAAAAATCCTTTATTGCCCAGAAATTCCCCCCTTTTTCTGCCCGCAGCAACAACACTTCTGTGCTTGGTTTAACATTTTAATAGTCTTTGCCAAGTGCCAGGAGGGTGTTCAGCGCTGTACAAGCTGTGCTGCCTGCACCAGGACCTTCAAAAAGAGCAGTTCACACAAGGGGCAAAACACCAAATGTGCTCTGAATTATCGGGGGTTGGAACACGGGACAGCTGACACCGTGTGCTGGGGAGCACAGACTTCATGAGGTCCCTCTGACTCTGTTTTCCCCAGCTGCCCTCTTCCCTCCTCTCACTCCAGCTTCCTCCTCCTGCAGCAGGAAAGCACAGGAGCATTTTGCTGGGGTGGATCAGTGCGTGAGGGAGGGTTTGAGGAGGGTTCTCACCATGCTGAGATCAACAGGGACTGCTGGGGACAACCTGCAGCCCCTCTGCACATCCCCCACTGCCTCCTGCCCTGGTTCCACCAGGCAGAAAAGCTTTGTACAAATGGGTCACTAAGGCAAAAAACCCCCAACTTAGGTTATTTAAAGAAAGTCGCAGCACAACAGCGCTGGAGGTAAAAATCAAACCCAGAGGTTTGCTCCTGGATGTGCTTTGATCCCAGGATAAATTCCTTCCTGTACCAGGCACTGTCCTTTAAATCAACATCACAAGACGCTGGCTCCAGTCACAGAATCATGGAATCCCAGACTGGTTTGGGTGGGAAGGAGCCTGAAGTTCATCCAGTCCCACCCCTGCCATGGCAGGGACACCTCCCACTGTCCCAGGGTGCTCCAAGCCCTGCCCAACCTGGCCTTGGGCACTGCCAGGGATCCAGGGGCAGCCACAGCTGCTCTGGGCACCCTGTGCCAGGGCCTGCCCACCCTCCCAGGGAACAATTCCTTCCCAACATCCCATCTGAACCTACTTTCTTTAGTAACACTCATCAGCTCTGCAGGATCATTTCAGAATGAGTCGAGCTTCCCCTTTGCCCCACACCATCTCCCGGGGCTGGCTGGCAGCCTGTGCCCTCCCCGGGCACTGTGAACCCGCAGGGAGCAGGACGTGGCTCAGGGGAGCTCTGAGTGAGGCAGCAGCACAGCTCAGCCCAGGTGAGAGCAGCCCCAGCAGTGCCCAGAGCTGCTGGGAGCTGTGGGGGGCACGGCACAGCCCTGGCACCCAGGGATGCAGGGGTGCTGCAGCTGAGCTTCCTGCAGCCAGGAGCATGGCAGAGCCTGGCACCCAGGGATGCAGGGGTGCTGCAGCTAAGCTCCCCACAGCCAGGAGCATGGCACAGCCTGGCACCCAGGGATGCAGGGGTGCTGCAGCTGGGCTTCCCACAGCCAGGAGCATGGCACAGCCCTGGCACCCAGGGATGCAGGGGTGCTGCAGCTGGGCTTCCCACAGCCAGGAGCATGGCACAGCCTGGCACCCAGGGAGGCAGGGGTGCTGCAGCTGAGCTCCCCGCAGCCAGGAGCATGGCAGAGCCTGGCACCCAGGGAGGCAGGGGTGCTGCAGCTGAGCTCCCCGCAGCCAGGAGCATGGCAGAGCCTGGCACCCAGGGAGGCAGGGGTGCTGCAGCTGAGCTCCCCGCAGCCAGGAGCATGGCAGAGCCTGGCACCCAGGGAGGCAGGGGTGCTGCAGCTGAGCTCCCCGCAGCCAGGAGCATGGCAGAGCCTGGCACCCAGGGAGGCAGGGGTGCTGCAGCTGAGCTCCCCGCAGCCAGGAGCATGGCAGAGCCTGGCACCCAGGGAGGCAGGGGTGCTGCAGCTGAGCTCCCCGCAGCCAGGAGCATGGCAGAGCCTGGCACCCAGGGAGGCAGGGGTGCTGCAGCTGAGCTCCCCGCAGCCAGGAGCATGGCAGAGCCTGGCACCCAGGGAGGCAGGGGTGCTGCAGCTGAGCTCCCCGCAGCCAGGAGCATGGCAGAGCCTGGCACCCAGGGAGGCAGGGGTGCTGCAGCTGAGCTCCCCGCAGCCAGGAGCATGGCAGAGCCTGGCACCCAGGGAGGCAGGGGTGCTGCAGCTGAGCTCCCCGCAGCCAGGAGCATGGCAGAGCCTGGCACCCAGGGAGGCAGGGGTGCTGCAGCTGAGCTCCCCGCAGCCAGGAGCATGGCAGAGCCTGGCACCCAGGGAGGCAGGGGTGCTGCAGCTGAGCTCCCCGCAGCCAGGAGCATGGCAGAGCCTGGCACCCAGGGAGGCAGGGGTGCTGCAGCTGAGCTCCCCGCAGCCAGGAGCATGGCAGAGCCTGGCACCCAGGGAGGCAGGGGTGCTGCAGCTGAGCTCCCCGCAGCCAGGAGCATGGCAGAGCCTGGCACCCAGGGAGGCAGGGGTGCTGCAGCTGAGCTCCCCGCAGCCAGGAGCATGGCAGAGCCTGGCACCCAGGGAGGCAGGGGTGCTGCAGCTGAGCTCCCCGCAGCCAGGAGCATGGCAGAGCCTGGCGCCCAGGGATGCAGGGGGGCTGCAGCTGAGCTTCCTGCAGCCTGGAGCACAGCTCCATCCCCCCGGAGCAGCCCTGGGCAGGAGCAGGCAGGGACAGCTCGCTCAGGGGAGCTCGGAGCAGGCTGTGGGGAACCACAGGATCACAGAGCATCCTGGGCTGGGAGGGACCCACAGGATCACTAAAATCCAGCTCCCAGCCCTGCACAGCACCACTCCAAGCATCCTGTTTCCCAAAGAGCCCGGAGCCTGTTGCAGCTCCACTCCCACGGGCAGAGGGGCGGGGAAGGGGGGACAGATCACTGTCCCCATGGTCCTGTGGGGTCCTGACTCCCCTGCTCCACAGCCAAGGACTTTTCCCTTCAGTACAGCTGGGCCACAAACTCCCTCAGCTACATCCAGGAGCTCTCACTGCCCCTCCAGGGCACAGAAGGGATGAGTCCATCCTCTTCAGGGACATCACCTGTGGTAGATGTTGTCCCCAAAGCACAGGCAGGGTCACTGCCCACAGCTCACACCAGTGACACTCCCAGCATCCCTGCAGGACAGCTGAGGCCTGGCAGGGAAGAGAGCAATCAGATGGAGGGAGCTACAGGGGAGGACTGGAGACAGGCACAACAAAAGGATGCTGCAGCTCGCTCCATCTCGGGGCCCCCAGCCAAGAGATCAGTTCTATTCCTGGCACCGCCACGGGCCCAACTGCAGGGAGAGCTCCCCCTCTCATCCCCACTGATGCAGCGGCACCGAGCCCTTCCCCAGCCAAACTCCTCATTTTTCTGACAGATTTGGCTGCCGGGCGAGGCAGCGCCTGCAATCCTCCTTTGTTGGGTGTACACAGGAGAAATGCTGCAGCTCGATTGCTCTCGTTGGCTGTGAGGAGGAGATTCAGCTATTACATAACCAGAGAGTAGAGGTGCATCCACTTCATCCACAGCAGCCCTTTCAGCCACTCAGTTCAGAGAGGGTTTAAAAAACAATAAATCACCGCATCAAAACTTACTCTTACATAAACTATTCAGGAACATTTTTATATTCACAGTTTTTTTCCACTCTTGGATGCAGTTCAAGAAGGCTGATGATACCTGGCTCGTTTCCTTGCCACTCCACACATTCCCTGAGGATACTGCTCCCCATCCACGCATGAAACAGCAGAAAAGACCAAACTGCCCCTGTGCTGAGCTGTGCAGCAGCAGCCTGCCTCCAGCTTTGGCAATGCTTCCTTCAACCTGAACTTCAGCAGGACACTCCACAAGCCAGGCTGACCCAGCCAGTAGTTAATAGATTTATCCAGGAGGCAACAAACTGCCCGAGACGCCGGAGACTCCTCATGATGATGACAAATAAAGCCAGCTTGACTCCAGCAAATTTGGCGTGTGGCTGCTGGGGCTGTGCTGCCCAACAGGGACTCTCCAGCAGGAGCCAGGGCTCCTCTGCCCTGCTCCTGACACGGCACCTGCCTGCTGCCATCTGCTCATCCTCACACAGCCCCACCTTCCCCCTGCCTGCCTGGGTGAGGACGGGCTCTCTGTCTGAACGTGGGACCGCAGGCGGCCGAGAGCAAACCTGCTCCACGTGAGACTTCAGCATAAAATGGACAGAGCATCAATGCAGATAATTAGCTAAACAGCCAGGCACTGATGGGGAAGGCACTCTGGAGCTGTGTTAGTTAACACTTGATGCAAACAGATTTTTTTTTTCCTAGCTGGAGCAGCTTTACAGCCAGGAAGTGAGAAATGTTTGTACATGTCAGGCCCAAACTGTGTCCTCAGTGCTGTCTAGACATAAAAATGGGCCCAGTCGTGCGGAGCAGAGACAACAGCCCCGGCTGTTCGTGCAGCCAGCCCTGCACAGCTCGCCCGGGGCACCGGGGCTGACACTCAAACCACAGCTCAGAGCACAAAACATTCGTGATGCTAAAGGCAGATGATGATGATGTGATCCCGACCTGAACACGAGGTCCTGGACGGGCTGCACAAACAAATGCAGATCTGTCACGTCAGGGTGGACAGAACAAGAGCAGTGCAGAGTATTTTTGCTGCAGAGTCAGGAAAATGTTAATTTTGGTGCAAGGTAAAGAGTTCCGAAGTGATGCACTAAGTTTGCAAGCTGCTTGCTCTGTTTGCAGTAGAGAACACTGCTGCATGGGGTGTGATGTGTAAGGACACAACCAGCCATGGTAAGAGGCCTCCAGAACAGGCAGGTATAAAATAAACTCATTTTAAGAAGAGAATTAAGTTACAGGCCAAGTGGGATGTGAAAGGAAGGTGTTTGGCTGGATGTATCAGTGCTGGAAGCACCACTGCAAACCAAGGGCTGGCAGAATCCTGGTGCCCTGTGCCCTGGGTGCCAGCTGCACCCCAGAATGAGATCCTGGCAGAGAGGGGCAGGAGAAAGGGAGAGAAGATGACATGGAAAGCCTTGGGCAGGGACTGATGGGCAGCTGTGCTGCTCAGGGGCTCTGCACAGTCTGCTCAGCAGAGGAGAAAAGTTTTGAAAACTCGTGCTGTAAAAAACGCTGTGGAATCCATTGGGTTTACAGATCATTGCCTGCAGGAACCCTGGAAGGAACCTCTATGAAAATGTTGGAATACACGAACATCTTACAACAGGTTATCAATAATTCCAAAAACTATGAGTTCTGGGGGTTTTGCTCCTTAGCACACGAGCCTGGGGCTCCAGCTGCCCCTGCCAATGTCTTCTGAAGTGACAGCAGGAGATCTCTCAGCTGTGAGAACAGGTGTAGGGAAAACTCCCCACTTTGCAACTCCTAGAGCAGAATTCCTGCTCCTGACTCATCCCTGACACACCAGAGTCCCTCCCTCGGTCTATAACCTGACCAGGAACAACTCAGGCAGTCCTTAGGGAAAGTAGAACACACACCTGAAAGTACAGCAAGATCCCTTCCTGGTGAACAGAAATCCATGCAATCCCTGTGAGTCCCTCCATTTCTCAAATCACGACAGCACCAATCAGTTCCTGCCATCCCAGTTGCTTAAGTAGGCTCTTCACTGCTTTTTGTTGGTTTGATTTTGTTTTACACAGGACAGGAGCCTGTGGTTTTGAAAAAGGAACTTTCCCAGGAACTTTATCTCATGAACAGCCCAGAACAGCCCGTGCAGCCATCCCCTTCCACATCAACAGGTGAGGCAGGACCTGCACCCAAAACTTCACCATGGAACATGTGGAAAGGGAAGGAACCCCCCCAGAGGGATGCCAGGACCAACCCCTGGGTCTAACACGGGGCTCCCCAAATTTTCCTCCCCCTGAGGGGCTGGATGTCCCTCCTGCCTTCCACGAGCACCCTCCAGCAGACCAGAGCAGGGGCCCTACCTGGCTCGGAGATAATGAGGCTCTGGTCAGAAGGCAGCAGGAGGAATTCCCTGCAGGTGTCCAGGTCCAGGCTGGGCAGGCTTTTCTTCTGGCACAGCTCGGTGAGGATGCTGATGGCCCTGCGACAGCGGCCGTCCTCCCTGGGACCGCTCATCGCCCTCTCCGCATCCTCCGCTCCCGCTGCTCTCCAGGAAACTCAGGCTGGGAGCAGAGGGTGGGCTTGGGGCTCCTCACAGGAGCAGCTTGGGTCCAGTTTCACCCTCTGGCATGGCAGCACCTGCCGGGACAGCCGGAGCTGCCCCGCGGCCCCAGCTCGGGGTGTGCAGCCCCCGGCGCTCCCGGTGCCTCATCGCCTCTGAGATCACAGCTCTGTTTACTGCCAAGCCCGCTCCAGACAAAGAACCTCCTACCCAACTCAGTTTCGTGCCCTCCACACGAGACGTATTAAAGCTACAGCCCAGATAATTCTTTTTAACCCTTTCACCGCTGCCCTCTTTGCAGGTGCGGAGTTTTAGGTCCCAACCCTGGGTTTTGCAGATGAAAATGAGTGGTGGAAGCTCCTGGCTGAGGACAGCACATCAGCAGAGAGGAGGAACCAGAGTGCTCCCACAAACACTGCTCAAACTACTTACAACTGCCAAAGGCAGCACAAAGAAAAGCTGCAGGTTTTATTGATTTGTTTGTGCTGGTCCTAACACACCAGGCTGCAGATGGCAATAGAGATTGAGAACGCCATTCTAGTTCATAATTAGATTTTTTTCTTTTACTTTCCGCCGTATTTTTTTATTCCTGTTGTAATTTAGCAGGCAGGTCATGCCACGCGACAGAGCATATTTCTGACAGGCACGGCCCGAGCAGCAATTGTGGAGCAGGCAATTAAAATTATGTACAGCAGGATGGCTTCTTGCAGCTTGTACAAACCTAATGAGCGTTTTGGAGAGCCAGGACGGGGCTGCACGGGTCCCTCAGCCCCACACCACAGCAGGGCGTGCGTAGATCGTGTTTAAGTCGCTGTTAATGACCTGCTGGAGCGCTGGGAGCTGACTAAGCACGCGTGTCCCAGGGGTCACCCAGCACCCAGAGCACAGAACCAGCTCCGTGCCCCATTCCCAGCTGGATCACTCCTCCAGCTGCTGGGCTGGTGACTCCCTGAGACACAAAGGGTCTGGTTGGCACCTGAGGAGCACAAAGGCATTGCCCACCCCCCTGGGGAGCTGCTCAGGGCCCTTTTGGCCACCCTGGTCCCTCCTTGGCCAGACCAGAGTGTTTTGGACATGTCACCAGCACGTCCCTCCCGCCACAGGGCTGTCCCCACGTGGCACCTGTGTCTGGCAGAGCAACTTACTCCTCCCAAAAACTTCTGTTGCCACGACAACGTGAGTGAAACCTTTTATTAATCCAGCAATGGTCACAAAGAGAGACTTTTAATGAGACACCCCCACGGCCCTCCATGAGCTGCTGCTGCAAACGGGCTGAGGCAGAACTGCACTCTGAGAACTGTTCCTGGAGGTGTTTGTCACCTGCAGCCAACACCAGCAGCCCCAGAGGTCTGTGTTTGCTGGGGAGAGATCCAGACACTGGGAGCTGAACCAGTAATTCCCAGAGCTCGATTCCCAGTCATTTCCCAGAGCTCAAGCTCAGGTAGAGTTTGCATCACATTTAGGTGACAAACTCCCTAAACCCACCCACCTGTTTATTTTTTAAGAAACTTGAGGCTCAAATTATGCCTCAAACCTGAGATTTGGGTCCGTGCAACATCTGCTTGGCAAGAAGAGCAGCAGCTGGGGAGGGAACAGCTCCTCTTCTCTGCTCCTCCTTTCACTGCCTCCCCTGGGGCATTTGTGTCCCAGAGTCCCAAAACCAAAGGATTTGTACCCAAGGGGATGCAAGCGAGCCCCAGGCATCACGTCATGTCTCCAGCACAGCAACAGTTTCTGCCTGAGCCACCAAAACTGGCACCAAGAGAGGAGTTCCTGGAATATATCAGTCAAGTGTTGCATTGGAAATTTGAATTTATCTTAAAGAGATTTCAACGGACAAAAAAACACCCCAGCTAAACTCTTTGAAAAAGGTTAATGCCCAATTGAGAGCTTGTAACAGAGAAATCAATAATAAAATTCAATTATTTGGGAGAAAAAAGGCTAATTTTATTACAAAGGTAATACCAAGAACTTTTACTTTTAAATTTAAAGTCACCTTGGGTCAAATATTGACCTTGATTTACATATCAGAGGATTCCAGGCTCGCTGGATACCAATAACAGAAGATTATTAGCATCCATAATTTCAACAAATATTCCTTCAGAACCAAAACCAGACTTTTTTTACACCTTGTACCTTTGAATTTATGTCATACAGACTTTACTGTCCAACAAAGAAGGCTGGAAAGGAGCCAGGTGGCAGCTGAAAATCCAAATGCTTCTTTTCCCAAGCAGGAACTCTGGTTCCCAACTCTCCTCTCCCACATCCACACACACAGAGAGGTTGGGATCCAGATTTTCCCTCTCATGTGTTGCTGGGAAGTTCCCACTTTGCCCCATGGAAAAGCCCTGGAGAAGGGGGACCCCATTCCCAGACCCTGCAGCTCCTTCCACCCCTCAGGGCAGCCCAGCACAGCTCCTGGGCTGGCCAGAGCTTCCTTTTTCCAGCTGCCTCGGGCTGAGCTGGTACTTGGAGGCCAAACTGCTCCCAAAGCTGTGTTTCCACCTCCCAGGATGAGGAGGAGAGACAATTCCCCAAATCCCAGGGACCTGGCAGAGCTGGTGGCCTCTGCAGGGGCTCAGTGGTGTTGTCTCAGCCACATCCACCCTGGCAGAGCTTTTCCCTGCAGCTGCATCCCCTTGGCATTTGGGGAATTGTGGATGCCTTTCCCTCACAGGGCAGCGTTTTTCTCCTCCCTGCTCCTGTCCAGTGCCCTGATGTCACACTGGGAGAGGCAGAGCCAAGAGTTAAACACAGCAGCAGCTACCCCAGAAGGGCTGGAAGTGGAGGAAACTTTGGGGAAAAGTGGCTCAACAGACTCAACAAAGAAATGAGCTACAGGCAACACAGCAGCTCTGGAATTACCTCTGAAATAATCCCTGCGGACAAGAACACAAAATGAATGAAAACTGCAAGGCAAGAAGAAAAACTGCAGCTCAGTGAGCGAGGCAGGGAGTGGGAAAATTCCTGAAAGCTGAGAGGGACAGAAGAGGATGGTTTTCCCTGCAGTAAAGCAGAAGCCAAGCAGCAGAGACAACATTGCACAAACCTTTGAGGAACTGGGAAGTTTTGTAGCACGCTGCAATTGGATTGATGAGGGTGGTGAGCTCCAGGCACACCCATTGGAGGGGATTTACATCGGGGCTTGGAGCAACCTGGGACAGGGGAAGGAATGGGATGAGCTCTGAGATCCCTTCCAACCCAAACCATGATTCCATGAATGTGTGCTCCTAAACTGGAGTCACAAATATATTTGTCCAGCTGAGGCAGAACATGCTGTTCATTTAATCCGCATTAGGATCTATTCGAAGCTGATATTTTTATTTCTTAATAATAATCAAGTCTGGAGAGGGAGCAGCAGCATTTCTTTATGCCAGCTCTATCTAATAGCATGGCATTGTTTACTTTCCCAGCTAATATAATAATTGGAAACAGTTCACAAAGGATTCAGAGCTTCTTGCCAGGAAAAATGACGCGGATCTGGATCCTTTGGCAACAGCACCGAGTCATCTGTGGATAAACACAACGTGCATTGCTGTGCCCCTCCACACCACACAGGGTGGCTGCAGGTGTGTGAACAGCGAGAATCCCAAAATCCTCACCTCACCCCTGCCTGCACAGAGGAGGAGAGCACCTTATCCTGTGGAGACAGGAGGTAAGAATTAGTTTAAGTCCAATACAATCAGTTTAAAAACCAATTCCGTTGTGCTGAGTATCAAATCTGCTGCATGGAGCAACAGCAGGAATGTAAAGGAGAGGCTGGTTCCCTCCTTGTGTGTTCTGAGTCGCTCCTGGATGTTCAGTCCCTGTGGAAACTTGGGGTTTGGGAGGGGTTATTCAGTTCTAGACAGTCCAGTCCTTGAAAAGCAAGGAAGGAAGGAAAGAAGGAAGGAAGGAAGGAAGGAAGGAAGGAAGGAAGGAAGGAAAAATCGTGCTGAATTTGTAGCCTAAAATGAAAATCCCCGGACTGCACCACGAGCACACTCTGAGATGAGGAGTTTAGAGATAAATAACACATTTCCCTCCTGGGCACAGCCTGGGAGGAAACTGCTCAGCCCAAAGGCCACAGTGGCGGGGGGTGGCAGTCCCTGCTGCCAGCTCCTGTCCTGCAGTGCCAGCAAGGCATTCTGTGCAGGGCTGGCTTCAGTGGATTCAGGGCAAGGAAATGTGGCTTTGTGTCCTGAAAAGCTCCGATTCCAAGAGGCATCTTGGAATATGCTTTGCACACAAAGCTGGAGCTGGAGCCAGGCGGCTTCAGAGCTTTGTGCATCCAGGCAGGAAGAGCTCCAGAGGCAGGGCTACCACCAAAAGCTCTTTCCTGGTGATGAGACTTCTGAAATACATTTTATTGACCTGGAATCTTTGCATATGCTCAAGGTGAAGAGTTGGAGCCTGATTTGGCAGGGCTGGAAGCTCTAAAAAGCCATTTCTCCTCCAGCAGCATCAGATGGCTGCTGATATCAGCTGAGCTGGGTTTGGGGAGGTGAAGGATGAGCTGTGCTCAAAGCCATTGTCCAGAGAGCTCAGGGAGCTCTGACCTTCCCCAACTGCCTTTAACACAAGGCACAATCTCAATAAAATGAATGAAGTGAGAGCCTTGCCCTGCTGGAGTACCTGCCCAAGGACCCGAGGGAAGGGATGGGGCTGTGCCAGGAGAGGCTCAGCCTGGAGATCAGGGAAGGTTCTTCCCCAGAGGGTGCTGGGCACTGCCCAGGCTCCCCAGGGAATGGGCACGGCCCTGAGGCTGCCAGAGCTCCAGGAGCGTTTGGGCACCGCTCCCAGGGATGCCCAGGGTGGGGTTGTTGGGGTGTCTGTGCAGGGCAGGGGTTGGACTGGATGATCCCTGTGGTTCCCTTCCAGCTCAGGATATTCCATAATTCCATGCCTTGGCACCCCGGTGCCACCCAGGGCTGTCAGCCTCTGTCAGCCTGGCAAGCTGGGCTTATTTAGGACATAAATTTCAGGAGGATTATGGCAGCAAATACCTGGAACGAGCATTAGGCTGGGATTAGACCCATTTCAATTCCTCAGCCTGATTCAAAGAGTTAATCCAACCTCCCCCAGGTCAGAGTGGCTGCTCTTGGTACAGGGCTGCCAGAAGGCTCAAGCTGGCCTTTGCCTAAATGCTAATGATCAATATTAACACATCCTTTCTCTGAGAGCAGATGAAAAACTGCTGCTTTTAGGGTCTCATTTCAGCCTTCTGTGCCATGGACACCTCCATCGGTATCACTGCATAATTTATTTTTAAAAGACTGCACTTTCTTTGAAGGCCAATAAAGTGCTGGTGTCAGAACCCAGAAGAGAGATTAAAATTTGTCTCTGGTTATAAAGTGCTAAAGATTCCCGGGAAGCCTTTGCTCTCACATCCTCCTCAGCCACTGCAGCTCAGGGAAGCAGGAGGAGCCCTTTGACATTGAATCCCAGCAGGCTCCAGGTGGCATTAAGGGCTCCCAGAGCAGGACAAGGCTTTGGCCATTGATTCCCAGCTCCAGCAGCCATGAAATGAGGGGGTCTTTAGACTTGAAACATCCCCAGTCCACACAGCATATGGCTTCATCTCAGCGCCGTTTCCATCAGGAAAGAAGAGAGAGTTGGATAAAAGGCCCTGGAAAAATTCCATGTGTCTGCACAGTGGGAGATTGAACACATCCATCTGCAGCCACCTTCCAGTAACACCTGGCAGAGGGGGCAGGAGGTCCCGAGCCCCAACACTCCTTGGAATTAACCCAGGCTTTAAACCATAGGTGTTTTCGTGGAAACCAAAAAAGCAAAAAAGAATATACTTAATCTCAACCCTCTGGAAGAACCACTCTAAGTTGCTGTCTGTAATGGGAAGTAAGGAGTTAGAAGCTGGTTTTTTTCCCCCTCAGTGTGCTAACAAAGTATTTGCTGTATTCTGGTTATTTTTATCCCTCCCAGTGGAAATGCAAGTAATAAAAATAGCAGTATTTTATAACAGGGAAAACAAAACCTATGGTGCACAATTGTGCCTCGGAGAGAAAATGCTGTAATGTTTTTATTTCAAGAGAATATTAACATGTGAAAAGAAACCTGAGAGCTCTTTGATTAACCTGCTCCAGCAGCCTCCAGAGAGCAGCATGGATGTGCAGGAGCTGCTTTCCCTGGGCTGGTGCTTCCCACCCAACACCCTAAAGGGGCCAAGTCCTTGGCCAAGTCTCCTTATCCCGTCTCTCCTACTCTCCCAGGCACTTTGCAGCCCTTGGGAATGTGGTGTTGATGCCTTTCCCTGGTCTTAAAATGAAGAGCCAAACACGGTTAGAAGGGAAAAAGGTTTTTTCCCTGGGTATTTATTGCAGGCCCCTCAGGTGCAGCACAGCCAGGGGCAATGCCCCAGAGCACAAGGAATGCACACCCACGGGCACTCGGGATCACATCCTGGGCCTCACAAATGAGCACATCCAGCAAAGATTCCCCAGGGAGAGGCTCCAGGGAACCCCCGGCCCAGGACCCTTCCCCTGGCTGGGCCCAGCTCAGGGTACAGGATGTGCTCTGGAGAGGCCCTTGGTGTCTGGGGCTTCCAAGATGTTTGGCCTCTTGGCTTAACAATATATTAAGTCTAAGAATGAGGGCTAGAAGCACTAAGAATATAGAAAAAGTATATAAAAGAATATAAAAGAAAAGGCAAAAAATCATCGTGGCATCAATGCGGGTCACAGCCATTCCCAGCTCATCCTGTTCAACCATCCCAAACCTCTTTCAGAACACCCACAGCCAATAATCCAAGTGTTTTTTCCTGGTTGGAGACGTGTGGATCTGCGTCAAGGAGCTGTTTACACACCCAGCTCACCCTCAGAGCATCCTCTGCAGGCAGCTCCCCTGGGAGCCCAGAGCAGCATTTGCAATACTCCTATTAATAAAGAGAAAAAAGAGAAAGCTCTTGTCAATCACTTCACTACTTAATAATCTCCTTCCACAGGTGACAACAGACAGAATCCTAAATGACAGATGTGCTGGCAGTCATGTCCCCAAGGACCCTCACGGAGAAATAACCGGATTCAGCTGAGCCTTGCAGCACGTGGGCCTTTCCCAGCTTTGATTTCTGCTGCATCTTTCCCAGAGCTCCACATCCCCCAAAAGAGGAGCCCCAGGCCCTGCAGTTTGGAATAAGGGTGTCCTTGCCAGCTGCCCACGGCAGAGCAGAACCCACAACAGGCACAGAAACATGGAATGGTTTGGGAGGGAAGGGGCCTTAAAGCTCATCCAGTTCCACCCTGCCCATGGGCAGGGACACTTCCACCACCCCAGGGTGCTCCAAGCCCCGTCCAGCCTGGCCTTGAGCACTCCCAGAAGAAATTTTACAGGTTGGTCTACAAGGCACGAAGGTTCCCAGCCCACGAGGACTCACCCTGGAGAAAAGGCTGGCATGGTGGGGAGGAGGATGGTGTAGGGTACCCTCTCTGGAGGGTGTTGGCTGCTCCTGCCAGCATCAGGTCTCAGGGCCAAAAGAGTTCACTGGGACTTTTTTTTGGTCTAAATATCTTTGTTTACTGATAACATTATTTCCCAAGGCTCTAAATGCCAAGAGACAAGGACACCCTGCTGGTAGCACTGGCAGAAAGTTGCTGAGTTCCTCTGCTAACAGTCAGACATCCCCCCAGCACTGCCCCCAAAACCCAGCACCCAGGGCAGGGCTGCAATGAGATGGACTTCAGGGTCCCTTCAACCCAAACCACTCTGTGATTCTGTTCTGTGAGAACTCAGGAACAAACAGGAAAGAACATTGTTTAGTTAAAAGGAAGAAGCAACTCATCAAGTAACTGAGGGTACAGGTCCTGATTTGGATGAAGCTCTGTCATCTCACAAATATGGCCTCAATAAGTCACATTTCAGCCATGATTCTGCAGCCAGGAAACCCTCCTGTGAAGCCACTTGCTGTGCCCATCACCCAGGAAAGGCAAGAAGGAGAGTGATCCTTGGAACCACAGAGTCTCCAGACCCACCAGCATAACTGAATTACTTTCCACAGAATTCAGTTTTCAACAGCCAGCAGCAAATAAGATGGCCTGGCACACTGATGTTCTTCTCAGCCCTAGAAGGAACCTGGGCCTATATCTGGAGGAGAATTAGGCTGATTATAATTGGGCAGAAGATTAAGTTGGTTTGACATGTCCACAGTCACCCCCTGAACCAGCAGCACACCGAGCACCAGATCTCCTGCTGGGAAAGGGAACTGGGGAATTGAGGAGTTAACAAAGACCAGACTGAGCTCTGGACACCTAACTGGGAAAGAGAGCTCCCAGGCAGCACAGCAGAGCACTGAATGCTGACAACACACTCGGATTAATCAGGTTTTCCAGAGGGCAGGAGAGCATTGCACAAGGCTGGTAAAACCAGGAACATGCTGCAACTCCATCAGGAGACCCAGACCACACACAGGTACCCACAGCCCCATCAGCTCTTCCAATGTGGAATGAAGGAAGAGCCAAAATGTCTCAGTATTCCCATTTTTGGCTCTGCTTGTTCCTTAACTCATTCCAGGTGGTTACACCCTTCCTTTCTATTCAGTGCAGGGCAGCAGGACAAGAGATGGACACAGGGAAAGTCCAGCCTACCCCACAGTCGTTATTAACACTCGGTGTCCTGAGCTCCAAGCAGGATCAACACACCCCAACATCCACTGCAGGGCCTGATTGACCCAAAAATCCAGGGCTGAGCTCCCTGGCAGGCTGAGATCTCAGCTGCCCTCAGCTCTGCTCAGCAAAAAGAACACACAAGCCCAAGAGGAGCATCAGATCCAGGCTTCTGCCTGCAGGTGAGCTCAGCCCTCAGAGCAATCCTGTGGCAGCAGCAGCAGTGACTGCCTTGGGTACCTGCTCTGCTCACAGAAAGGATCCCAAACCAAAACTTTTAGAGACAGAAAGTGCTGAGGAGCATCTCCTTCCTGGACAGGTCTCAGCAGTGCAGAGAGCACCCAGAGCTATCCTGCATGCCTGGCTCACATGGGAGGTCCAGGAGAAGATTTCAAATGAGAAGTTCCTTGATGGTGCCCAGCCTGGAGGAGACTGAGGGGAGACCTCACTGCAGTTACAGCTTCCTCGCGGGGGGAAGAGGAGGAGCAGAGGCTGAGCTCTGATCTCTGCTCTCTGTGAGCAGGCACAGGAACCAGGGAGCAGCTGGAGCTGTGTCAGGGGAGTTTAGGTTGGGTATCAGGGAAAGGCTCTTCCCCCAGAGGGTGCTGGCACTGCCCAGGCTCCCCAGGGAATGGGCACGGCCCCGAGGCTGCCAGAGCTCCAGGAGCGTTTGGGCACCGCTCCCAGGGATGGACAGGGTGGGGTTGTTGGGGTGTCTGTGCAGGGCAGGGGTTGGACTGGATGGTCCTTGTGGGTCCCTTCCAGCTCAGGATATTCTCTGATTCTGTGGTTCTGCTCTTTGGCACTATCTGGCGACATTCCCACATAAGAGAATTTTCAGAATTTTTCAGGTTCATTTATACCTGCCAGAGGCAGGGGACAAAGCTGTGCCCTCCACAGAGCTCCTGCGTGCTGGGAGCTCCACCAGCCCCGTGTGCCCTGTGGTCACAGCCATGAGGAGGGGACAGAGGGGCTGTTCTCACATCCCACCTCTCCCTCCTCAGCAGACGTGGCTCATGGAGCTTCCCAGGGCAGGAGGCAGGGAGGGGATGGATCATTGCTGCTGCCCAGCACCAACAGTCCCAGCTTTGCCCTGCAGGGCTCAGCTCCAGTCACACACCCGGAGCTCTCTGAGGCTGAGACAGGCAGAGAAATAAATGAGATTGAAGCCCCCAGGCCTGCACATCCCACCCAGCAGGGCCCCGTGAGGGGTGGCAGATGGTGCAGAGCACTTCACGCTGGGTAAATCTCTCTTTCCAAACCTCCTTCCCGGGCATTCCAGGGGTGCCAACGCAGTGCTGGGGCATTTCCAGGGGGTTCAGAGCCCGTCACTCCACAAGTGCCCTCAGCAGGTTCCTCCCCACCTGCAGAACCCAAAACCAAGAGTTTCTTCCCCAGAAAAACCTCGCTGCTCCCGCCGAGCCCGGCGTGCAGAGCTGTGCTAGCAGCACCATCTGGTGACACGGTCCGTGCTGGGATTTTAAGGAATGAAGGGTTCATTTGCAGATTCTTGGCAGGATGATGCATGGACTCCACGCTGTGATCCCTCCTTCACACGGGGGATGTGGTTGGTTATCCAGAGCTCTCTGTGCTTCCCATCCCAGCTCTGAACTACCTGCACCTTCCCCGTGCTCTTGAGCTGATTAAACCTCGGGCTGGCAGATGGTCTGTCTTCTTTTAGGAAGCAGAATCCACCCTGAGCTCGGGCCCTGCTGCCAGCACTGGTTGTTGCAACATCTCCTTCCTTTGGAAACGTTTAGTGCAAATAGAGAAGATAAAGAACTCACATTTGGGATTGCCTGGAGACACAAACTCCAAGAGGAAACAGACTTCAGTTTGGGATTTTGCATCTTGTTCTGCAGTCAACAGCAAACCCTGTCAGATCCAGGGCACAGACCATGTTGCTGTGCCTGGTGGCAGCTGCAGAACTGCACCAAACATGGCTCCAAAAGAAAATTCCAAATGAATGGGGTTTCCAGCCACTTCCAGAGCTCTCACTTTCCTGACAGGAAAGTGATCTGAAATGGATACTCTCTGCCACGCTGATCCCGTTGTCCACAGCACAACCCAAAGGTGTATCCCAGCCCCATATTCCCACAGCGGTAGAAATCTTCAGAAGATGTGATTTCCAAACACTTCTGAGCAGTTCTCTCACCACAAAAAAGCTTTTGGTTTTGTCTCTGATATACAAGACAAAAAAATAAAGATGCTCTCACAGGGCAGTGGCTGGGCAGGTTTGGTTGGGGAGGCTGCATCCTGCCAGCCCCAGAGGCCTCTGGTGGTGTCCGGGCCCTGAGCGAGGGCAGGGGCTGAGCTGCACAAACAGCAGCAAGTTCTGCCCCTGGACAATGCTGGGGGTGCAAAAGGGGCCACTCAGCAGATCACAGAACCCCAAAATAGTTTGGTTTTGAAGGAACCTTAAAGCTCATCCCATTCTAACCCCTGCCATGGGCAGGGACACCTTCCACTGTCCCAGGCTGCTCCAAGCCCTGTCCAACCTGGCCTTGGGCACTGCCAGGGGCGGAAGATGAACATCAGTGCCAGGATGAAGCAGCAGACAGAGCCCTGCCTGTTCTGCCTGTTCCTTGGTGAGGAGTCCCCCAGCACCCTCAGCCACTGTGACCCAGCCTTGAGCCACCTGCTCACTGGAGTTCTGTGCTGAACGTGCTGATCTCTGACGTGTGAATGAAAGGAGCAGGAATTTATATCCCTGGTTTTAAACCCTGCCAATTTAGCAAACATTATCCCAGCTCCTAAGCATTAACCCAGGTGGAGATCACCCAGCACTGCGCTGCAGCCCAGGAGAAGCAGAGGAAGATAATTTGGCAAGGAGCTGTTTACTCAGCTTTAAGTGCTTTGTTCTGCTCGATCTGCTCCACTAACACAGAGCAAAGGACCCGGGAACAGTCAGGAATGCAGTTCAGCCCCTGTGAGCCTGTTCAGGCACTGGAGTGATCCAGAGAGCTCACACGGTGAGGGAGATTAATAAAGGGAAGGAAGGCCAGTGCTCTGGAGAAGATCCAGACTCATCATCCCAGCCCTCAGACAGCAGAAACTCCAAAATCACCTGTGTCTACAGAGATATCCACATCCCTGGAAGTGTCCAAGGCCAGGCTGGACAGGGCTTGAAGCAACCTGGGATAGTGGAAGGTGTCCCTGCCATGGCAGGGGGTGGATCTGGACGAACTTTAAAGTCTCTTCCAACACAAACCAGTCTGGGATTCTGTAACAGATGTGAATTCCACAATGGCAGCAAGGGGTTGAACAGTTTAGCAGCCGTTTCTAATCCTTGGTAGAATTTTGGGATGGGATTTTTCACCCTGGGGTGAAATGAAAATTGGCAACTGAAGTGCAGCACTGTGTGATGGGGTGAGCAGCTCAGTGCCACTGCAGCAAGCCAGGAGAATTAAAGGCAGGAGAATTAAAGCCAGGGCATTGAGAGGAAAAATAATCCAAGCAAGCCTATATGGAGGAAATGCAGGGGCTGAGAGGAGTCAAACAGAGGAGCTGCAAACACCAGATGCCAGTCCAGGCACGAAGGCCAACCCCAAGCAGGCAGAGAGCTGGAGCAGATGGGCTGGAGGAGCTGGGAGAGCTCTGGACACAGCCAGGCAGCACCTGGCAAAAACAAATCCCCCTCCAAGACCTCCCCCTGCCCCTCTGCCAGCTCCAGGGGAGGCTGGGCAGGGCACTCAGCCATCCTCTGGTGCCCAGCACGTTGTGCTGCCAGTTTGGGCTGGAAGTGCAATGGTTCAGGTGCCAACCACCTGCTCCTCTGGGCAGGGGCAGAGCCCAGGAGTGCAGGAGTTCTTTGTTTCAGCAAGAACAGAAGCTTCAGTGAAGCTCACTGAACCTTTCTCTGGGACACAGCTCTCTTCAAGGAGCCTCTAAACCACCACAGGCACTTAAAGAATAAACAAAGAGTGAGGGAAAAATTCCAGTTTGTTACGAGCCACAGCCTGAAGGGAACTGCTGGTACGTAACAGACCTGCCTGGATCAGAGCCTTCACCTGGGTTTTGGAAGTTCAGACACACCCCGGGCTGGGAGGCAATCCAGGGTACCAGAGCTCTCCCTCACTGGCTGCAGAAAAATTATTCCAAGGGAATTTTAGCTGAGGTGCAAACTCACTGCACTTCCTCCTCGCAGGTCTGTGCTCAGCCGGGCACTCCGGAAGCTGCAATAATTTCAGGACTCCTGTCAGAACCAGCCAGACAAGTTCCTCCTTTGCAGCTGCAGGGCTGCAGCTGAGCTGGGTCACAGCCCAGGGGCTGCAAAGCTCAGTTCTGCCTTTAGTTCTGAGCAGGAGAGTCAGGACACTGCTCCAGCAGCAACATCCACACCAAAAAATGGGATTTATCAGTGGTGGGGAGCCGCTCGAGGCACATCCATCAAACTGCAGCTCCGGGGTGAGGGAACACAGCAGAATTCCAGGTGTGCAGCTTTTTCACTGCGTGCAAAAGGTCCAGAGACCTCCAAACCCTTGTGTTTCACACCCAGGTGTAGATAAATGTGACAAATAATTTTCTGCAGCCTCAGCTGTGTTCACCTGGGCTCCTGCAGCCCAAATTTCACCCTATTTCCACACTGCAAGTGTTGTCAGGAAAGGTCTTTTGCCAGGTGTGAATCCATATCTGATGATGTGCAAGAAAGAAACTCAAATTGAAAGAATGATTTTTCTGATTTAATAGAAATAATCAACCAAAATGGGTTCCAAACAATGCTTTAAACGGAGCTAATACAACTTCTACAGCACATTCCAGAGCACTTAACAAGAAATATTTACAGGCAGCTAAAGTATTAAATAACCAGGGAAAGAAAAATTTCTGTTTTTTAATTACACACCAGCAAAAGAACACAGGAACAGAACAATTAGAAACGGTAACTTTAAAAAAAAAAGTTAAATAGGATGATTCAGATAATACAATATCACAGAAACAGCACTTGGTTTTTTTGAAGAATCATATTAAAAGATGAGCCAAGTTTATTATGTGCAAAATGAGCCAGCTTCAGTACTGGAAGCAGGAAATAATTGAAGAATGAAAGAATGCCATGATTTAACCCTTCCAGGAGAATGTTTACATGTAAAACAAGCTTTGCACTGCACAGATCTGTACAGGATTATTTACATGTGTCCTGGTGTTCTGAGCCTAAAAATCCCCCACTGCAGGTGAGCACAGATGTGCCAGGGGAGCTCACTCCAGACTGAATCCTGCCAAAGTCCAGCTTACAAAATATTTCAGAACCTCTCGTTGTAGAAATTCCATGAATTCTAAAGACACCAGCCTCGAGCTGTGATTTCACTCAACAGAAAAGGCCAAAACTGCATTTCATACATTTTATAGTTCATTTATAATAAAGATTCCCAAATTAACTGCAGTTTTGGAAAGCTGATTCAATCCTGATACATTAGAAAGCACAGAAAGCAGGATCTCCATAAACCAAATGGAAGCAGATGGTAGAGTTACTGTACACACACTTTGAGAAGACAAAATAAATCACCATACCCAAAGATACAATCCATATGTGCCATCTACATAAACTGTGGCATTTACATTTTTATTTTAAAAAAGTACCTCCGTTATTTGCTCAAACACCTACTTCTTAAAAAAATATCGGACCTCCCCCAATTTTTTAAAATAAAATGCCACTCTATATTGTCAGGAACTGCTGCACACTCTGTTTTTAAAAGCTAGGCTTGGTGATTTGCATACA
This sequence comes from Daphoenositta chrysoptera, assembly GCA_013397915.1. NCBI lineage: Eukaryota > Metazoa > Chordata > Aves > Passeriformes > Daphoenositta > Daphoenositta chrysoptera. The sequence continues at coordinate 375,778 of VZRO01008508.1, read as the reverse complement.
AACTTCCCTATAAAATCATTATCCAAAGGAAAGGATTCCTGTCATGTTGTCAGGCAGCTGACAAAGCAGTTTTATTGCTTTTTCTGAGGAAGAGAGTGAGAAAAACAAGGAAAAGCCAACTGGGAAAAGCCAATTCCCAGTACACCACACACACAGCTTCAAAACACTGCTGAAATAACCTAATCATTTGCAGGTCAGCCAAAACCAGGTGATAAAACAGAAATCTGGGCTCATTTTAAGGACTTCTTCTCCAGTGGCTTGAGGAAATGTTTGACCCAGCACGAAGAGTGTGACAGTGAAGTGTCCCAGTGGTGACATCCCACACAGAGAACAACCTCTGCACTTAACTGAGCATTTCTGTTTGCACAAGTTGGGAAAACGCCCTTTTTTGGGATAGTAACTCTGCCTTATTGTGCTCTAGGCCACTTAATCCCAGGGCACAGCTGAATAAAAGCCCTGAGCCCGTTTGGCTGTGGAATTCCCATTAATCAGCAGGAATTCCATGGCAGGACAGCTGCTGAGGTCATCCAGCAGCTCACACTGGGCACTTTGCACTCTCATTTCAAAAGCAGATTCCCTTTCTCCTTCTTTGGATTAACTTAAAACTTCAGGGGAAGCAAAAATTCTCAACCCAAAGGGAGACACGAATTTTTGGGAGTATTTTAAATGAGAGCAGAGTTACACCAAGTGCCAGGCTCCTGCCACCCCGCGGGATCACAACTTTAGAGGGGCTCCTGATGGAAGCTGTGCTCTGATTCCCCAGGTAAAACCACTCACACACTGCACACCCAGCAGCTGGCACGGAGAAGATGCCCCGAGAATTAGTGGCTCATTAACACAAACCCAGTCATTTGCTCCTGAATGAGTTACAAGCAGTGAGGCACCAAAATTTGTTTCCACTGAGCAAACCCTTCCCAGTTCTGTGATGAACACCCAGACTACAGGATCAGGGAATGGATTAGCAGAGTTTATCTACCCTTTCAAATAATTTCAAATAGAACTTTGCTGCTTTCAGAACAATCACTGAATTGCTGCTTAGGGAGCTCAAAAATGAAGGGGAAGAAGAAGAGGAAAAAGAGAATGTTTTGTTTCCTTGTATAAAAGAAACACTTGAGATTTCTTGCACACATTCAAAATTCCAGATAATCCTACTGAGCACTGGGAACTGGATGGGAGGAGCAGTTCTGGAGGGTCAGTGGGGTCTGTGCAAGGCTCTGGGCTCAGCAGGGTCCAGCTCAGCTTCACTCCTGGTGTGCAGAAGCTGCTGAGCACGGGCTGGACAAGTTCTCCATCTGGAGTGAAGGGTTGGAGAGGCCACCTCAAAGGAGAGGCTGTCCCAGAACTCTGGAAACTGCTCTGGGGTCTGGGTGGGGAGCAGAGGGTCCTGTTCCTGCAGCAGCCGGGGGCACAATCCTCCCCGGAGGGTTTGGGGTGAGTCCTTCCCCCTGTGCTCTGGATCCCCCCGTGCCCATCCCGTGCCCCAGGATCTCTGCAGGATCCAACCCATGGCTGCTGCCCAGGGAACAGCTCAAAAGGTGAGGCCTGGAGGTACCAGAAGAGCCATAAAAAAGGAGCCCCGAGTGAAGAGAGTTCACAGAATCTTATTTTCATGATAATTTTAATAATATTCCTTTTGCAAAATGAAGCTGAGAAACTAGAAATGCATAAATAGGCAATACACAGAGCCATGAAATGATCCCTTGTCACTACCGGTGTCCTATTCACATGTCAGCCTTTCCATGGGCAAAGTTGCTGCTCTTTGTCAATTTAATATGTTAAAGTGGAATTCCTTTTCCTTTCACATACAAACTGGTAAAAAATAAACTTAAAACGGCACTGTTAACGTCTGAGAAATGAAAAAACCCCAACCAGTTTGAGTTTGAAGTTTAACATTTGAGTAAAGAAGTGAGCTGGAAGTTACAAACAGCTTCAGTCCCCCCATTTATTGCAAGAGAGGGAGAATCCCAAGGTACAGATCTGGTTCCTATAAAAGACACCAAATCTGCAGTGATTTGCATAAAAACTGCTGAGAGCATTTCTCAATTTGATATTGTGCTAAAATATTTCTCTTTACCATTATGGTAAAGCGTGTCCAATGTCACAGGAACTGCTTTGCTGAGCACACCAAACCCCCAGGGATCTCCCACAGAATTGCTGGATCCACACAAATCATGGCAAATTGACAGTCTGCCATCTCGAGCTCATTGGTTACATGAATTCTTCAACTTCCTTGAACAAGATCAATATAATTGTTATTTCTAGTACTGACTGGTGTCAGTAAAACAACTCCTCAAGCTGTAACTCCTTGTGATTCCATGATTTCTAAGCAGGAATGCTGGGATGGAGGCAGTGCAAGGGAAGGCACTGCAGAGGTGCCTCAGGGGTTAGGGAGGGAATTGGGAAATTGTTCTGTTTTCACTCTTGGACCAGAAACCACTCAAGGCCAAACCCCGTGCAAGTGCTTTGTTCAATGGATGGACAGGCAACCCAAACTCAGACTGATTCCAATCTTTCTGCACATTTCCCTCACAAGCTGCTTCTGAAGAAAGTTCTGAGAAGTACTCTAAGAAAAATAAGACAGAACCTCAAAATGAATGCAATGTTAGAAATAGCATATATTACAAATCTTTTCTTGATAGGAACAATCAATAAGAATACATATTAGCTTAAAAACAGTTCAGCAAATGTTGCTGATCTGCAAGAAATCTCAATTCACTATTTACAAATAAGACAAAGTGAATACAGGAAATTTTACACATTTGGTAGTTAATAGGTTATTGTTTGCCGAGTGGTCTATTAGAAACTGATATTTAGGAAGACTGGAAAAACACCCCAACCAGTTATTACCTCTTCAGTCTATGTTTTAAGTACAGAAAACTAGAGAATGAATACTGGAGAGAACATTCTGCCTCGTCAGGGGGTCAGGGACAGATGACAACGCTGAGACTTCTGCCATGGATGCCATTAAAATGTTCTGGGTACAGGACTTTAATAGATACACCTTGTCCTACTGAAAGGGATTGTAGCCACCAGCTGAGCCTTTCACCTGCCAAAAACTCACATTCCTGCACTCGCCAATTCAGAACAGTTTAATGATTTTTCTTTCTTTTTCCTTTTGCTATACATAAAATGGAGTAAAGAAAGCAAAATGTCAACAATTGGATCGACACAGAAGATCAGTTATTCACAATCCTGCTTCAATGGGATGATCAAAGCAACGACCAACACACACTTGAGTGGACACAGAGAGGGGATTTCAGGAGCTCTGCTCACAGTTTACACTGCAGTGTAATGCAAGGTACAGTCACTGAACTGGTCCAGTCCTGCAGAACGTGTCACTACACAGTCTTATCTGTACATGGAACATCTCTTATCAAATCTGCTTCTCTTCAACATTCCTCCACCTCTGTCTGTGAGACCAGGATGAGTGTGTCCCCTCCACCAGGGAAAGAAAGAATATCGCAAGTAATCAAGGAAAACAAAAAAATACAAACCACCAAGAATTTACAATACAGGTTTTTTTTCCCCTTTTGATGCGAATGTTTTTCTGTACAAGTGTTTTTTGTTATCTAATACTGTTTAAAAAGCTATCAGCTTCTTCAAGATGGCCACTGTAGGCATGATAATATTCCAGGAACACTTAAATAACAGTTTTTACAATAAAATTTAGGTCCATATCATTAGATTACTTTATATGCACTGGTCTCTCATCTGATTTTAGGCGTTTTCTACGTGGTTGTATAAAATCTTCATCGGAGTCCTCAGTTATTTCACCATCATCCTCTTCCTGCTCAAATTCAGGCAAAGGCTGGAAGGTCCTGTCTGAGTAGATCTCTGTAAGTTTATCTTCAAAGTACAATGCAACTGCCTTCCCTGCCTGTGCTACTTCTGAATCAGCCTGTGGATGAAAGAAGACAGGAATATTCACCTGTTGGAAATGCACATCCCTTCACCAAGTGTGCATGGTCTGAAACGCTTACCTTCAAATTAATCTCTTGTGTTTCTGCATAAACTTGAACAACTTTCATCATCTAAAAAGGATACCAGAGTCAAAAAAAATGAAATTATAATCCTTTCTAAAGTTACGAGATCGCACAGGATTGGATGACTAAAGTCAGCCATAACAACAACACAGTTTGTTATGGTTTGTTAGCTTTAGTTCCCAAACTTAGGCAGCAGGTTTAAAACAGTCTTAGGTGGTAAATAAACCTTCAACAGAACACACAACTTTTGTACAAGTAAGTGGCTCCCAGCCATTTTCTACTCATGACTGCTTTCCTCATAATAAATCTGAGTTGCTTGGACATGATTGTGGGAAAGTCTCCCTTGGAGGGAAGTGCTCCAGGAGATTGCTTTCCTGGGGATTACCCCACTTGGATTTCTACTTTGGAAAAGCATTTGGCTTAGAGGCACTCGACATGATGCTGCTGTGAGAGGTCAGAGTGACTCAACTTTTGCCATGAGCCAGGCAAGCTGAAACACATTTTTTCTTTTTTAAAAAAATCAGAAAAAAATCACCACATCTCTCAGTCCTTCCTCCCTTGTTTTACTCTGGTCTCTAAGAGCTGCAGCATGTTTTCCTCTACAGTGGATGCTTCATTAATTCCCTTGATTGAGAAGTTCACATAATTACAACTCCTTCCCCAGTGCTCAGGAACCTCCCCTAATGCAGGGACATAAAGGAGTCAGGGCTGTCAAAGTCCCAAATGCTTGTGAGCACTTGCAGCATCACATCATTAACCCTGATTTCTCCTAGTGAGGTTTTAATTGTAGCTTTGTGCAGTTCTTTCAGTTTCCTTCTGCACAGGGCCAGAAATGCAGCCCAAACACTGCAAGTTCAGGTTACATTTTACAGAGAAATAAGAAATATTGGCTGCTTTCTGCATTTCTAAGGTCAGAAGAAAGCCATTCTCTGTGATGCCTTTTGTCATCCTTGCTTTAAAGCATCTCAGAGATCAGGAACCCTCTCAGCTCCTGCTCTGTTTCAGCACAGTATGACCTTTTTTTTGATATTCAGATTATTTTTTCTGTTGCTCCACTAGCAGTAACACTCAGGTCATTTATGTCCCCAAGTTACATTTCAGATGAAAGGGATTATTTCATTATCAGATGGGATCATTCCAAACTTAGTAAAAACTATGACCCCATACCCAAGTTTTCCACTGAAAACTGATTTTTGTGAGACCCCAACTACCCAGAAGTTAAAGCAGGAAGGTTAATAAAAGCCATAATGGCCACAAAGCTTTGCTGGATTCAGCCTGTGTGAGGAACTAAAACCAGAATATCTTCAGAAAAGGCATTTCTCCTCAGTAGAGGAAGCTTCTCAGTGGATTCTACCACATTCCATGGGGGTAAAACAATTACCTGGGCAGCTTGAGACACTTTTAAGGACTCTTTGGTTGTCTTTATGGCATTTCCTGAGCACTTCTACAATCAATTCAATGCACAGTAACCAGGTCACCCTGCTCCTCACTCACAGACACCACTTTAGAAGTTCCCTCTGTTCTCCAAATTTAGCTAAAAATGAGAAGTTATTCTACAATTGCCTTGAGTTTTCTTTGTTTCTCAAGTGTCTGATTCAGCACCTGCTCCAAAAGCAGAAGTTACAGCTGGAAGCAGAGCCTTTCACTGCAGAAGCTGCACAACCAGGTTGAAATAAATCTTCATCTAAAATTAAAAATGGTGTTGAGATTGGAAGTTAACATACTTCATTAAACCTTTCACAGTTCTTGAAGATCAACCGAACATCAGCCACGAAGTCCTCGGGGGTCTGGTAGTGTTGGGAATGCTTCTTCTGCAGTTTCTTCTTCACCGTGGATAAATCCATGGGTTTCTTTATAATTTTATAGTAGTTTGGTATCTGTAAAAAACCAGCAGTGATTTATCACTGAATGGACAGAGTTCATTCTGAACAGCTGAATTTCTGCTCTAAGGTATCAATCACTTGATCTCATCACACGCTTCAGGCATGTTCAGCAAAGCAGAACAATTTCCTTTCCTCAAACTGTTTAGAAAGTTCTTTATAAGGGAATGGAGTGACAGGACAAGGGGGATTTGTTTTAAATTGAAGAAGGGTAGGTTTAGATGGGATATTGGGAAAGGAATCCTTCCCTGTGAGGGTGGGGAGGTCCTGGCACAGAGTGCCCAGAGCAGCTGTGGCTGCCCCTGGATCCCTGGCAGTGTCCAAGGCCAGGCTGGATGGGGCTTGGAACAACCTGGGACAGTGGAAGGTGTCCCTGCCATGGCAGGGGTGGCACTGGATGGGCTTTAAGGTCCTTTCCAACCCAAACCAGTCTAGGATTCTAGATTCTTTCTAACCCCCAGTGTCTCTCACAGCACAGCAAAGCTTTTCATTACAGTTTTTTTTTTTACAGCTGAAAGCAGAAGAGTCAAAGCAGCTTCTTCCCTCCTCTCATTCAAAAGTTTGTCCAAAAAGGGACAAAAAGCCCTCCTACAGCATTTTGAGTTTCATGGGTGTCCTGAGACATCTTGTTCCAATTCAATAACTGCTAATTGGAAGTATTTTTAAATATCTGTTTTTGAGACTGGGAGTGAAGCATCTGCCTGGAGAAGCTCCAGGATCAGCTGCTCTCCCTCTCAGACCCATGAAATGCTGGATGGCTGCCAGAACTTTTAGACTGATCAAGGGAGACGTGCTTCTAGTGAAAGCAGTCAGTTCCTTCCCAAATTCAACTCCAGACTCTCAGGGATGTTATACCAAATATAAATCACAAGCTGTTTTTCAGGAGACTCACCGAGGCTGGGACTGGCTCTTGGAACTCAATGCTCAGCTCGTGGCAGTACAGGTAAAGCAGGAGGCGTTCACATTTCTTATAAAGAAATAAACAGGGTCAGATTAATATTCTTAATTTATCCCTAGCCCAGAAATTCATATCCCACTACTTTACATAGGCTTATACTTTAACAGCTGAGTGCTAGAAAATTTAAATGCAACCCTCTCAACTTAATTAAAAAAGGTGAAGTTCTTAGGGGGGGCAGAGTTGAAAGGCAGAATTCCATTTACTGTTCACAAATTTCCTCTTTGTTTTCTCCTTCCTAACCAAAAGCCTAGGGCTAAAGTCAAGCATGGAAAGACATGCTAATATACTGCAAATTAAAAAATAAAATACCAACTACAAGCCCTTTTACTGCTTTTGTCCAATCACATGTAGCAGGAAAGGACTGAGCTGCAGACTTTTCTTTTCCCCTCAAGACAAAATGGAACAATCTGAGAGCAAAGCCAGAGTGTTTCTATAAATTCTCTGTTGAAATATTTTTCTTTGCTTGTAAATTCCTTTAGAGGAATTTGATTTGATAATACACTTAACACTACACAGAGGCTGATCTGTAAAGCTAAAAATAATCCTGATTGTCAAGGTCATTACAACTCCCCAGGAATGCACCTGAACACTCCCAGCACCTCTCACAGACAACACTTGAACACACCAAACTCCCAGAACTATTTCATGAAGGTGACATCAATGCTAAATGTAAAGGACTTTTAATTAAGTGCATGTTAAATTATGCCTTTAAATACAGAATATGTGTTGATGCTAAATTTTAGCTACTAAGTGATTACAGTCCCAATGCACTGGGGCACTCCCACAGTCACCAACACCTGGAGATGTGGCCACAGCAGGAAAAACCTCATTCATCATTTTGGGGTGTTTTGCAAAGCCATAACTACATTTAATTTGCTTCAGCCACAGGAAAACTACCTCCAGACAGTGGGGGGTAGCTGATGTGGGAAAGCACTTTTTCCTGGGAAGCAGATTCCTGCAGGTTTGAGACCCACCCTTTGGTCCACAGGACTCAGGCCTTGTGCTGTCTTCCCCTTCTTGCTGTGCTGGGAATTGTCACAATCATATTCTACTTCAGGTTTGCTCAGGTCTCTGCAGAATGTACATATCCACTCTCCACTGAAGAGAAAAACATCATTATTCCAGACATCCAGGGACAAATTCTCATCAGTGATGGCTACAAAGAGTTTTTCTTCACTCTTACACATTCACATTTTACCATAGTAAAGACCTGGATACCCAAAGCTAAGGAATAACTCTTAATGCTCACAATAATTCTGCCAGTCAAGGCCATTTTTCCTGCCCTCATATGATGTTTTAATACTTTATAACACCTTTCTCACCTTGCCTGAAAATGAACTTTACACAACAGAACCGCACTGTGAGACTTCACACAAACAGATAAACAGGGCAGGATTGTGTTATCAGATAAACACTGACCAGAATCACAGAATCCCCAGGTTGGAAGAGACCTGCAAGATCATCGAGTCCAACCCATGTCCCAACACCTCAACTAAACTAAACCATGGCACCGAGTGCCACATCCAATCTCTTTTTAAACACGTCCAGGGATGGTGATTCCACCACCTCCCCGGGTAGACCATTCCAATATTATATCACTCTTTCTGTAAAAAACTTTTTTCTAATATCCAACCTATATTTTCCTTGGTGCACCTTAAGACTGTGTCCTCTTGTTCTGTCAGTTGTTGCCTGGAAAAAGAGACCAACCCCCCCCCCCCCCCAACCACCTTTCAAGAAGTTGTAGAAAGTGATTAGGTCACCTCTGAGTCTCCTTTTCTCCAGGTTAAATAACCCCAGTTCCCTCAGACGTTCCTCATAGGGCTTGTGTTCCAAGCCCCTCACCAGCCTTGTACACACAAACAGCTTAGGCAAGGCCTTGGAAATATCACATTTTTGTTCTAGAAAGAATCACCCACAAGAAGCTGATTTTGGAGGCAACACCAGCTTGGGTTCCACCCACAACCTCAGCCCACAGCACGGCTGGTACCTGGGGAAGCTGAGGAGTGTCGGGACGTGGCAGGTGAGGTGGAACACCTTGGGGCACTTCTCACAGCACAGCAGGTCCCCCCCATTTTGGCACACAGCACACCAGTCCTCGTTGGGGTCATCATCCTTGTTGTTGCCTTCTCCCCCCACTCGAGCTGAGCGGTGCATGAGGCTCCGCACGGGCGATTTCCCGTTCACCAGGCTGTGCCCAGACTGTTTGCAGCTCTCACTCAGATCTGCTGGCTCTGTCTTCACGTGGTTTTCCAGGCTTCCCAAGGCCTCCAGTTCACTCTCCAGGTGTAAGTTAGTGGACAGTGGTGGTGTCAAGCTGCTCTCGGGGCTGCTGAGCTGGAATGAAAGTGGCACACGGAAAATCAGAGTCGATTTCACACCGGCATCTTTCTGCCTGTGTTGGAATTCAAAAGCCTCCCACATTCAGATACCATACTCATATCCCAAAAACCATGGGAAATCATTAGGAAGAGCTGAGTTGCACCCAGTATTGAAAACTACTTTTTCACATGTCCTTTCTTTGAAGAACACACTCATTTCTTCTGATATAACGAGCCAAACACACTGCTAAGTCATTAAAAGCTGTTAATGACAACTTCATTGTCATTAGGAAAAATCCTTAACTCCACCACCCTGCTCCCTGTACACAATCCTGTTCAATCATAGCTGGGAAACACTGAAAAATATTCACTTGCTAATAATTTGATTTATACATTGGTCTAAGAACTTTTGACTGACTGGAGGATTTCTGAATGCAATTACCTATGTGGGAATGTCCACCACCAATGGGTGACTCACAGCTTTTATTAATTAGGGATTAAAAGCAGCAAATACACTGTATTACACTTCATTTTAATAGTTAACAATAAAATCTACATTACAGACCACCCTGTGCCTGGCAGAGCATTACCAGGGATAAAATACCTCTTAGAATGAAACTTTAGAGTAAAATTGCTTTTTTTTTTTCCTTTCCAAATTCTTAAATATGCTGCCAGGAAAACCACAACATGTTGGGCATAAACTAACTTTACCATGCAAGCACTCCTTCTGCCATCCTCTGTTTTTTCCTGCTTTACTGTTCCTGAGAAACTGCAGATCTCTTCCTCTGTGCCTGGTTCTTGCTTTACTTTCACTTGGTCAGCCTTGAAGTTAAAGCCAGTTTTGTCAGCAGTTCTGCCCGAGGAGCCACAGCTGGAAAGACATCAGCACATAAATAAGAGGATAAATCATTAGGGAAAAAGAAATTCAGGTAACTGTTTCCCAAATGAAAGACAAAGGGTGTCAGAACATTTACAACAGCTCCAGTTTACAAGACAGAGGAGAATCGTAGTGCAGGAAAAAAACTAAAAATATAAATCTTCATGTAAGCATTCTTCCATTCCTGGGCCACAGTTATGTCAAAGCACATTTTGCCAATTGCCAATTCTGGTTTTGAATTCTTCATATAAGATTTTTTTGGCCTGACAGTGTTAATGTGACACTCACCTTCCTCTGCTGCCTGTGCTGGAGGTGCTGGGGGGCCTCACAGGAGTGTGGGAGTTGGATAAACCTGCAAAGAAACAGCACAGAAGTTGATTTGGTACAAGTTTCCATTCACTGACTAGTGCTGAGTAACCCCAGAAGTGCTGCAGGAATATCCTGATTTAATAAGTCACCTAAGTCAGCTGTTCTCTCAGTCTTTTGATCACAATGAAGTCCAGCACACCACATTAAATAAAAAAGTGACAACACACAGTTCTTGGAGTCCCAGTAATTATTTCACCTCATCCAAACAGTGCTAAAGCCTTCAGCCCATTACATCCTCCAATTTTATGCACTGAGAGCCACCAATAAAGTCAAAAAAGCAGCCTCTGCATGGTTTGCATGCAGGTTCTGAGAAACACAGGGAGCCCCACTGCTGCACCCATTCATTCACAGGATCCTAAAAGTTCTGTAGAGAAAACCAAGAGAAATATCAAGTCCCAGAATGGTTTGGGTGGGAAGGGACCTTAAAGATCATCCAGTCCCACCCCTGCCATGGGCAGGGACACCTTCCTCTGTCCCAGAGTGCTCCCAACCCTGTCCAGCCTGGCCTTGGACACTTTCAGGGATCCAGGGGCAGCCACAGCTTTTCTGGGCATCCTGTGCCAGGGCCTCCCCACCCTCAAAAGGAGGAATTCCTTCCTACTGACTGAAATAATCTTCTCACTTACAGAAATAGACATTTTCAATATTTAAATAACTCAAAATTAGGTACTGGTGACTTAATTTGTTCACATGCATAAGAAAAGCTCTACCATTAATTGGTTACACTCAGAATGACCCTGACAGTGTCTCTCCATGGATCTGCAACACTGCATTCATGTGCTGGCAGTTTGTTACTATAAAGACATTTCTGGAGGAGGGTAAAATTTAAATTTCCAGAAGAATCTATTTCTGAGCAAAACAAATTTTAAATAAAACATCATTTCCCTTCTGGCAGGAAATGGCAGGCAATTATTTTCAATTTAAATACCAGAAATACCCATCACTTTCTGGAATCTCTAGAAAAACCCATCAGATTTACCTGATGACCCTGGAGATAGAGCTGAAGGTCCTGGGGAGGGATTCATGGTGCTTGTAGGCTGTGGGGGGAGGTGGCTGCCTGTGATGTATCTACTTAGCAGATTATCTAAACTACTGGAACCAGCATCTTCCAGCTAAGGAGGAAAAACAAAAATGTGAATCAGAGAGGTCTAATTCAACTTTCATACCAGTTCCACACCTTTAAATTGTGATCAGTATCTTCACTGGAATTGTTCACTCTCTCTTCAAGGATTCAGGACATCAGCAAATATTTTTATCACTTTCATACAGAAACATACAGAGATCAGGCTTTCAAATCAGAAACTTCAAGTAACATTTTTCAAAAGCTCCTAAATCTGAGTTCTTGCAACATGGTCTTGGGCTGCACTTACTCAGGGTCACTGCAAACTTTCTGTTTCCCAGCTGCTCAGTGTATTGGTCACACACATGGTGTTACTCATGAACTATCAGATTACTGACGTTGCAAAAGTTATTCCATAATTAAGATATTAAGGGAAGCCATAATCTTGCTTTTCCTTAACGTGATGGGAAATCTCCCACTCACTTTTCACACAGATTTTAGAACCTGTTAAACTCAAGGAAACAGGGACCCTGCTGCTGTAACTGCTTAAACCAAGAACTGCAAGACGACAGAACTGCAATAATGTGTTTGAAACACGCTGCATTCCAAGTGGGTTTTAATGACTGTGCCAGCAGCACGAAGGACTAACACTTCCTATCCACTAAATCCAACTGAAATCCAAAATAGCTATTCCATTAACAGGTATAAAAACAATTTTCTGAACAGAATTCTGCATTTTCAGAGCACCTGGAAGCTGCATGGTAATGCTCTGGACTATGCCACAATTTCTAACTTGGTGTGTGATGAGCTTCACACACTCACAGCTGAATGAGCCACAGCCACTCACACTCCCTCTGGTGTTTTCTTCTAAAGCCTCAGCACTGCAGGTTGCTCACACTGAGATGGGATTTCTCCTTCCCCACCATTCTCACATCAGCAAATGACCTGCAGCCTCCAGAGAACACTGAACATACAAGCCCTGAACATTTCAGAGTTGCAAAGTTGCAGCTGGTATTCCAGCAGACCATCTTGGATTAAATTTACTTTTGTTCCCTGTATCGAGACCAAATCTCCTGTATTTTACACGGGCATTTCAATGCAAAGGTCCTGTTCTCAGGATGAAGCCATCATCCTCCTCCCCTCCCAAACATCCTGCAGAAAACACATTCATTTTACTTTCTTTGCCTCCATGTGTACATTAAATTGTGCTTTTCACCTCTCCAAATGAGCTCGACTTCAAAATCTACCTCAGCTCGTGTCCCCTCTCTGTGGGACAAAGTGACATGCCCCCTCTGTCCTTCCTGTTTCTTCTAGGAACCTCAGAGAGAAACTCCAGGCAATTTTAACCCTGAATAAATCACCGTTCAGGGCACTCAAAATACATCACAGTTAATTATTCTACTGCTATCTTCCCATAGCATGGTCTTGTGGAAGAAAGGAAGTCAACATAGCACTTAAAAGTCTCAATTTTACTACAGGACACGCATTAAATACTGATTAATCTAAAAGTTAACAGGCGGAGCAGGTCAGCCCTATATGGAGAAAACGCACACCTAACAGAAGAGCTGAATACTTTAATCCTACAACTTCAAATGATAATTACACCATTCCTCAGAGAGCTTCAAAACAAAAAATAACCCACGGAGGAAGGGAAGCAGACTGACCTGGATGGGAGGGATGTCGGGCAGGGAGGGCAGGTTCTCCGGGTTGGTGACGGACGGGATGAGCTCGATGGCCGACACGGAGGGGCTGGTGGGGCCGCGGTTGGCGCTGGCCATGGTGGCCGTGGTGGGGCTGGTGGGGTTGATGGTGGTGTTGTGCACGGAGACCACCGGGAAGGGCCCGGCGTGGCCGGGGTTGGAGTGCTGGGGAGACAGAGACACCGGGCTGGGTCACCGGGTCACCCGGGGAGGGACCTCAACCCAAGCGGGGCACAACTCACACTCACAGCTGTCACAGCACCTGCCAGCACTGAGGGCAGAGCAACTGCCCCTCTGCTGCACTTGGAATGGAAAAAATTCTTTATGTGGCTAGATATTAAATGGCATTTCTTCCCTCTAATTATTTTGTATGTAGTTGTGTTTTCTTAAAGCAATTCCTTCCTGCAAGGATAGCTTTAGAGTTTACATGTCTGGCTAATTTTTTTTTTTTTTTTAAGATAAAAGTAACTGTTTCAAGTGATATAAAGTCACTTTTGGTATTTCAGTCACGTTAATATTCATTGTCAAGGATTTTTATTCTTAATGGCATGCAGAGCTCTGCATCAATGCTTCAGGTGTGAATTTAAAAACACTTCAGCAGTTGATTTAATCAAAACCCCTCAACTACATCACTGAACTTCACTACTCCTCACTATTCTCTAATAAACCTCTGAATGTTCTTTTCAGCTGAATGCCACTGAAAAGCACAAAAGGAAACGTTTTCCTTCCCAGAACTAAACTGCAGTACAAACATCAGATTTCATTTTCACCCCTAAGGTTTGAATCTCCTTACGTTCAGCAAAACTGTCACAGCACAGTAATGCAACATGGAATAGAAGCATATAAATGTATGTAGCTGTGAGCTACAGGGGAACAGAAAAACACATTTACAGCTGGAGGTACCATCTACTGGAATGAAAGTCTGGCACAATGGCACAAATGAAGCGTGTACACAGGATATACTTGTCTTTGAAGGTGAGGTTGCATCATGGAGTATTGAGGTCCATTGTGGCGTGGGATTCCTGGTATACGAGCAGCATTCTGAGCCATTCTCATCTGATGTGCTTGGAAAGCCCCACAGTTCATGTTACCCCTCTGCATGGTCTGCATGCTGATCAACCTGGGAGGCTGCAAGGGTTTGTGTTTTTTAAAATTTGTGCTTTTAACATGGAGAAAAGAAGCCCATCTCTTTCCACAGCAGTAGTAACATAACATCAAGCAAAGCCAATAACAGCTGTCACATTAAAGCATCTCAAATCTCAAAAGATTTTAGTTTATAAATTGCTTTGTAAGCTTAGATTTGACAGGGCAATTTTAAATCTCAGTGTTATGGCAGAAGGTGAAATAAGAACACGTGAGGGACTCACCTGCTGCTGCAGGACTTGGGGGCTGCTCTGCCTGGGCACGGATGCAGATGGCTGGGCCATCCTCATCTGCTGCAGCTGCTGGTGTTTTTGGGCATAAACTTGCTGCTGCATGTGCTGGAGTCGAAGCTGGGCCAGATTGATTTGTCCTGGAGCTTTGCTGACGTGGTTTGTTCCTGGAGGAGTTTGCCCAACCACTACATTGGGAGTGTAACTAGGGGTTGGTTTATTTTCAATGACCAGGTTACCTAAAAAAACCACAAAAGAACCAAGCAACAGTTAGATCTCATCATCCTCCAAAGGGTGGTCTATGTGGAATATTCAGATGTTTCTAATGCAACTTCCTCAGAGCAATTTAAGCTTGAAATGTCCTCTTTAAGTCTTCAACAACCATACACAAGAAAAACAAAAAGAGAACTCAGACTACAAGAACTGCAAAATTAAAAACCTGATCTGTGAGGGAAGAGTGAAAGAACTGGAACTGCACAGCCTAAAAGCCACGACAGATAGAAATGACCTCTCTGCATTCTCAAGAAACGGACAAGATGAGAAATAAAACAGAAAACAAACGTGTTGAGCATGAAATTTCTATGCCTAAAGAAGCCAAGCCTGGGAAGTGATATCGGGGGACAGTGGAGAGTGTCCCACCACTGAGTGACACAGAACAGGTCACAAACATGACACAAAACACTGCTACAAGCAAGTCCTGTCTTGCTCCAGTGTGATGGAGCATGTTGCCTCTCTAGATAACTCCTGTCCTATTTTTATATGGAAAAGGCAAAAAGTTGATTTTGTGAATGTGTACTCATTGGAATCTGCACGTCCCTTTTTATTAAGGTTGACAGTTTCCTTTCTGTGTCCTGTCTGCCCCAGAGAATAAACATCCTTGACTAGGAACACCCCAACCTGGATGGTGGACTCAGAGCAGGAAACTAGTACACACAAAAGCTGGTATTTTTATCAGATTTTCTATGAGATTTTAATCCAACAGACAAGTTCAGAAGCAGGTGCTACCAGGTAGCTCTACCTCACTGTGTTCTCCCCTCTTCTCTCATTCAAAACCTGTACTTTGCAAACTCTGATTATAGTTAATATACTGGAAATGGCACAGGGTGCCCAGAGCAGCTGTGGCTGCCCCAGCCCTGGAAGTGTCCAAGGCCAGGCTGGACAGGGCTTGGAGCAACCTGGGACAGAGGAAGGTGTCCCTGCCCATGGCAGGGGGCGGAATGGGGGGACTTTTAAGGTCCCTTTCAACCCAAAACACTCTGTGACTCTGTGATTAGGGCCATCCCCAGAACCATTCCCACTGGGAAACAAAATCCACTGAGAAAGCTTTGCTAATAGAAAGAACAGAGCAGATAAGGAGGAGAATCAGGACTGGATGGGTTATGTCAAAAGAGTTTCTGTCTCCTGGATCAAGAGATGTACTGCACTGCACTCCTTTTGGATGAACACCCCCAATTCAACAGTTTTTCCAGTGTGATAGAACAAACAAACAGAGTTTTCTCACCCAAATTGACGACGTTCTTGGCCCAGAAGGTGGGGTCACAATGGAAGCGGATGGCTCCGTTGGCAGCCGGGACAGGATCGCACCGAGCCTTCAGAATGTGCCGCAGCTGGAAAGTGATCTGAGAGAAACAAAAACACTCTGCTGCTGACAAAGAAATAAACAGTCAGAAATGAGAACTGTGCATTTGACCAGAGTTCAGGCCGTGGAACACCGACAAGGACTGGCAACAGCAAGTTTGGTTCATGGGAACTTCTCAGTTTGCCAGGAAAATCCCAGATTGTACAACTTCTTTACTCTGAGGATTACAGAGCAGCACTGTTACACCCCAACACTGCTGCAATGACTCCAGTGAAACACTGAGGTGCCTTTACAGAGCTTGACCCCATTCCTTCCACACTGACACTCCTACACCCTTATGGCAAAGGGTGAATTGTTGCACAACTGCTTGACTCTGCTGTAAGATCTAAAGTTGAAGACATGGTGCCACAATGGGCCACAATGAAGGACCCACATGGCAGAACTGGGTGTATCCTTTTGATTACCAACATTTGACCTCATTTGTGTCCTAATCTCACTCTGGGTATGGTTGATTCCCCTGTCCCTCTGTCTTTGTGGCTCAGGACACGTTCCCAGATTGGGACAGAAATTTGGTGTCAGAATGATGGTCTAGGGTAATGGAGGTGAGCACAGCCCTGGCCCTGCACGTGCAGAACTGGGTGTATTTATGTCAATAAAAGTGAATTATCATTTTGGTTCCCAACACTTGACTTGTGGCTTATCTTGCTCTGGGTATGTTGGAACTTTTCCCTGCTCTGGACACGGGGATTGGGACAGAACTGCACAGCCCAGTCTGTGCAGCCACATGAGGAGTGGCTGAGGGCACTTTGTCTGTTCAGCTGGAGAAGAGGGGCTTGGGGTCAGACCTCGCTGGGGGCTGCAGCTTCTTCCTCAGGAGCAGCAGGACAGCTCTGATCTCTGCTGGGAGCAGGGACAGGACTAAAGGGAGTGGCTGGAGCTGTGCCATGGGAGGTTTAGGTTGGATATCAGGGAAAGGCTCCTCCCCCAGAGGGTGCTGGCACTGCCCAGGCTCCCCAGGGAATGGGCATGGCCCAGAGGCTGCCAGAGCTCCAGGGGGATTTGGACAGCGCTGCCAGGGATGGACAGGGTGGGATTTTGGGGTGTCTGTGCAGGGCAGGGGTTGGACTGGGTGATCCCTGTGGCTGAGTCCCTTCCAGCCCAGGACATTCCCTGATTCCCAGCCCAGGGTGCCCCTCACCAGCCGCTTGCTGTAGAGCAGGGCGGTGCTGCTGCCACTCGCGATCGCCCAATTAGTGAAGTTCATCACGTGCTTCACTTGTCGTGACAGACCAGTGATGTCATTCTGCTGCTGTATTAACTTCATCTGTCTCTCCTTTGTTACATTCTGCAAAGAAACAGAAACTTTATTATAATGGGGCTTTCAGGTTTAGGAGGAAAATGCAAACTGCTGTCAGGTTTTGGATCAAAACGAAAACGTCCCAAGAAAATTTTAACAGATGCTGGGTAAACAAGAAAACCCAAAATTAATGTAATTTTAAATTATTTCTTTTACTCATGATCGAGTTACTCTTTTCTTCCAGGAACATTTGATTTCCTTGCCAAATAATTGTTTCTTAACCAGGAAAAATCTATTGTGATTCATTAGATCTTAAATTTTTCAAGTTGTGGCAAGCTGGCCATATGCACTGAACTAACTTCGTACAATGGACTTCCTCTCTTCAGATAAAACAGGTAACAGTAAGTTAAATTTTCATGGATTTGAATAAAAGTCAGAATGCAATTAGTCAGAATGTGCAGTCTGAAAAGGATACTTTAACTCATGATCTCCTTTATTATTATACTACTTATACTACTGTTATACTACGACTTTAAATACCAGCATTATACTACTGGTATTATACTACTTTTAATATACTGCTTTAAATACCAGCATTACACCTTCATGTACAAATACATGAGACTGCTCTGTCTG
The DNA here is from genome assembly GCA_013397915.1 of Daphoenositta chrysoptera. Taxonomy (NCBI): domain Eukaryota; kingdom Metazoa; phylum Chordata; class Aves; order Passeriformes; genus Daphoenositta; species Daphoenositta chrysoptera. Next base: position 357,748 of record VZRO01008508.1, on the reverse strand, counting down.
TTCTTACACGAAGCTTAAAAAGCTATTTGAGGAAATTATTAAATTACACACACCTGAGAATTATGTTATAATACAGAAACATGGCAAACAGAACATGAAAAGGAGATTTTCAGACACTCCTTTACAATGAGCCTGATTTTGTATACGAGGTATAGACACAAAACTGAAGGAGCCACGGGTTGTAACGAGGAGAAACAAGAGATTTAACTCCACCACAGCACTCAGAGGAATTATCAGCAGTACAACACCTGCAGCCACACTGAAGAAACCATTTTCAAACATGTGGGTTCTCAATAGGGCACTGGAAATTCTACACCACCATTACTTTTAATTTTAAGTGTACCTCAAGGTGCTGTAGGAGAGATTTTCCCTTTTTATTGATTTCATTGATGAGGGTGAATATAGCCACTTTGATTTCCTGTTCCACTCGTTTGTTGGTTTCATTTACTTCTTTTATCCTAAAACAAACCAAAAACAATGGATTGTCAGTCACTTTACACTTCACTGCCAAATACAAATTCACAACTTGTTTTACTTCAAATAATATGAAAGCCCTTGTAGTTTACACACTTTATATAGAGAATTAACCAGCCACAACCACGTGTGTCTGTATGTACATTTATATATTTATATCCATATCATATCTCTCACTATGAAAAATTTATATCTGATGCTTTAAACTTTTAAGATAATTTATATTAACCAGAAAAGAAATCAACCCTGAATTTCAAATTAATTCCTCCCTTGTAACAAAAAAGTTATTACAGACCTGTAATTAATACACAATAAAGATGTAAAATTTTCATTAATGATTTGCCTGATATTAGTCTAGATTATTCTCTTGATCTTTACTACTACTGCCTGTCAGATTTTTATACCCTCTTCATCACTGTCATTTTTCAGGGGTTTTTGTGCATTTTCAGCTTTTTCAGACTCAAGCAGATCATCTTGAGCTCCACAGAATTTGAAATACAGCATTTCTTAAACTCATGGAAATTCTGCGTTTATTTGATCCTATACTGCCTTAATCTCAAGATCACACTGCAGCAGAATTCTTTGCCATGAGCCAATGTAAAGACTTAAGCTGTCTTTGTTTAAAGAGCTTTTTTGCTGCTTGATCCAGGATCTGATGTGATTCAGCCACAGGACCAACACTCACTGTCTGATGAACACTGCTGGGCTCAAAGCCCTTTAAGGCACCGTGGACACACGTGGTTTTTCATGACAGCACAACCTGGTCTCCTACTCCAAAAAACACCCAACCAACCCTTCATTAAGTCCTTGGAATCCACCCTTGGCTTTGGCACCCAACAATTATTCCAGCAGAGCTGCTCCTTCAACACTTTTATGCTCCACGATCACAGATGATGGCAATTCTGTACCATCTGCCAGCACTGACAACAAGATTGTAATACCTTTCTATTTTTCCATTCCCTGAAGTTTTTAGGATGATGGATTTTCTGTCCTACATGCCAGCAAAGCAGTGGAATGAATTGTCTCACCTGCATCAGCCATTTGGCTCAGCAGAAAATTGAGATCTTGACACAATTCAATCCCACGCTGCAGAAATTCACTGAAGCCAGAAACTCTTGGGCAAAAAACCCCCCACCATTACAATGTGTTATTCATATGTGCATCACCCATTCCTTCTTATCAGAGAATGTTTTGTGACATCTCTTGGAGTTTTCAGTTTAATTATTTCCTATGTGACTGCGTTTCTGTCTCTCCAAGCATGTAAAAATTCTATGCTTCACAATGGTGTTGTGTTTTGGGACCTTTCAAAGACTTTCACGGAAAATCAGCACATAAAAATATCAATTTTCATTGCTTCCCTCTTCACACATCAGTCACGTTGTATATTCTTCTTCTCTTACACTGCTTCTTTTTTTTTTTTTTTTTTAATGTAGATGACACCACAAGGAGTTAAAAATTTGCATCAGAACTTCTCTTTCTATCTGCGGTGCACATCCTCCTGCCCTCGTACTTTCCACCCCCAGCTGATGTGTCATTTTGCAAATGACCCAAAAGCTGCAGGAGGCTCAGAAAACCACCGAGAATCGCGGTGGAATTCCCTGAGCTGCAGCACGACCACGTCACCCCAGAGGGTGAAAAGCCAGCAGAGATCACGTGCTCCCTCTGCCTCTATATTCAGTATTTAACGTGAGGCTGAATTTCAAATAACCCTGGAAATCTTAAGTGAAGCTATCTAAAAAAAAGAAAAAAAAAAACCAATCAAAACCCCACAACCAACCACAATTTCCTATTCAAATTTACACCAAGTTTTTGGTACACAGAGGCCTTCATAAGAAACATAAAAATATTTTAATATTTCAACCCTTCTGTTGCCTAGAGATGACTTAGAAGAAACCATAGGATGGGTTTCCTTGCCTTTTTTATTCCATTTTTTTTCTCCCCCATCCCCAAAGTGTAATAAATGTGTCACATCTTTGGTTATATTCAAAGTTGCCACAAAAGACATAACCTTTAATATTTGTTTCCTGTAACAACTTCCAAGAGATGCACAGTCTTGTAGGGGGGAAAATAAACATTATGAAAAGTAATTAATATACAGAATTAACTCCAATGTGTTATTTTGGTCCCATCATTCATCTTCCTGTGATTCATTACAAAGACAGTGTAACAGATGATCATTTTGGGGAACTCACCTATTTTGAACTTGGGCAGCTGCAAAATTTACATAATTCTTCTTCTCAAGAAGTTTGGCCAACAGGTTCTCAATGGCACCCTTCTGGTTCTGAAAAGCTTCTTCCAGGAACTGGTACCTTTTCAACACCCAAGAGAAAACACTGATTACCAAGGAGCAGTGGGCTGGAACTCAGGGCTCCCACTTCAGGTGGAAAGCCATGAAATTTTGAAAAAACGTGACAAAACACTGAGAAAAATCAGACTCTGCATACTCTGACCAGTGTGCAAAATGTTAAAATGCTGATAAAGTCTTTTTCTACTGTCCAGGAGACTGAACCTCTGTGGGAAATTATCAATTCCAACCACACAGGGATGCTCTGCCTCATTTCCCAGAATGGCAGGCTGAGGAGCAGCTCCAGGAGAAACCAGGAACCTCAGAGTTTGATGAGGAAAATGCACCAATAGCTTAAACACACGTTAAAGGATACCAAAACCCAACCCCCTAAACTATCTCAAATTCCCCAGTTTTTCAACTGAGATGATACTGTTCATATTTGACTGCATTGGTTTAATCTGAAGAAAATTTTCCTATTAAAAAACTCAAGTTTTTTCCACCTCTGATACTTCCAAGTGAAGAACATTCCCTTCCAAGCTCTTCAACTAAACCACTGCTACCAAAGGTACCTTCCATTACTTCATCTGAAAAGAGGGTAAAACACTGAGGGAAAATAGGATTAGGTGCCTTTTCCTAACATATTGGAATTATCAATGCAACAGAAGCAAAATGCCTCTGAATTAAGCAGCTGCACATTTCCATCTTTTCTGATCAACAGCTCAAAAACCAGGATTCCTACCAGTCACTTGCTAAGTCTTGTCCTTGCAATAAATAAACTTCATGATTCTGAAACATAATTTGTTAACAACAGTAAAAACTTAAGGTCCCAGAACACCTTGGCAATGTTTTCCCAATATTCAAACTGATAGAAAATTCCTATAATTAATGAAGCATCCTATAAGCTGCATTAGAAGCAACTTACACCATCTCCCAAAGAAAATGAAAAAGAAAGCAGTGTTGTTGTCTGTCACAATCTAGAACATTACAATATAACAGGAAAAGACTGTCTGGATTGTCATCAAACTTACAGCAACACCATTTTTTTATTTAAATGACTCACAATCATGGTAACAGGGACTCAGACAAAGAACATCCTCCACAACAAAACTCTGCTCCTGTTAACTCAGTTTGTACCAGCAACAGACAAATCTGAACCCCAAGAGTTCAGATTCTTCAGTCTGAGTGTTGGAATTTTGCTTTTTCTAAGACCAGTCTAAAGTTCTTGCAGACAGACAACAGCACAAGGTTTTAGATACTGTAATACAAAAAAAGTAGCATTCCTAAAGCCCAAAGACAACAAAATTTGAAATGTAGAGGAGCTGCTGATTTTCTGAAATTATTTCCTTTAAGTTCAAAATCATATTTCCACATGAAGGAGAAATTAAAAATCTACATTCAGCTTGTACTGCTAAAATTTTGCTGTAGCCCTTGCTACAGCCAAAATACTTTTTTCAATATTGTACTTCCAGCTTCCCAAGTGTGTGGACTGAAAACTGCCCAAATTGGAGGAATCACACAGCATTAGGCTGCTAAAACAATTGTCAGCTTTCTACAGAATCCCCAGCAACTCCTGCCCAGGGCAGGGGGTGGAACTGGATGATCTTTAAGGTCCCTTCCAACCCCAAACCATTCTGGAATTCTACGACTGAAACTCTAAACACTGGACCATGGAGCTACTGAAATGGTGAATCACCCTCCTTTGGTGTGAGCTATCAGGATTTCAGGTAAGAAGAAAACAGGGAATTAAAATAAATTCTTTTTCCACTTGGCATGATCCTCCATAAAATCTCAGCTGTACTTCAGGCAGACAAAGCAGTGCCTTAATCATCTGTAATTCACACCTGCACACAGAACCATATGGAAAGAATATTCTGCAAAAAAAAGGCACGTTAATAGCAAGGAATTCTCCTTGTGGAAGAGCACAGGTAAGTAGGACAAGATCCATCTGTTAATCCATTAGCAACATGCACAAAACAGATGCAAAGAAACCAACTAGAAGAAGTTAGTGAATACATCCCAGGAGAGCACCCTTTGTGACAAGGGAGTCATCCAGGATATTTATGACCAAGCCTATGAAAGAACAGAGCAGGAATATTTGAGGTTGTTAATATTTTAATAATACTAATTTCAAAAATAAAAGTTCTCCATAAGGCTGCTGTAGCAGTCTGAGAATAATCATTATTCTGAAAAAAACAACAATAAATTCAATATTGCACCTTTACAGAGAAGAGTTACCTGCAGCCTGACTAGGAAAAGCAGTGGTGCAGTGGTTGATAAATATGTATTATCCCCAGACTCTCTACTGTAACACTGAAAAATATTTGTTCAGACATTCAACAACCACATGACAGAGCTGCTAAAGAGCAGCAAGTTGGAATGTGTCTTAAAGAGGTTCCAACTCTTTTTCTACCAGACACAATCCCAGCATTTTTTACTTGGAATGAGGCAGCTTTCAACCAACTAAACCCAAACCATTTTCCCCCTCTGCACTAGAAGAATATATTAATGCAAGAGGCAAAATTTAGACTTTCCTTTACAAAATTCCCCTCAAGACTGTTGCACAACCAAATATGCCCTTTCAAAAGTTACCTCACCCATGACTCACTCTATCACTTTTGCTTCTTTTACAGCACCAGGTGTTCAGGGCTGCAGGAATTTCCATTCAAGTCCTGAACAGAGTGACAGCACTGGGAACTGCCAGGGAAATTCACACCTGAATCACACCAAACCTCCTCAGCCCATGTTGGTTTGAATCTGATCTTAAGAGCCTTGACAAAACTCAACCAACTGATGAAGTTTCCATCACTCCACACAGGCTCTCCTTTGCAAGGGATGGTTTCAGTCCAACAAGGAGTAAATGCAGCAGAATTTCCAACACAACTGGGTCACATCAATGCCACTTCATCCTCTGAGACAGCACAGCACAGGAGTTAAGAGATGGGAATATTTGTACCTGTGTTCTTTGTGTTCCAGTAACTGACAGTCTCTGCATGTCAGCCTGTCACAGGTTTCACAGAAAAGTTTTAACTGCTCTTGTTTGTGGACAGGGCAGAAAACAGGACGTTGACCAGATGCTCCCACGGCCTCTGTTTTTAAAAATAAACCATTTGTGCATTTTAAAACAAAATTTTGACAATCTGAAGAGCAAAACAACTAACTCTCAGTAACAACCAAGGACTTGCAAAGGCATTTCCAGATCTGTTCTCACGCTGAAGTTGCTGTGAATATGTCAGGTCAGGGGTTGGACTTGATGATCTCAGAGGTCTTTCCCAACCTTAATCATTCTGTGATTTACACTGCCAGTGGTTAATAGCTGTTTTCCCTTTAATCATTCAACAAGAAGGAGGAATTCCTCTTTTCTCACAAGCATCTAAAGGCCCTGTAAGACTGCACACAAACACCAGCATGCTGGATTATGTGTTTATATTAATTCCATCTAATATCACCTCTGACACACTGAAGGATGGGTCAAACCTCTCAAACCTTTTTAGTTTTTACCCCATGGGTTTTCTGGGTTATCCCTTCAAGCCCTTACACACCTCATTTAGTCAAACACAACTGAAGTGGGAACTGCAAAGCAAATGTTGCCTGTGTTAAGAGTTACTTAAACCCCTCCTGAGCTGCTTAGATTTTCCGCTTGAGCAAATAACAAATAATGTCAAAAAACAGTTCTGGCTTTACTAAAAAAGTGCTGCACAGTGTTCTGAAGGTATTTTGAGCTTAGCAAGGAGGAAAGCAGCCTTTGGAGGGTACAGCAGGTAGGGTTTAAAACATGAACATTTTCCTCACTCTCCAACGTTTCTGAAGCTGGTTATATCATGCAAGTTATTGTAAAGAAAGAGCTGATGAACCTATAGCTGCCACTCACTGAGAGAAATTTAAAGTCTCCAGGGCACATCTTTGAGTCTAAGAAGAAAAAAAAACAATGACCAGCCCTTCCCCATAAACACAATAAATAATATTTCTGATAGAAAGTTTATTTTGTTGGAACAGTCATTTTTCAGCCCCTTCCCAGCAGTTATCAAAGGGGAAACAGAGCTGTAATGTCACATTGAGAGCCACAGTTTAGCACTCCTTGTAAAAAAATCAGTAATTCTTTCTTGGTCCCTATAATTTGATTGAATTTAAGGGTTTCTCATCTATGAGGCTTAATACATTTAATCTTAAATGAGTAATATTTCTTATTTAAAATACTCATTAAGACATAAAGAGAAACCTCTCCAAAATGAGGTTTAATGACAGAACAATTGAAATAAGATCCTTGTCTAAAAGAACTAAGCTCAGCAGCAAACTTTTTAACTGTTAAACATTTTTCAGAAAGAAAAGTAGTGTTTGTTCCTTTGAAAGGATACAACAAAACAATTATGAAGATCTTAATTCCTTTTAAATGAATTTAAATTAAGAGAACAAAGTGTTGAGATCTCTCTCCCTCAAAATAATCATTCTTCGGACACATCCAGATTGTGGAGAACCTACAGGTCTTTAAATCAGAACTTTTAATCCATTTACAAATTGAATTTTCTAAGCTAAAATCCAGATACCCTGGACCTGTTTGGAGAACATTTTCCATATAACCTCAACAGGCTACAGGGGATAAAATCCAGATACCCTGCACCTGTTCTGAGATGATTTTCCACATTACCTCAACAGGCTACAAATGATATATGATCAATCAACAGTTTAAGAATTTACTTCTAATAAGGCTGCACATCTAAACAAACCCTACACACACTTCAATTTTGCTCACTGAGAGATTAAACCTAAAACAGATTCAAATTCTACATTTACTCAGCAATATGAATACAAAGTAACATCATATATTTAAGGTAACTATAAACTTATACATACATAATTTTCTACAGGGAGAACTATAATTGCTCCTTATAACAAAATACAGCAAAACATGTAATTTAATTTCCTTGGACAATGGATAAGACCATCAATATGTCACTGCTCTCCAGATTACATTTAGTTCCTTGTTTTACTAAACAGATTATTAAGAATGGATCTAAATCCTTTCCAAAGGCACTGGACATCAAACTGCACGAAGCATCACCATTTTAGTCCAAAGTTTCGTTTTTCCTCTACTTTTAGAGCTACTAATTTTGCTCTGGTAACTTTTCACTGAACTTTTCCCAAATACTGGGGGGAAAACACACAGCTGGTTGTTACCTCCACCATCCTCCCCTTGTCTTTTAACATATAGAGAGAAAAGGCTCTTAGAACAGGCAGGACAAAGTGATACCCAACACTCACCTGATGACACATCCTCTTTTTTCCTGATCATGTGATCTTTAGTAAACTTTACTCGCTGGTGAGCTTCTATGCAGGTCTTACACAGCCACTCCCCACACTCCACACAGAAACCCACGGCACTGGCGTTGTCCTCGCAGCTGGTACACACCTGCAGGGGAAAAGGCACCAGAACTGACCTGGGGAACAGTGGCAAGGCCAGAAATCAGAGGAGGGTTGGAGAAAAGGCACCAGAATTGTCCTGGGGAGCAGTGGCAGGGCCAGAAATCAGAGGAGGGTTGGAGAAAAGGCACCAGAATTGTCCTGGAGAGCACTGACAGGGCCAGAAATCATTGGACATTTGGGGAAAAGCCACCAGCATCATCCTGGGGAGCACTGACAGCCCCAGAAATCAGATGTGGATTGGGGAAAAGGCACATGCATCATCCTGAGGAGCAGTGGCAGGCCCAGAGAGTAGAAATGAGTTGGGGAAAAGCCACCAGATTCATCCTGGGGAGCACTGACAGCCCCAGAAATCAGAGGAGGGTTGGGGAAAAGCCACCAGCATCACCCTGGGGAGCAGTGGCAGGGCCAGAGCAGAGGCTGGGGCAGGCAGGTGGGTCCCTACCTGTTCTGACTTCTCATCAGAGCTGCTGGGTGTCTCCGAGGTGTCCTTCACAAAGTAGTTGTCCACCAGGTCGATCTGGCGGCACTCCTGGCGGCAGATTGGGCACCGGATCACCCCCACTGCAAAACACAGCACCCCACAGGCTTTTAGGGCAGTAAAACTCACCAATCAGCATGCCCAGAAGCACAAACACAAAGCACACTCCTTGTTTCACCTGGGTAAAGGATTCCGTGGTTGACATTACCATTAAAAACCAGACATTATGGGGGTAGAACAGGTTTCACCCCAAAATACACTCCCTCAGCTAAACACAGAAAAACCCCACAAGCCTCTACAGAACAGGATCCCTCACCTAGTTGTGATAATTTCTACATCATACTCATACACTCCCTCAACTAAACCCCAAAAAACCCCACAAGCCTCTACAGAACACCTAATTGTGATAATTTCTACATCATACTCAGTTTTTCCTACTTACTTCTACACCAAACAATATGTATTTTTAGCCAAGGCATTTGTTGTCCCCAAGCAAGTATTTGATTTTTTCACCTGCTCATTTTAGATTACAAAACTCAAGGCACTTGTTAATTATTTTTTAGAACAGCCTGTGGTCCAGCCTGTCTCAGGACAAGCATTAAGAGGGGTGTGCCCAGATAGCTGGGGTGACTTCAGTGATGTTCCTGAAAATGCCATGGCAGTAGCATGTCCCAGTGTTCTCCCAGCTACAACACAGGAAGATTTCTAATATAACCTATTTCCATGAGGTCAGGGAGGCAGATGAAGCAATAAAATACCAGCATCCTGCTTTGTTATCCTTTGTAATCACTAAATTAGTTTTAAATCCTCAGCAGGGCTGGAAAGACATTACTACATGAACCAGACTGACATTTAAAGATGTCTATGAACAACCCCCATAAAGGTTTGAAAACCTATTTATAACTTAGGTAGTGGCTCACACTTCACAGAAGTGTCATTTGATCTTAAATCAAATTCCTATACAATTTATTGAGAATATAATCTTCAAGAAGCTTTCCAAGCCATTGGGTATTTTTATACACTGAAACAACTTCGAGAAGTGTAATTAAACGATGCTCAGCTCCTTTGTGGATATTCAATTAGGACAGTAGGACTTATTTCAGGGAAATTAATTACATTAGTAGTGGAGTAGCATTAATTTTTTCAAGTGCTAAAATTAATGATGGCTTCAGAACACAGGAGATTCACAGCAGAGCAGCAATAATCTAACTAAAAACTCCCTGTCTCACCAAACCAAACACGTCTCAAGAGCAGGATGTGAAAAATAACCAGTACTGCAGCAGCCACACATACAGGAGCTTTCCCACACACGGTGAAACCTTCCCCATATGCAGAACCTTGAGGTTTTCTTACAATTGAGAGACAAAATTCTTTAGGGAATACCAGCTGAAAGCCATCCAGCAGCTGATGTGTATATCCTTACAGAACAAACATTTCAGATATCTACCATTAAAACTTCTCCATCCAAACCAAACCTAAACTCGATTTTTAGTGGTCTTGGGTCAAACACACAAAATATTTCAAGAAAACAAGAAAACAGAAGAAGCTCAAGATCTATAACCTCCAGACAACAGCAAGTCAAATTCTACAGATGCAAGCCCCTTTCTGTAAGGCAACTTTTGGGTTGGTTTTAAAGTAGCCAAACCAGTGAAAGCTTGAATAAAATCAAGCCTTTTGATCCAAGTGACAGCCCACAGGCTGGATTCTGGCCAGGGGTAATTCCAGCTTGTCCACTGCCCCTGTCAGAGAGGACACAGGGAATGGGCAGCCCCAGGTCCTGCTCTCACAGTCCAACACCCAATTTTTGCACCTCCACATTCAAATAAAACCTGCACACAAAGTGCCCCCAGTGTTCTGCACACACCTCAAGAGATCACAACCCAAAGATAAAGCCCTACAGTTCTCATTTAGCACATTACACTCCTTTTTCACATCTCGACACCCTTTATTTCCAACAGTAGCTTTCCTGTAATTTATGAGCCACTAAACATCTCATATCCTGGTCTTTTAATCTAATATAAAACAAATTACTGCACCACCATTTGTACTAGAAACCAAGTGTGCTGAAAAGATACAGATGTGGCTAATTTTGTGAAGCAGGAGGGAAAAGTAGAGAAAATCACACTGAAATAGCATTTACATAGAAAAAAAAAAATCCTTACCTGTCAAAACTTGAGATAATTTGTAAGCTAACAAAGTTTATTGCAAAAATTTAGTGAGAATGTATTTTAGGACAAACTAAGGTTCAAATGTTTATATAACCTCTGAGAAAAACTACATTTCACTGTCAGTTTCAATTAAAAAAAAAAATTATATAAGAAAACAAAAATAAATATAAAAGTATCATCTTATTTATACTCCAGAAGAAGGTACTACATTGTTTTTCTGCCTCAAACAAATCAAACACATTAGTCCTTTTTAGGTAGTTAGTATTAGCAGTAGTAGTATTAGGTAGTAGTATTAGTAGTAGTAGTATTATTAGGTAGTAGTATTAGTCCACATTAGGTACAAACATTCCCACTGTAACTCTGCTTTCCAACAAGCATTGGCACACAGTAAAAACTACTGTTTAAAGGTCAATCATATTTTTTAAATCACAGTTGAGTTAGAACAAGACACATTCATACAAATTATGAAGGTCAGACTGGTTTACGATCTCCCTCAATCCTAATTATTACCATCAAGATTTCCTATGTCCTCAGAGATGGCTTCATATTATTTTGCAGCCATAAATCGATGCTGCAGAGGTCAAGAGCAGCACTGAAGCAAAGAGCTGAGAAAAGGGAAGTTTCTTTCAGGAAGTTCTGACCACACCACGTGAAACCCTGCACTGAGGGTCTGAAACACTCTGTGCAGCAGTTCCTTTCTGCCTTACAGAACACTGCCACCAAAATCCTGCCCTCAGCATAACTACAGGAACACAGTTATGCTTCAGGTCCTGAAAAAAGAAAAACTGAGCACCCTACAAACTTCCCCAGCCACCCACTGATGCTCCTCTGGATATCAGTACTTCCATGAAGAAATCCAGGAAAAATCATCCTTTGGACCTAAAAGGCCACGGGAAATTATGAACTATTTCACAAGAGTTACAGATAACAGGAGCAGGCTTTCAAGCTTATTTTGTTGTACTTTAGAGGACCCACATTGCCCATTTTTCCAGCTGTTTCTATCACACACCTTAAGTGTGTAAGATCTGTAATAACCATGAGCACAAATATTCATTATCCCTCTTCCACAGCACCCAACAGACACAGCTCTATGCACCAGATTTCCCCTTCCTTTCCATCCTATTCCCAATTAATGATGCAGTTCAGATCAGATTCTTCTTTTTGTCCCACACTTCTGCAGAACAGCAAAAATATTTTCAATCACACACATTTCCAGTCCCCCATCTGCTGCTACACACAACACTCAGCCTAAATGGAGTTTGTTTTTCCTTTCACGCTGCCTAAGGCTGGCTGAAGGGAGAAGCAGGAATAGTTTCCTACCTGGCAATTTGGACTGCAACTCTCCAATCCAGCAGGTAGGAAAATCAAAAAAGAAAAAGCTTGGCATTGCTAACCCTGCTCAAAGGGAGATGGGTTTCACCTCCTCACCTGAGCCATTCCTCCCTCCCAGAGCTTCCCAGCCTCCTTCAGGGAGGAAGGAGATTCCCAGATTCCTTGTGCCACACTCCCATGGAGTCTCCTGAGACATACAGAGCCATTCAGGAGCTGAGGACCAACACAAAAAACGGGCAGAAACTCAGGAATGTGGTCAGGGATGGATCCGTAGGAAGTGCAGGAACCTGCCCTGGGAGCAGCTCTCCCCGGCACAGGGATGTACCTGGGACAGAGCAGAGCCTGCACCCATGGAAATGGGAATGTTGGCCACATCCCAGGGATGATCCCTGTCCTGGGAAGGGCTGCTCCTGCCTGTCTTGGGGTGACTTTATGATGTGCATCCCCTATCCCCACTCTATGCCCAGAAGGTGATTTCTGTGACTTTAGGCCTGGGTGCGAGAGAAAACTGAGCAAACTTTTCAAAACAATTGCTCAAGGACACAC
>VZRO01008508.1:305436-330475 GCA_013397915.1 Daphoenositta chrysoptera | reverse complement strand
AGCGATTCCCACCCGGGCCGTGCCCCTCCCTGCCCGGTCCCGAGCGACTCCAGCCCTGGCCCTGGCCCTGCCCCTCCCGGAGCGTTTCCAGCCCTGACCCCGCCGCTCCCGGAGCGATTCCCACCCTGGCCCTGCCCCTCCCTGCCCGGTCCCGGCGCTCCCGGAGCGTTTCCAGCCCTGGCCCTGGCCCTGCCCCTCCCGTCGCGGCCGCGCCCCTTTAAGGAACGGAGACACGTGAAGGGTTGGATCCATGAGCTGTTATTGATCCATGGGCTGGTATCGATCCATGGAGCGGATTATCGGTCCATGAGCTGTTATCGATCCATGCCGGTTGCTAGGGCAGCCCACGCGGAGCCCCCGGCCCGGCCCTCCCGGGGCACAGCGCAGTCCGGCCCCGGGCGGGCTCCGGCGCTGCCCCCGTCCCGCCGCTGTCCCGCAGCAGCGCCCGGTCACTTCTTCTGGAGGAATTTCATTTTACTGCCTGCAGAGAAAAAACAGCATTAGGAGCTTTAGGGGAGGGTGGGGAGGCCCTGGCACAGGGTGCCCAGAGCAGCTGTGGCTGCCCCTGGATCCCTGGCAGTGCCCAAGGCCAGGCTGGACAGGGCTTGGAACAGCCTGGGACAGTGGAAGGTGTCCCTGCCATGGCAGGAATTGGTCCCTGCCCACCCAAATCACTGTGGAATTCTGTGAGCTGGAGACACTCCAGGACTCATCGGGCTGAGGAACTTAAGGTGGAAAGCCACACATGGCCATCTCTGCCAGCAGACACAATTCTGTCCCCCGAGCATGTCCTCAACCAGGACCAAAGTTAAGGAACAAGCCTGGACAGCTCTGAGCAGCAACTCCCACAAACTTTAGATAAAGATAAAAAAGCTTAAAAATAAAAGAAAAATCTCACACAATGTTCAGTGTCCCCTGAAGCAGTAAATGTAAACAAGGGAACACAGGTGCAAAAGGCAGAGAAGGGGCCCTCCTCTGTTATCATATTAATTATTCAATAGCTAAAATAAATTTTAAAAGATTTAACAATGAACAAAAGCAAGGGTGTCCCTTTACCAAGACTGCGAAGGATTTTGTTCATTCCAGTTCGTTCCGTCTCTGGAATTCTCTCCAAATACTCCAAGGCACGGACCTCAAAAAGGCCTAAGAGAAAAAAAAATCAAAAATCACTCACCAAACAAGCTACTCCATCTTTTAGCATGTGGCATGTGATTAACAGGGCCACGAAAGGAAATCCTGCATGCAGTGTGTGTAAGCTGCAGGATCAAGGAGAGAGGAGAGATGCAGAAATTCTTTGCTTTATAAACTGAATTCTTTAGTGGAAGGTGAAGGGCACGGGGCTATCCCATGTGACAAAACCCCAACAGCACAGGCACACAGCATCATACTTGGAAAGCGAGTCTGCGGAACAAGAGGGTGATGCCAAGGCTACCTTTGACCACGTTCTTGCTCAGCTCCCGGTCCTGGATGAAGCCTGCAAACATCTGGGTTTCCATGAAGAAGTGCAGGAAGTGGCGCACGTTGCGGGAGCCGTGGGATTTGCGGAAGGGCTCCCGCTGGAACAGCCGCTCCCCCTTCTCCGTGACGCTCATGTGCAGGGAGTAGTGCCCCACGATCTCCACGAAGAACTGCACAAACGCCTCGGACACCAGGGAGTTCAGGGTCATGTCACCTGTGGGGAGGACGTTTGTCACTTTGGTCATTCCTCTCCCAGAGGAGCAGCTTTTCCAGAGACCTCAGTGCTCTTCTGTACTGGCTGTCTCAGACTAGGAGATTCCAGGGGATTGATACCAAAAAAGTCTCAGCTCAAATATTCCATTTCCCATTGTCAACTTTCTGCTGCAGCTAGGACAGGTTCAGGTCCAAAGCTTTTCCAGGAGTTAAAACATTCATAATTTCATTTTCCCTGTCAAACATCTGGTGTCTAATGAGCTGCCAGCTCATAACAGGCTAAATTTAATTCTCTTCAAGAATTAGGCAAACTACAGAAGACAAACTCTCTGGAAAACGAACTTTGTTTTTATGAATTACATAATTTTCTGGTGCCATTCTCTCAAGCCACTCAGAGCTTTTGAAGTTTCTCGCACTTCTTTATCTGATGGATCATGTATAAAGTAGTTCAATTTTGAAAGTAATCTCCCAGATTACCCTCTAAAATACTGAAACTTGCTACATTCTCTGAGAAAAACATTGTCTCTACCACTTAGGAAAATACAATAAAATTCAAAGCACAGCAACTGATGCTGTCAGCCCAAAGGAAACTACAGTTCTGCATACACTAATTGTAAAAAGAGGAACTGTCAGCACACCAAACTTCTCACACATTCAAAAGCAAGATGTTCTCAGCAAGATCACAGGGAAACAGCTAAAATGTCACTTCTTAGCGTTTATTTCAATTTGCTCATCTTTATCAACTCCATGGTAGAGATCTGCTAATGGGAAAACACTTTTCCATAGAAACCTTGCCACAGAAAGTACCTTGTGTGTCACTCTGCCCGTGTGACAGGATTTCACTTCGTTCTTCCAGGATTTGTACAAGTGCAGCCTGGAGTTTATGGGGCAGGATCTCATCCTCATCTGATACCTACAGACAGAAATGGCCAAGGAAGGACTTCTGTGTTATTCCCATCAGCAGGAGAACCAGGGGATAGAGTAGAAATATTCATAACATGCCTAAAGCAGTTAGGGGGGAGTTACTCTGTGATACAGTGTATCTTGAGGGACACAATGTATTTGTCTTGCAGCCACAGAAATTAAAACCACTTGCTCAGCATGCTTGCCCCAAGTACATTTTATTAGAGTCACACACACAGCTGGCCACCACACAGACTCAGGCTCATTTCACCAGTAAAACACACAAAACCAGTAAAAGTCTGTTGAGAAAATACAACAAGTCTCAATAATATGGTTTAAAAAATCCCCCAATCCTTTAATACCTTTCTCCAGTTGCAGGCTGCAATGCAAAACAGAATAGTGAGGCAAGGAAAAGGAGAAGCAAATATCCTGAACTAGTAATAAAATCCCCAGTATTCTTATAGCTACTTGTCTGGGGATGCAGAAGCACTTTTGGGGAAGTTCAGCAAAGAACCACAAGTGAACTGTGATAGTCTGTTCCCTAGACTGTCACTCGTGGGAAAAACAACAACCCAAACCAACAAACACACCCCAGCTGGATGAGAGGAGAAAGTGCTGTACAGAACAAGTACAGAGAGAGACAGACAAAAAGCAGCAGAGGATCTTAAGGATCCCCTTCACATCATAAACCAAGTAATAGTTTTTAAACTCAGCTCAGACAAGCAGCATCTTTGGCTTTGCAGAGCTCTCCACCTCATGCAACCTCAACCTTGCAACAAGGATCTGTAAGCCTGTTCTCTTCTCTGTCAGTTTGAAAGGATTACAAGGTATTTCTTCAGCCACTGGAGTCTCCATATGAACACCAGCTTTTCCTGATTTCTTTTTATTATTTTCTTTCATCGATGCATTTTCCTGGCATAAAACCATGAGTTGCTGGTACTGTTATTTCACTCACCTCTTGCAAGAACTTGTCAGCACAAAGATCAACAATCAGAACCTGGGGAAAGATGTAGAAAACACTGACTCATAACCAGGTATGTTGCTGTATAGAAAAAAACCTGTTTTTTAATTTGTTTTTTAAATGTGGGATATTTTTTAAATAGGGATGTCATACACAAAACACAAGTTCTGCATGAGTGCAGCCTGTCTCTGAGAACAGTGAATATTATTTATCTTTGATAACACTGCAACACCCTGACATTTATCTGCCAAATTCACCAAGTGGCTCGGAAAAGTTTGAGAGTTTATATTCAGACAGAATCTAGGGATTATTCCAGAGAGGTCAGCCTCATCCCACGGACATTGTCATATCTCCCATGTCCTCACCTCCTCTATGGGCAGGTCCTGGAGCTGTGGCAGGGAGCAGGAGAGGATGCCAATGAGGAATGGGGTCGGAGAGCACACGATATCGATCATGGAGGCTGGCAGGACGGGGATGTAGGTGTGCTGCCAGGTGAAGGGGTAAAGTGTTGCCACTGCAGCGTGCCCACATTTAGACAGAGTGCTGGAAAGGTGGGAGAAGCACAGGGTGGGTGGTCAGTGTCTCCTTCAGGACAGGCTGGAAACGCTCAGGGCAGGTGTCACTCGTGTACGGTCTGTGCATCAGCAGAGGCCCCATGCACCCACTTCTGAACTCAGTTATGGGGAGCTAAAACCACCATCAACCCAGACTGAAGAGGTAAATAGGAAACATGCCCTTATCTCCTCTTGTGAAAACAGCACACTCCAAATTCTAGACATGCACATGCTGTGTGGAAAGTGCAGAAAGTTTTCCAATGGAACTAACTGCAAAACCAGACAAGCTTGGACACGGGACAGGTCCAAACACAGAAGAAATAATAATACCCAGTGATAGTATCTCTCAGAAAGAACTACCCAGACTCATCTCTTACCTTAAGTTGTCAGCCACAAAGATGACCCTCCTTTCCAGCAGGAGGGAGGCGAAGACACGGATGGTGTGGGGGACACTCAGACACTGCAAGAGGCACTCGAAGTCCACGTGTTCCAGCCGGGAGTCCAAGGGGCGGCACAGCTCCATCACCTGGGAGGAGACACAGCCAGGGAGAGCTGGGGGAGCAGCCCAGAGCAGGGACCCTCAGCCTGGAGCAGAGGGGCCTGAGGGCAGAGCTCACCGCAGGCTGCAGCTCCTCCTGCAGGGCAGGACACAGGGAAGGGCTGGAGATCAGGGAAAGGTTCTTCCCAGAGAGGGTGCAGGGCACTGCCCAGGCTCCCCAGGGAATGGGTATGGCCCCGAGGCTGCCAGAGCTCCAGGAGCGTTTGGGCAATGCTCTCAGGGACAGGGTGCGATTTTGGGGTGCCCTGTGCAGGGCCAGGGGTTGGACTGGATGATCCTTATGGGTCCCTTGAGCTCAGGATATTCTCTGAATCCATGATTCTACATAGGATCCCAGACAGCTGGCATGGGGCAGCACAGAAGAGTGCCCAAGAAGCCCTTCATTAAAAAGCAAGCAATCACTTCCACTGTAGATGATTCCACAGCAAACAGGGTTCTGGGACAGCCTCCCTCCCAACTTCAGGATGTTTTCTTCAGACTAATTACTTCCAGGCATCACTGTGCAGTTTGCAAAGAGCCTCTGTGCCCCAGAGACCCTACAGAGAGCAGGCAGCCCACCCTGACCCCTGTTACCTCATCTCCTGCTCCTGGCAGGAAGCTCCTGACGGTGATGGTGCGTCCCGGGGCGGGGAACGGGGCCTCCATCACGCTGCGCATGAAGGGGTGCACGAGGGCTGGGGACATCTCCCGCCTCTTCTCCACCTCATCCAGGATCTGCAGGGAAACACACGGGGCCTTGCGTCACTGCTGCTGCTGACCAGAGGGGACAATCTGTCAGAGCATTCCCATGGAGAAGGCTCCAGCACAGCCCCACAGCCCTCTCCCGCCTCGCTTGGGATCCCTGTGAAATTCATCTCAAATGTCTGAAAAATCAAACAGGAACAGCTTCCTGTGAGCACAACTCTCCTTTCTCCAGTCTCTTGCTACTGGAAGGAAATGTCTTGGTTGTAGTAATCAAATTCTCATTATTTAGACGAGTAAGTGGAGCAACACCCCATCCCCCTTACCAAGAAACCTCCCTGAGACACTGTTCTAGAAACTCTGTGCTCCAACAATCAGAACCATCTTTCATCAAAGTTTGTTCCTGTATTCTTCTGCAATAACTGCCCTTTATCTGCAGCAGCTATCCCCAGTCTTCACCTCTTTATCTCCCCTCCTCATGGTGCTACAAAAAAACAGGGGAGATCCAATCCCCTCCCAAACTGATTTTCCATTTCCAGGTCACAGAAGAAGAGGATGAAGGGGCACCCTCAGTAACACCAGGTATTAGAAGCCCTTCCTGGCAGTAAGTGCTGAAGGATTTGTGTGTTGGCTGACAAGACTCAGCACCAGGATTTTATTTCCCCTCTCAAAGCAAAGACAGAGAGGAAGCACCCCTCTCCTGGGATGAGCTGCAATCACTAAGCCTGACAGAAGCATCCAGTTACTCTGTGGGGCCTGCAGGCTGCCAGGCTCAAGGAACAGGCTGTGCCAGCTCACCTTGGAGAAGAGGTTGAAGCAGCCCAGGCGGCTCACGATGCAGTACACCTCGGGCAGCCGCTTCCCTTTCCCTTCTGGCTGAAAGGCAACAGCAACAGCTCTGCTGAGAACAGGGGGGCAAGGAACAACCCAGCACCCACACTGCAGCTGATCTGCAGAATTCCTTCTGCTGCAGTCCCCCCTACACTTATGACTGCAAAAGTTCTCAAGGAACACCCAGTTCCAGGAGCCCAGAGCCCATTTCACTATTTCTGGGCACCATCGTGACCCTTCCCTCTGCATCCCAAGGGTTGGCACCACCACAGCAGCACAGGAGGGCTGACCCACGAGGGAAAGCAGCCCTGAGTCACGTCCTGACAGTGCCCAGACAGTGCCCTCTGTACCCCCAGCTCTCATAGAGATGCTCACCAGGAGCTTCCTGCAGTACCCGAACCAGCGGCTGCCGTCCTCCCCCGTCAGCACAAAGGAAAAGGTTTCACTGGGGGACCAAAGCAGAGTCAGGGTTAAATTCACCACACAGCTCAGGGGAGAGGCTGACAAAGCACACAGACTCCTTCTGGTCACGCTGACAAGAGCCAAGGCATGATTACAAGGACTTTGGGATCTGTTCAGGGTAAAAATTTGCACCCCATGAGCTCTTCCATCTCCCCCCACTCCCAGATGCTCTCACTGAGCTTTTCCATCTCTCCTCCTTCCCAGCTGCTTCTCTATTTAGCCAAGGAGCAGCAGAAACACTTCCAGCCCCAGGAGCTGGCCTTGGACAAACTCTTCCTCCTTACAAGAAAGGCAGCAGCAGCTCCCCAGCCCACCTCCATACCTCATCTTCCCTCCTACCACAGGGGATTCATCCTTTCCCCTTTTCCCTTGCTCTGGCTGTGGCTTCTCTGGCACATCCCAAAGCTCTCACCATTGCCTGTCTCAGTCACGAGTATCCAAAACCAAGTGTTTACCTTTTAAGGTCTGATGAAGGGAACCAATCTTTGGGATCTGGAAAGCAGAATTTGGGAATGACCTTTAGCCTCTCTTCAGTATCCTTTGACGGTCTGAAGGGATGTTCAGGCTGGAGGGGTAACACATGCATTTGAAGTCACTGAAGTTGGTGAACAGCTGCAGCATTTAAAATACAAAAAGCACCTTCCTGACACTTCCAAAGGCTGATCCATCACGTAGCTAATGCACAGGTACAGGAGAACATGCTCTGACTATTAGCAGATTCCCAGTTCCCATCTTGCATTTTTCCTGCTGACTGGACTTTTGTAAAATGACCCAGCTGGTCTTGGTAAGGACAGAGTCAGGATCTACAAGCATGGCCTAAGTTTATTGGAAAATGAAGGTAGAACTGACCCCCCAAATGATGGCTGGGTCAGCCTGCCTTGGTTCTACCCCCAGGAGGTTTGAAAACTCTCATAGGAACAGGAATGTGTTCAGCTTTTGATGCACAGATCACTCCTAACTCGAGTGCAAAAATGGTATCTCTGAATCACACGTTCCAGCCATGCCATGTGTTGGTTCAAATCAAATCCCTCAAGGACTCCAGGACACTTCCCATGCTCAAAACTGCCCAGAAAGGACAAAAGGAAGGTGTTCATGTAAGAGGCTCCATAAGAAATGTAAGGAAATTTTACACATTTAAGTAGGAAATGCCCCCGAGGAGTGGAAAGTTTATTGCATAAAGTTGATTTTAGGCACTCAGCACATCCAGGCTATTCCAGTGTTCCAAGCTGTGACAGCACGAAGTGTTAGGAACACAGAACAGCATTTTCACAGAGTAACAGTTGTACAAAAGCTTAGATGTCCTTGGGCACACAGCCCAAAGAAGAGGGTGACAGCAGATTACTTGGAAGCAAAGCTAATATTAGAAGGGAGACACCCAATCTGACACACTGTCCCATCTAAAGTCACTCACCAAAACACCTCCATTTGAGCAGAGGATAAATAAATACTGAGATAATAATTTGTTGTGTCAGTGCCTTTATAAAAGCCAGTAAAGAGCAGGAGGGGAACCCTGCAGTGCCCTTCCCAAAGGCAATGGACAGACTGAGAGGCTGCACCAGGGAAAAGCCAAATCTGCTGCCTTCCTTTCTGCCTCCCAACATCCTGAAGTTTGCAATTTAGCAGATATTATTTGGGTGTGTTCACTTTTATTAAATTAACACTGTGCACTCTTTCTGGCTTCTGTTCCTTATTCATCCTGTGAATCCAAGGCATTTACACACTTTAAACACTGGAGTTATTTGCACACAGATCCTTTAGGCAGCAGTAATTGGAGCACTGTGGGACCTGCTGGGGTCCCACACAACCTCCCTGAATGAATCTGACATCTCCTCTATGTGGGTGACATGCAGATTCCTTTCATGGCTTTCTCCTGATGGCACAGCCAGAATTCCTAGCTTTGTTCTGTTTTCAGTGGAAGGCAGCAGGTATGAGCCCAGACAGTGACAACTGAATATTCATTTCAATCTGGTACCACAGAAGCACCAGGGCTCCATCTCGGCTTCCCAACTGTGGGCACTGAGCTGTAATTCAGAGTCCCACACTGATTTTGTCACCCATTTGGGCTGAACAGCTTATTTCAAAGGGCTTGCTTTAGCTACAGCTCTTTAACTTCCATAGCCCTCCTGGTTTTGGGGGCTTGTACAAACACCTTTGCCATTTTATTATTATTCTTTTTCAAAACAGTATAAATAAGCATAAAAGCTCTGGGGTTCCAGTTCCTGTGCACCATCAGTGTTTCACTCCTTGTTTATAAAGGACAGACTGCCAGGAGGAGGTTCCTGCCAGCTTTGGGACAGAGCTCTGCACTCCCTCCTCTCCATCAGCTGCCTCAGCAGATATCAAATACCCTATGGCTTCATGAAATTTGAATTAAGAGCCTTCCTAGTTCACAAAAGACAATAAACTCATTATCAAGACACCTTCAACAACCTCCTGACACTACCCATTAGGTCTGGAACAGAGCAAGGTGCTTTACATTCCAAGCCCAGATCCTGACCAGTGGAGTTTAAGAAGGGAAACATGGAGCAGAGCAGTTCCCTGGGCAGGTTTCCATGCAACTCCTACCTTGCTGGGGAACTGCTGGATGATGTGGGGTGTGTAGGTGACCTCAGATGCCTTCTTGTGCAGGGACACCACCACGAAGAGCTCGAACAGCCGCTGCTCCTGGAGCTCGATGAGATCCCTCTCCAAGGTCTGGTAGTGCGGGTTCCTCTTGGAGGCCGAGTGCCTCAGGCACCTGTGGCGACCTGGGGAGAGGAATAAACCCCAAACCAGCCTGTGGCTGGCACTGCCACACACCTACAGGGCACAGAAGAGGACTCAGCATTGCCATCAGAGGGAGAAAAGGGATGGGGGGATTTGCCCAAGATCCGGCTGTTCTCCATGGTGTTATAAATAATAGCAGGGAATTCGTGCTCAAATATGTAATACCAAAATATGTTACCAGTTTAAAAATGAGAAAACTTGCCCAGAATAAAATTGTGGCCTCGCCCAGGGAATTGATTTACATCCTAAAAACAAAACTACAGAGAATGAAGACTCATCAAGGAAGCATTGAGCTGACTGCTGATATCTACATTTCCAAAAAGGACTTCAAACCCCTCCCAGCTCAGGTGCTAACGGCCGGATGGAGAACCAAGATAAGGAACATCATGAGCCATCAGATAACATCCCCTGGTGATGAGGAATTAATCAAGCACAGGATATGCTTTGTCCACCTCTGTTTCATGAATACGATGCTTCATGAATATGCTGGTGGCCAAAAGCAACACCCAAGATCCGGACTTCATGAGCAAAAACTGTATATAAGCGAGCTGTTGGAGGCAGTGGTTGTGAACAGAGGGAGGTCTGATGCAATAGAGGTCAGACCTGCGTTCACCCAGTGCCAACCCCGGGCTTGGCACTGTCTCCTTTTCGATCGTGGCTTTGAGTGTTCGATTTCTCGGACACAAAATAAATTTTATACTTGTTTTATTAAATTGGGCGTACATATTTATTACAATTGGATATGGGACACCTCTGTCACCTCACACAGAGAGCTGCTCTTCTCCCCGGGAACAAGTGACAGGAGGAGAGGAAGTGACCTCAGATTCCACCAGGGGAGGTTTAGATGGATATTAGGGACAATTTCTTCAGTGGAATGGTTGTTAAGCACTGGAAGAGGCTGCCCAGGGCAGTGGTGGGGTCACCATCCCTGATGTGTTTAAAAGATGTGTGGATGTGGCACTTGAGGATGTGGTTTAGTGGTGAGCACGGTGGTGGTGTTGGGCTGATGATTGGACTTGATGACCTTAGAGATCTTTCCCAACCTTAACAATTCCAGGATTCTATGATTCAGACAGGGAGCACTGTCTTGCAGCAGCTCTGCAAATCCTCCCTTGACAGATATTAAAATTTCTCCTGCTGCCCTGATGTTCTTTCACACATCTCAGAGTGACACAACGGGGTACAGGAGAGGGAAGCCCAGCTCCACCAGGTCAGGAGCTGCCAGGACTCCAAAACCACGGGCACTCAGGAGAGGCAGAGGCAGTTCCCTGGCCAAGAAACCCCTGGGCTGGGCCATCCTGACAGGCAGCACAGACTCACAAGCACAGGCACAGCACTCTGACGTCAGGAATTCCTGTGGCCCAGGCACCGTGACACATTCTAGACACTTTCAAACAACTCTTCCATCAGGCAGTGACTCAATCCCTGTATTTCTGCTGAGATTCTTCACTCTCCACTACACTCCTTAACGTAAAAAAAATGGAACTTCATTTTTCATTCCGAGTTAAAGCCTTTTGAATGTTTCCCTTCAAGTAAATGAAACACCTAAAATAATTCATAGAATCCTTGAACGGTTTGGCTTGGAAAGGACCTTAAAGTTCATCCAGTGCCACCTCCTGCCACGGGCAGGGACACCTTCACTATCCCAGGTTACTCCAAGCCCCATCCAGCCTGGCCTTGGACACTTCCAGGGCTGGGGCAGCCACAGCTTCCCTGGGCACCCTGTGCCAGATCCTGCTGTTTAATCTGTCTTCACATGGAAGCTAAAACTAGCTAAAACCAAGTAGGTGTTTCAAGTCTGGAGTGTGGGTCTATGATCAAACTCAGGCCGTTGGAACCAGACAAATCCCCAGGTGAATTCTCCCCAGAGGAAAGGACATTTCACAGCATCACATAAAACAGAACCAGGGGGAGGAATCAGGAGGGAAATAACCTCAAGCAGCAGCAGCAAAGGTGATCAGGAACAACCTCCCACAAGCCACAGTACCAACCCAAAAATGAATCTGCTTCTGGTGACTGGCAGATGAATGGCATTAAACCTCAAGGGCTCAGGGGAAGTGACAGAGAAAGAGGTTGATTTGTCACAGCAACAGCTCCCACACTTGGCCATGTGGCCTCTTAGAGGCTCCCTGTCCCTGTCTCAGCAGATCCCACACATCAGAGTGCTCATCCCACCAGGGCCCCAGCCAAGGGTGCAGTGCTGTGGGGACAGGACCAGCCCCTGTGATTCACTCACTTTTGGGCTGATTTTCCGTATCGCTTTCATTCCCGCTGGTTTCACCTGAAACACACATAGTTTTCACTTATTAGCCATGCAGAAGGAAGATGGGCAACACCCAAAGTTGGGAAAGAGAGACAACCTGAGACTCATCAGATCAACATCCCTCAGGGCTGCCCACCAATCCTGCCCAAAGCATCAGCAAAGGGCAGCTGGGAAATGTGTTACAACAGCAAATTTCAAAAAGCAGAGCTGGTATCAAGCCAGTGTTGTCAGTGACTGACCTGCAGGTCAGCTGAACACGGGCAAAGAACACAAACCTGGTTGTCTGATGCTGCTGTAAAACTTAACAGAGTTGCTGAACAGAATATACTATAAATAAAGACCCCTACTATGGCTACACAGTCACAACCAGGCACACAGAGGATGGGTGCAGTAGTCAGAGGTAGTTCTCAAGCCAAGTGGTTTTCTGAGGAATTTTTGCTTCAATCTGCTTTTTTGGAAAAGCACTTTTAACCAGCAGCCCAGCTCTCCAGGCTCAGAATCTCCCACTTGTGACCATGTTAACTTTGGGTTATGCAAGTGTTCCATGAGCTGAAAGCTCAGCTCCAGCCACAAGTCTGGGGTTTGCACTGTTCTGTCAGCATGAGGTGGTGGTGCCAGGCTGGGGGGAGAGGAATTGTGCTATTCAAGGTGTTTAGAGCACAGACAGTGCTGCTGGAGACCCCAATACCTTTCACTGGAGCTGCTTCTCTCCCAGCAGGACTGAGCACCTTCACCTTCTTCTTTCCACGCTTGGAATCAAAGATCTCCTGTATTTTTAGTACCAGCTGAAATCCAAAGTAGAAGCAGAGGTTAATGTGGGGGTCCAGAGAAGGGGCCAGGTGCCAACAGGAGGGCAGCCCAACAGCCACCATCCAGGACTAGGGAAAAGCTGCCCAAATCCTGCAGGAACCCTGGCTCAGAGGCTGGAGTCCTTCTAGCCCAGCTCACTGGATAAGGAATGAGCACAGATTTCTGCTGCAAGAGAGGGATCACTGTCAGCACAGCTTGAAGCTGACATCAGCCTGTACAGGCATTCTGGAAATTGTCACACTTGCCTTCCCAAATAGAAGTGACAAACTGTCTGGCATCAGATCTCCATTTTCTATGCACAGGCACTTGCAAGAACATCTTACAAACCCACAGAGGACTCAGAACATGCTCTCCAGCATCCCAACTCCTTCCAAGCCCAGAAAAAGCAGAGCTCTCTCACTGTAGCTTGGTTTTTGGGTGGGTTTTTGGGTTTGCTGCTGTAGGTGGATGTCAGCTCAAGTCTCCTAAAGCACAAGTGAGGCACAGAACAAGGCTGCTCCAAGCACAGGCCCAGTCCCAGGTGTTTGCTGCAATGAAAGGATGATGTACCTGGAGTAACCTGGGACAGGGGAAGGTGGAAAAGGAGGTGGAAAGAGGTGAAATTGAAGGTCCTTTCCACTCAAACCATTCTGTGGTTTTGCACAAATGAAGACACAGTGGGACAGAACAACAGGTCTGTGCTGCAGGACCACACACCTGGTCCACTGGAAGGAAAAAGTTGGGAAGAAGCACAGCCCAGTGCAGACTAAGCCACAGACATGAAAGAAGGGTCAGCACTTTGACAACCTGAGTTGATGCTGTTTATCTTCCTTCCTCTGGTCACAACAGCCTTAAACCCAAAGTCCTGCCACTTTCTGTGTCCCTGTCCCAGCCTGCTCTGTGCTCTCCCCTCACTGCCAGTGCCCCAGGGGCTCCTGACTCCCCACATCAAAGGCGGCTTTTGCTTCATGTGAAAAGGGATTTACCCTAAATGCAGGGAGCAGGTCAAGTTCATTCCTGCCTCAAGAATTCATTCATCTGAACGTAGGAGGGTGGGGCCCAGCCATTTGTCATCACAAATACTTCATAAAAAGAAATATATTAAAGAGAACCTGTTTGTTCAGCTCAAGAGTTTAATCCCCAGATCAGCAAACCAGGCTGAGGCTCTCCTTTTCCAATCGATTTCTCCCCATTTTCTGCCTCAGCCAGTCCTCCCAGCACGAGGAGGCTGCAGGGAACCAACAGCCCACAGCAGAGAGCAGTGCTTCTCCTGCCAAATCTGGCTTCTTTCCCTTTTTATCCAGCCTCACCTAGAAGATCTTCATTTCTCTCCTGATTTTTGTGCAGCTGAGTCACCACCCTGGGTGTGTTTAATGCAGCCATGTGTTTCCTAAGCAAAAAGTTTTATCTTTTTAGACCCCAGTCCTTTTCTCAATCTCTCGAGCAATCTTGGCTCAATTCCTCACAAGCAAAGAGAGAAAAGTGCTCTTCCTGCATGTAAATTGTTACCAGATTTTTGGAATGGGTTTGCTTTGGGAGAACATTTTATTTTCCCTCTCCAAACGAAAGATACTCTCCCTTACAGCATTTTTATAATCTTGCCATCTCCTTCCTGATTTTCCAGACTTAGGGTTTGTTTAAAAACACAGACAGGAGTTACTTGATACTCCAAAGCACTTTAAAGGTTTGAAAACTCCTTTGCAGCTGTCCAACTCTACCTCACAGTCTTGTGCAATCTGAGCAAATACATGTGATTTTCAGATGAAATAAAGATCTGCTGAAGTGAAATGATTTTACCACAGCAAAAATAAGTCCTTGCCACTACCACAACTGAAATTTGAGCCCCGTGCACAAAGTGCCACCACAGTGCAGCTGCCCTTCTATAGCATGTGGTGCCTTTTATCACTGAGGGATGTGAGCTGGTAACCAACACAAGGATGCAGAAAGGTTCCCAAGGCACCAAAGGAGAGTCAGAACAGTCCTCTGTGTGAAGGTGGATTAAAAGCCTTCCTCACCCCGCTGGCCTCAGCAGCGTGATTGTCTTTGCAGCCAGGCAGGAGAGAGAGGCCAGAAGGGACAACTCTGTGAAGGCTTTGTGAAATGCTCTTATGCCTGAGAGTTCCTCTTCACCTTTAAACTATGAAACAGCTGTTCCCGATGCCAGTGCAGAACTCCAAGCCAACATTCCAAGTAACCAAGGGCCCCACAACCATTCCATAGCTCAGGGCCTGCAGTGGAACACAAGGAGCAGTCTGGGAAGTCACTGGGAGCAGGGGACACACACACACAGAGTTACAGAGCTGCCCCTGTAGCTCGCCAGGAGCACAAACCCAGCACCATCACACTCCATGGAAACACTGGGAGCAAGGCTTAGATGACAAAGCACGAGGCAGGGCTTGTATTCACACATAGCCCTGACCTCCAGGTCAACACTGAGCTCTTAGTCTGCCAGTTCCTGGCCAACAAAAACACCACTGTCCCAGCTAGAACTGGCATTCAGATCCCCAAGCAGCAGCCCTGCCACTTGGAGAGGGAATGGCTGGAGCAGCAGTGCCAAGCAGCAGTCACCTGCCAGGCACAGAGCTCTGTGGCCGCTTACAAAGCACTTGCAAAGCAGCAAGAGCTTGAAATGCCAGGCAAGAAGTGAAGTTTTACACCTGAATCTCACCCAGGGCAGGTTCTTCCTCCTGCTCACAGCCTCCACTGCTCGGAACAGCTTCCACTCAGACAGAGTGACAGGCAGGGAGGTCTCCTTCCCCATTTTCCCTTGGAAACTTGTCTGGGAGGGCTTCAGCTCCAGTGTCTTGCGACTGAGGAAGGGAGGTTTTGGGGGAGGCTAGAAAACAGAGGCAGAAGAGATAGTTAAGCCTGAGATCAAGCTTTGGTCCAAGGTCACAGGCAGAGGAGTCAGATTTCAGCTGGTGAATCTGCTCTACCAAGCTCTCCATCCCACCCCCCACTCAAGCATCTCACCAACATTCTCTCATTCCTACTCTTCGCTCCTTAGCAGCTGCCATGGCTGTTCACTATTTACAATATATATTATTTACATCAATAACAATAGAAAATAAGGAAAACCAATGACTTGCAGGGTGGAATGTGAAGCTGGGGTGAGCACAAATGAGGGCCCTCGTGAGAATGATTCTGCAAACACCTGACCCTTTAATCCCCCCACCCTACCTTGGGAGCCCTGCTGATGCTCCGGGGAGGGGGCAGCTTCCACACAGATGGGACCTTCCACAGGGGCAAGGGCAGTGCTCTGATATCTTCATAAGGATTTTCTTTTGTAGGACCTGGAAAAAGCATTGGATGGGGGATTTCTGAAAGGAGATAAAGCCCTGTATTTTTGCCAGGGATGTAAGTGGGGAGAGCATACAGTTGTCTGCCAAGCTATAACAGGGTCTGAGAGACCTGTTTAAAGTAGGATGAGTTTCCCATCACATCCTTCTAACCCACTGCCATCAACTTGGCAAACTGTACACGGACTCAGCAGAAGAAAACACTTCCCCTGCAGAGCAAGCAGCTCTATTGCAAAGCAGCTCGTTTTGGCAGTGTTCACACTGATCTCTGTGCAGCACTCAAGCAAAGCATTCCAAGAGCTAATAAAGAAATCAGTTCAGCACAGGCCAACTCCAGTGACCTCCCATGACATCTGAAATCAGGCTGTTCACGTGCAGATGTCACCAACACCAACAAAGAACCCCAGATGGGGAAGACCCTAAAAGTCCCAGAGCTGGAAGGGGCCTCAATGCATCCTCACCTTCACTCCTCCCTCCCCAAAACTGCCACCCTCAAACACAGTGAGGGCACCCCCAGAAGCACAGGCACATACAGATAATGTCCTCGTAGATGTTGTCCTGGGACTGTGTGTAGACCAGCCTGGATCCTGCAGTGCCATTTGTCTCTTCCCGAGGTCTGTGGGAGCTGCTGGCTGCCGGCCGCTTGCGGAAGCCCTGGATGTCCTCAAACTCAAAAGATTTCCTAGAGGAAAACCAGTGTAACTTCTTCTAAAGGCACCTGCTTGAGTTGCTGTCTCTGGTCCACACACAGGGTGGCCCTTCTCGGGACCATCCAGCACACGGATGCTCCGCTCTGGACTCGCATTTCCGAGGGTTGGGGTCTAACCCCGGGCAGCAGCTCAGCCCCTCGCTCCCCCGCGTGGGATGGGGAGGGAAAAGAAAGAAAACACATGCATGGGTCGAGATACAGACAGTGTGGAAGGTAAAGCAGAAGCTGCACAGGCAAGAAAAGCAAAACAAGGGATTCATTCCCTATTTCCCTCAGCAGGCAGGTGTTCAGCCGTGTCCAGGGGCTCCGTGATGCCTAACGGTGACTTGGGAACACAAACTCCAGATGTTCCTCCCCTTCCTGCTTCTTCCCCAATTTTTACGGCTGAGCACAACATCACAGGGTCTGGAAAATCCCTGGGGTCAGCTGTCCCTGCTGTGTCCCCTCCCAGCTCTGTGTGAGCACAACTCACACACTGCTCTGTTATCAATATTTTCATCACAGCCTCAAAACACAGCACCACACAAGATGCCAAGAAGAAAATTATCCTAGTCAAAGTCAGCACATCAAGTGAGTCCTGCTCACTTACTCTAGGACATTTGTTAAGTTAAAAAGGGAGCTGGAGGCTCCGTGGCCAAGCACACTCCAAGCAGGCATAGCCAGACCCATCCAGGCAGAGGCAAGAACCCAAACCACGTTTTGCAGACTTGGAGCAGCTCAGAACCAGGGCACTGCTTCCTACTGGGCCTCTCCTCTTTGTGCTCAGGGTGTTCATGCATTTGTGGGTTGGCATTTCCATCTGAGTGGCCACTATTTCAAAGTTAGGGCACAGAGGTCACAAAAGAGCTGCAGGGACCTAGCCCATCATCATCATCATCATAAAATTTGGGTTGTTGCTGCACATTTTGCCACAGTGGAAGGCTCCAGAACCTCAAGCCACATCTCTGCTGGTACTTTGCACACCAGCCTAGCACAGGCAGCTCACCTGTTAGCAGGATTTGCATCAAGCCACCCCAGAAAGGTTTGGGAAAGAGGGAAAAATCAGCCAAACCTACTGCAGTAGCAGTACCCACAGCCTCCAGCCTTAAGCAGCAAGAGAATCCTTCACTCTCAGGAAAGCCAAACACTCAGCAGCCACAGTGCCCCAAGAGAAAGCTACTCTGCCATCCCCAAAAGGCAGCTGAGGGCAAGCAGCAGGCAGGGAGCAGGCAGATCTCTCCCTGGGGCCAGCATATTGTCACTCCACTCTATTCTAAGGTGTGGGCTGACATCTGTTTGGAACCTGTAGCCTTCTTTGCAAGATTGTCGGCAGCAAAAGCAGGATGCTTTCACCCAGGGATATCCTTTCCTCATGAAAAGAGGCATCATCACTAGCAGCACCTCCACAAGGACATCATGCCAAGCAAGCTGCTTAAACCCATCTAGAAAGTGAATTAAGGAAACATTTCAGCCATGAGAAATGAATTATATACCTCTGGGCTCTCCCTCTGATCCTCCTGCTGGCTATTTTCTTCTCGGGGTTGTTGGAGGATGACACCAGCTCCCTTCCACACTGCTTTTGCAGGGGAGCTTCCCTGGTGGCACTGGCATCTCTACAACCACCAGCACCCTTCTCTGCCAGGTAGCGGAAAGTCCTGCGGGGTTTGGGTGGTGGATCAGGAGCTGGCTCCTCCTCTTGCCCCTCAACCTCAGCGTAAATGTTTCTCAAGCTCCTCTCTGCCCTGCAGAGAGGGTCCACTCCTTTGATTTGCAGTTCTCTTTCTGTGGAGCCAGGGCTGCCTCGCTTCCTCTGGAGGTCCAAGGGAACAGGAGGGGCTCTGCCAGGCAGGAGGGGATCTGCTCTCCTCCACAGAGCTTGTGAGGTATAGAAGTTCCCTGGGGGCAGTGTCACCCCTGGGGCCAGGGAGCCTGTTTGCCCCTCTCCTTTCTCCTTGGCCCGGGAAGCTGGGCCAGCACAGTCCCCAGTCTGCCAGCAGCTCCGTGCATCTTCCCTGAAATCCAACCCCAGGCTCTTTGGATCCTCGGGCCCAGCCTTTCTGCCATTCTCTGTGCATTCTGGCTTCACTCTGGGTAGTGCATTGCAGCTGGGGTCATACTTTACTCCAAAGTCCTTCGGCTGCTGCTTCTCCTTGCCGGGGCACCCCCGTGTCCTGCCCTCCCACTGCGAGATCTTCTGCTTGATGTTGCGGCAGTGGCTGCGGGACAGGGTCTGCACGGCCACGCGGGAGAAGCTGCTGTCCCCAGCCCCCGTGGGGTGCATGGCAGGGGCCAGAGTGCTCACACACAGCCCATGTCCAGCCCCGGCCACGTCCTCTCGTGTCCTGCACACATCAAAGCTGGCACGACACTCCGAAGTGCCCAGCGGTGTGGGAGAGTCTGTGCTGGCTGCTCCGACCTGTGGGCAAAACCAAGAGCCATCAGCTGCACCCCAGGCATGCTGCTCCCAACCCCGAACTCCCAGCTGCTCCCTGGCCATGGCTGCAGAACATTCCTCCCCAAATCACATCCACCACGTGCTCAGGACAGGCTTCCAGAGCTCGCTCCCCACAGGGGCTGTTTGTGCACACATCTGGGAGGGCGAGCGAAAGGGAGCTGAGGCTTCCCGGGCTTAAAAAACAAACACAACAGGCACAAAGCACCCTGAGGGATCCCAAGCAGCCAGACTTAAGGAAATTATTTAATGGCAGAGGAACACAGCAGCGTGGATCTCAGCCAGCCCTCCAGCAGGAATGCAGCTCCTCCTGAGGCTCAGGCAGTAGAGACAAATCCCTGTGGCACCTGAGCCCCCACTCAGCAGAGACACAGCAGGACACGAGGCACCAGGGCAGCTCTAGAAAAAAAAAGCACATCTGCTTCTCCAGAGAGGAGCTGCTGCTTCACACAGGACCAGAAGAGCTGTGGTGGCTGGGGAAGAGCCCTACTCTGGCAGTGTATCCTCCTCCCAGAAGTGCTCTCTTGCTCCACAGCACAAGTGAAAACCTGCCTGGTGTTCTGTTTGTCAACACCTGACCTATATTTGCCATTCGAGAGACTGGAGGGCAGTGGTGCCCAGCCTGTGGCTTGCAGCCAGGGGAGTTTCAAAAGGCAGAAGAAACAGGTGAGTTCTCACCTTCAAGAGAAAAATCAGCCTGTGTTTAGATCAGCAGAGAAGGAATGCTAGAGAAACACTGGCTTCTCCTACCCAAGCAGAGCCTGCACAAACAGGAGCTGTGCTCTTTGAGACTTCCCACACCTGTAATCCAGGGGATACAGCACACATCCTCCAGATAATCCAGGAATGCAGGTGAAACCACCAGCGAGAACCGGGGTGGCTGTACAGACCCAGCACCTGTAGGTCCAGCATGCCCTCAGTACAGATGTTTCATGTGTGGAATCCTCAGCTTTGGAGCCCTTTGGCTCTACCTGTAGCTCACAGGCCATCCCCAATATTCCCAGATATGCCAGCACAGGTGAAAACTCATCCTGGACAGAAGTCAGCAGCCCATAGGCTCTAACAAGCCCCGTTCCTCCCTTTCTCTGGGCAATTGTCCCACTTCTGAAGTTCCAACCCTCCAGCTGTATTTAACAACCTCCATTTGTATTAGGAGACAAGTGCTCAGCTCAGGCCAGGGGCCACACTGGCTTTGGTAACATTCCCCTGGCACCAAGAAGTCCCCCTGCACAAGGCAGGGAAACAGCAGCATTCCACACACGCACAAAAGCAGAGGATCCCTGCAGAAAGCAGCCAGACCTGCTCCAGGTGGGACCAGGGGCCAGAGTCACCCCAAGTCTGTGCTCAGGGCCAGGCAGCTCCCACTGCCACCCTGGGCACGTGTCCTCCACAGCCACTGCCACCACACCCGGCCAGCACTGAGTCACCACAGCCTGGCAGAGTGGGCAGAGCCAGGGATGGGCAGCAAACCAAGCTGGGAGACAGAGGAGCTCAAACCTGCCTGGCAAGGGGTCATGCCCCACTCTCCAGGCTGGGTGTGGAGAGCCCCCACCAGAGCAGACCCGCACCCTTCCCACTGCTGGTACCACACCTCAAATTCCAGGGCTCGGGGCTATCCCCAGAGCTGCTGATCTGCTTGGCAGAGCCATATGTGGTGCAATTAAAAGCAAAGCACTGGCCTTGGCAGATCTACTTGATAGCATCAATGAGAAAGCTCACTGGTCAAGGACATCCCAGGGCTCCCAGGCAGTTCAGGGATGGTTTGGGCACACATGGCACCAAGCCTTGGCTCTGTGCTGCACTCTCCCCCTCTGCCAGAGCAGCACTGTCGCTGTGGGAAGCAGCTCCCTGTCTCCACAGCGTGGGTTCCTGCAGGCTGGAATTGCTCAGTCCATTGTCCCAGACAGCTGCTGGGAACTCTCCCACTCAGCAGTGAACGGGATGAACTTGGACAATCTGGGTAAGCACCGAGCTGGGGATATTTGCTCCATCATCAGCCCTCTGTCCCTCATCAGCATTCCAGCCTGTCCTCAACGCTTCCGTAACCACTGGAGACCCTCTTCCCGCACCAGCGGGGGGCCCCTGCCCTCTCCTATAAATAGGCATTGTTGCCAAAACATCCTGAGCCAGGGCAGAGCCATCCTTCCTCAGCCCGTGTCTGCACAGCCCTGATTAGCAGACAGGAAAGAGCTTTTCCCTCTGCTGTGCCACTGAGCTGCTGCTGCACCAGCGCTCCAGGACTCTCCCGTGGACCCGGCTGGCAAAGGCCAGGCTCTGCTGGGCACAGCCAGGTGAGGACAGGGCTCAAACAGCCTCCTCAGCACTCCAGCTTTACACCAGGCTCCTCCAGGGCCTGCCAGCTCTTCAAACCCGGGATTGCAGGACTGGCACAGGGAGAGGAGCCCAAAGGACCCCAGCTTGCAGAGCAAGGGTTTATCCACAGCACTGAACAGGGCCAGCACATGCACTCACGGAGAACATGCAGCCCATGCCCACAGCTGCTTTGATTCCCAACAGCACTGGCTGCTTTCTCCTCCAAAAACTCCAGCTGGGAGCTCCTCTGGGAGCAGCCTGGCAAAACATCTGCAGAGAATCATAGAATATGCTTGGAAGGGACCCACAAGGATCATCCAGTCCAACTCCTGGCCCTGCACAGGACAGTCCTGGAGCTTTGGCAGCCTTGGGGCTGTGACCATTCCCTGGGAAGCCTGTTCAGTGCCCCACCACCCTCTGGGGGCAGAACTTTTTCCTGACATCCAACATCCAAGAGGACAAATCCCTGCACAGAGGAGGCTGAGTAGCCCTGCACAGCTTTTCAGGTGGGTCCATCCCTGCTGTGCCCAAGCTGGGCAGCTCTGCTGGCTGCCAGCCCACCCCACATCCTTCCTGCCACGGCTCACATTGGGAAGGCTGCAATAAAAACTGCCTGTGCTGCAGCTTCCTCAGCCACACAGACCCATTTCTGCTTCCCTGTATCAAGCCAGGGCCCAAGCCAAGGCCTAATGCTCCTTCCCTCTCCATGCTCCCATGGTAAGGCACAGCTGGGAGCTGAGAAACACAGAGGAGAAGCCCAGCCTTGGCCAGGACACGGAATCCCAGAACCCCAGAACGGGCTGGGTTGGAAGGGACCTCAAAGCTCATCTCCTTCCACCCCCTGCCCTGGGCAGGGGCACCTGCCACTATCCCAGGTTGCTCCAAGCCCTGTCTAACCTGGCCTTGGACATGCAGGAATGGGATCCACGGACAGTCAAGCACAGGCTTAAAGATCTCCCCTGCTCAGTGCTGCTCCCTGGACTGTCTCTTCCAAAATATCCATCCAAGGAGGAGAGGAATGCAGCTTTTCACCTGCCCAGGCTTGCTATCAAGAACCAGGCGTTTCATCTCAGCTCATCACGTGAGCCCAGGCAAGAGCAGGGACTGATCTTTGGTGAAGAAAGAGCACACTGGGGTGGTGTGATCCAAGTTAAGTAACCCTTAAATGCAGTCCAGGACAGGCTAAAACACAGTTCAGGGACACAGAGCTGGCAGAGACCACCTGGGTTAGGCAGCCAGCACTTGTACAAAGCACTACACAAATCATTCCTGTCACAGAACAACCAGACTTGTGACTGCTTCCATCCTGACCTCCCCTTCCAAACTCCTTCAGTGGCCCCAGTGTGCTTCCCAGTATTTCCAGAGAAGCCAAATTTATCATCCTTACCGCATTCGGACTTAGAGGAGATCGGTGGAGTCAAGAATACTGAATTATTTCACCAGAAGCAGCAGTTTGGAGGAAAATGACATAATTTCTAGACAAAACATCACACATTTCTGCCAAAAGACTGCCTCTCTGACCCACACTGTTTGAAAGCTCCCAAAGCAGAAAGATACAGCACGTTCACAGCACATGACAGGTATCCCTGACTCTTTTTCCAGCCCTGAAAGCCAGAGAGCACACTACACATTTTCCATGCAAAGCCTCAAGACGATTCCGTTTCCTGAAACCACATTCTCAAGGAGAGAAAGCTGCCAGTGCTGTTCCAGAATAAATCCCTGCCTAGTGCTGAGGTCAAGCCCTGCCAGCACCCGTGCTGCTGGAACCCCCCAGCCCCCTGAGCACCCTGCAGCACAGGCAGAGTGAGAACAGAGGCACTGACACAGCTCCTTACCTTGTCCTGCTCCTGGGAACACAAACACCGCCTGGACCAGCCCGTGCAGCTCTGAGGCAATCTCAGTGCTTTTATGAAAGCCGGGCAGTCCTAAACCACCCCAGAGTCCTTGTCGCCAAGCCTCCTGTGTCAGTAGCCAAATAAAAAGCAGTTTCTGGTCTTCTGCAGCCTAGGGAAGCTGGCAGCTCATTCCTGGAGGGAAAGGACCCCTTCCAGAGCTTGCAGCTACTCCCATTCAGCTCCTCTCCGGAACAACCCTGAAGCTCCTCTGAACAACTCTGCCATGCTGATGCCTCAAAGACATGGGCAGTACCAAACAAGCAGATTTTATATCAAAATAAGTAACTCTTCAGGAATGCAGTGTGCTTAGTCATTTCCATCTCGATACAAAGCTACTCTAACCACGAGGTATTAACTCCTTCCACGCTGCTGCATCTCCTGCTGAGAACAGTTCTGCCTCATTAGATCGATGGCCACAGCCCCTGGACACAGAAAATGTGCTTCTAATCCCAATTACACAGCAAAAGGAAGTTAAATCTGGCCTCTGGCCATGGGTCCGAAGATTTTTGTACTGACTGTCTTTTTCTAAAGTGATGAAATTCAACTTCTTGAAAGCAAGTTTTTCCTCAAGATATAAAAAACCCCAAACCAGAGCACTTCCAGCATGTAAGCCCTGAAGGCTTCTACACCAGAGGGCACATGG
The DNA here is from genome assembly GCA_013397915.1 of Daphoenositta chrysoptera. Lineage (NCBI taxonomy): Eukaryota > Metazoa > Chordata > Aves > Passeriformes > Daphoenositta > Daphoenositta chrysoptera. The sequence continues at coordinate 306,745 of VZRO01008508.1, read as the reverse complement.
ACAGAACCCACAATGTACTATTTTTAAAGTTGTGGGTTTCTAACCTGACTCACAGTATCTGAATGCCCAGGGTAGCAATAGTGACAACAGCAGTTGACTCAGCCCCTACACCCCAGGCTGGCTGCCAGCCCCAGGAATGCTGCAGCTGCACACAAGAACCAAGACACAAGCTGGGCATGGAGTTAAAAATCAAACATGACTTATCCTGGAGCTATTCCTTGGTGCCACCATCAGAGGTGAGACTCCAAAGGAAAGTCACAAAGCCTGTGTGGCTTTACATGGGCCACCCCAGACAGGCTGTGTGGGGCTACAAGCAACCACTCATTCCTTAGGGAAAGACTCAGCAGCACCGAGGCAGCTGCCCCAGGAGGTTCAAAGGGTGCAGACCAAGGCAGCACCAGAAAACCTCTCAGACACCATCCAGATAATGTGTTCCAGACCTGCACTCTGAGTCATATCTATATGATATTATATTACTACAACTGGAAGACTGAGATAAACATTTCGCCAAGCAGCAATGGACAACACCAGGACTCAAGGTCACATCCAGGTCATGTCCAGGTCAGATCCTCCAGCCACCACTGCACAAACACACATTTCCAGGGGCTGGTTTTCCTGCAACTCTTCTACTTTCCTGCCATCACTGGCTGATGCCAGTCCCGGCTGACAGGAGGGAATTGCTCTAGTACTGCCTGGGCTCTGTCACAGCCAGGGACCCTCTCAGCCACGGTCACTGGGGAAGGCAAGGGGAGACTGGTCCAGCGTGCCCAAGCAGCTCGGTAAGTACTCAGCCCCAGGCACCTCAGTGCAACAAAGCACAAATATCCAGTGAGACCTAAACCACCAGAGCCTAGCAGTGAGTTATTTGCCCTGGAGAAACTCTGTACAGAATCACAGAGTGGTGGAGGGCGGGAGAGACCCTCTGGAGGTGTGACCTTCTCTGCTCAGGCAGGGGCACACACAGCAGGATGGTTTTTGGATATCCCCGCGGGGAGACACTCGGCAGCACCGCTGGGCAGCCCACGCTGCATCGCCCTCCCCGGGAGAACCATCTGCCGACGGTCAGCGGGACCCTCCCGTGTGTCCGGCTGTGTGTCCGGCTGTGCCCACCCCCGGACAGCCCCAGGGCAGCACCCTCCCTGCAGGCATCTGGACGAGCGGCGGAGATGAACCCACCACAACCCCGGCTCCCCTTGCGAGCTGGGTGTCTCCCCGGGCAGCTGGAGCGGGCACCTGCTTCCTCCGGCCCTCAGACGCGGGGAAGATGCTGCACCGGCCGCTGCCCGCAGCCCGGACACGGGGAGCCCTC
>VZRO01008508.1:282981-304938 GCA_013397915.1 Daphoenositta chrysoptera | reverse complement strand
CGGCCCCCGCCTATTCGTTCTTCAGCCCCTCGGCGATGAGGTTGAGCTCGTAGCACCAGGTCTCGTAGCGATAGGCCACGCGGATTTGGGCCACGTTCGTCTTCCGGATGTCGTTGCCTTCGGGCCCGTCTTCCCGGTAGTTTTCACCCAGGAACTTCACTTTCTCCTGCCGAGGCAAAGACAGCGGTAGCGACCTCAGAACGGCCGCTGGCAGCGCCCGAGGGAAGCCCATGGGCAGAACTGGTTGCCATTCTCAGGCCGTGAGCAGGACCACCCCAGAAGGACACGCAAATCGTGGGACAGGCCACACCACAGAACACACACTGATGGGACAGGCCACCCTCCTCATGGGACAGGACACACTGCAGGACACCCTCCTCGTGGGACAGGACGCCTTCTTCATGGGACAGGACACCCACCTTGTGGCACAGGACACATCTCATGGAACAGGACATACTGCAGGACACCACTTCATGGAACGGGCCACGCCTCATGGGATAGGAGACACTGCAGAATACCCAGCTTGTGGGGCAGGACACACTGCAGGACACCCCTCATGGGACACACACCCACCTCGTGGGACAGGCTGCACTGCAGGACGCTGTTCCTGGCGATCTCACACATGTCACAGGTGCTGAGCTTGAACACCTGGGCAGCGATGGCGTACTCCTCCATGAGGGGCTCCTGCAGCACAGGGTGAGGGGTCAGCAGCCTCTGCCAGCACAGCCTGTGCTCTGCAGGGGCTGTCCCAGAGCTCACAGAACCACTGAATCATTTGGGCTGGAAAAGTTCTCCAAGATCAAGTCCAACCTTCAACCAACACCCCCATGCCCACTAAACCATATCACAAAGTACCACGTGTTCTCATTTTTTGAAAACTTCCAGGCACCACTGCCCTGGGCAGCCTGTTCACATGCTTGACTCCTGTTTCAGTGAAAAATTTTTTCCTAATCCCACCTGAACCTCTGCTGGTGGAGGGGGAGATGACCCAGCATATGCTGGACACTCTGCAAGTGCCAGTGGCTTCCAGAAAATCTGAGGTCCCAGCCCCACAGTCCCAGCCCCAGTGCTCAGTCACACTGTACCTTGGTGTAGTGAAACTGCATGGGGTCATCTGTAGAAAGGGACACCATGAGCCCTTTCTGGTGGAAGTCAAGCAAGGGGTTCTTGGCATACTCCAGGAAGAGGCTGTTGTTGCTGAGTGGGGACATGGCAATGGGAATTTGGGCGAGGAAGTACAGATACTGCAGCACCGGGCTCTGCAAAGACGAGCAGAGGTACCACGTTAGGGATAAAGTTGCTGCACCTTCCACCTCTCCAGGGTCACTCCTCAGATCAGGCCAGGCCCCAGCCAGGGAACTGTGTGCAAGGAAAGAGATGGGCAAGCCAGCAATCAATCCTTCAGGCCACGGAATACAAGAGGCCAAGGAACTGTCTGATATCACAACTCAGCAGGCTCCAATGATAACAAAGATATTCTACGATGGGTCTGTGAAGCTAAACCCCCAAAATCTAATACATTTCTCAGCCACATCCCCAAACGTGCCTGGAGAAACCCAGAGAACCATTTAACATCTGCCTGAAGCCAGGCTGTGTCAGTGTGAAGCAGAGGCACAGGTAACTGCCAGCGACATGGAGGCAGCTGTGAGCACTTCTCCTGCTCTGCCGTGCCAGGGCTGCTCCTGGCAGCCTGCCCCACGTACCTTCTTGAGGTTGAGGCCGTGGGAGATGTTGTCTGCTGTCATGAAGGCTGCCAGCAGGTGTGTGAGGGCCCCGGCCTCGCCGCAGTGCGGGCGGAACAGGAACGTGTTCATCCCGCGCTGCCTGGGCACAGGGAAGGAGCACTCAGAGCTTGACCTAGGAGCACCTAGCTCCTTCTCTTTTCTTCTCTGTGCATGCAATAGATGCATCTCTGCAATCCCCAAGCCTTCACCCCAGCCCATCACACTTCCTACTGAGGGGTGTCTGGATGCTCTGCAACATGATGCTTCAAATACAGAGCAAGGAGAGCCCCACTCCTTCCACACCAACAATCAAAGAACTGAGGCAAGTCACGAGGCAGCCCCTTGGCAGATCCCAGGCCTCACCTGCGCAGGTTGTTCAGCACCAGGATGTTGGCATACATGTAGTAGATGTAGTAGGTGTAGGATGGGTTCTTTGGAGAAGTCCACTCCTCTGGCTTTGGGCTTTTAGTGCTGAACATGTGTCCACTGTGCTTGGATTCATCATCCACGCTGTCAAAGCCTGTGATCTGCTTGGCAAGGGAACAAAAAAAGGTGCATCTCACACTCCCCACCTCATCATGCTCAGGTGGGCTCACTCTGTCCCACCACAGCTCACCAGAGCCCAGCTGTGCCCCTGTGCCTCCCGAGGGCAGGGTCGGGCAAGGCTGCAGACCTCGCTCCTCACACCCCCCCAAGCACTGTCCAGGACTAGGAATAAAGCTGACACCTCCCTAGGAGGTGTGGGGCAGCAATCCACAGCCCCACAGCAGCCAGCCCAGGGAGTCTGACCCCTCCCTGCACTTCTGGCCTTTCCCAGAATGAGGCAGAAGGACCATGAGCCCACTGATGCCATTTTCTGTGTCAGGGCCAATACCCCATTCCTTGTGCACGAACAGGAATGTGAGTTCTCCCCACACCTGGCAACATCAGCAGGTGACACTCACGTGGCGTAGAAAGACGCTCAGCTCTTTGTGGGCTTGGGGATTGACAGTTGCCTCAAACACAGGAACAAAGATATTTTCCAGCATTTTCCCAAAGTGGGGGAGGAAATTCTTAGACCTGAACACATCACTGTGGACAGAGACAGGGATTAGGTGCCACCAGAGGGACAACACGGCCCACTGTCCCCAAACCCTTTCAGGGATGAGGGATCTGTAAGGCACAATGCTCCCTCAGCCCCACAGCACGTACTAAATCCTGGGGACTTGGATCATCCACTTCATGTTGGGGGAATACACCCGGTGGGTGTTGAACCACTTGGCCAGCTTGGCCCACTCCTCAGGCGACCGCCCGTAGATCGAGAGCCGGGGCTCCGTGTGCTGGTACTTGGCATCCTCCAGGTCAGAGCCAACCTCCTGCAAACCAGAGCACACCATGGCAAGGGAAGCCACAGCAGCACCACAGCTTCATCCTGTTCTCCTCCCCTCCCTCCATACCTTGATGATGGTAGCAAAATACTCTCCGTTGATGGCGTTCTCTGTCTTCAGGTAGAGGTCCCGCAGCTCGCTGGCCCCCACGGGGTTGTACTTGTCATTGAACTTGTCAAAGCGCTGGAATGTCTGCCGGCCCTGCAGCGGGGAGATCAGGCTCAAATCCTGCCCTCACAGCCTGGCAGGGAGCAGGGACTGAGCCAAACCACCCAAAATGGGAAAACCAGGAGCTGCCGCACCCTGACACAAATGTTAATGCACGCAACACGTGTGGGTGCACAGGGAAGAGCCATGGGGGCTGAGAGTGGCCCAGGAGTGATCTTACAGTAATGTCCTACCACTTACAGCATGGACATCCAGGGAATCCACTGTCAGGTCGTAGGGATGCAGGTTGAGCTGCTGGAAAAGCTGTTTCAGGGTGAGCTGCTTGCCCTTGGCATCGTAGACCACGCGGTCGGCATCCACACGGTAGGATTTCTTGATGAAACGCAGAAGGTGCTTCTGGTTCATGCAGGCTGCAGCATGGATGTGCGTGTCCACCTGGGACAACAGAGGGACAGCTTCAAGTTAGGATGCTGGGGTACCATCCCAGGGAGGTAAACAAAGCCCTCAGGTGAGCACGTTGTGTGGGGAGCAGGGCTCAGCCCAGCAGGTGAACACAAGCAGAGGGTACAACTTTGCCAAGAGCATTGCAGGCAGCACATTCCCATTCACAGGAGCAATGCTGCTGCTACAGACAGGGACTCTGATATCCAGTTCCCAGGGAGGGGCAGGCACCATGACAGCTCCTCTCCAGGGTCCCTGGGGCTCTAAGCCTTGCCCTTTACCTTCCTGCAGTTGTAGAAGTCCCGGTGGGGGTTGTTCTTCAGCTCCTTCATCTCCTCCATCTCATTGAGCATTTCGTGCACTTGGAACTTGGACGAGAGGAACTTGAGGCGCCGGTGAGCGTAGGTCTTCCTGGTGAGAGCAAAGGGCAGAACAGTCACTGGGCTCCTCACCCCTTGGCATGGGGACATAGATTCCACCTGGGGTGGAGGAGCTCATGCTGGCCAGCCCTGCTTCCCTAAGGTGCCTCCCCTGGCTCTGTTACAGAGCTCTGGCCAGCTGGGAGCCTACCTGTCTCCAGTTCCTGAGTACTGCTTTGCTTAAGACCCAAGTCAAGAGGGCTGACAAGGACCAAGGACACTTGGGCAACCAGGTGTGTCATCAGCGGGCTCCTCCCTCTTCCCGGGAAGGGGAGGGGGCTTTCCTGACCTCCCTCTGCCCACTGAGGCAGGGCCTGGTGGGTTGTGCACTTACACAGGCCCCTGTGCAATCAGGACCAAGAGGAAGTTCATGTCATCCACGAAGTGCTCGAGGCTGGGGTAGGGCAGGTCCTTCGGCTCGTTTCTCTCAGCCGCTGCCTTGTCTGGATAGACGTAAACTATCCCATCCTTCATCTGCACGTGGTATCCCAGGTCCTCGGGGAGACTCCCAGTGTCAAAGGGATTCTGTCCGTCCTTCACTGGTGGGGTGAACACTGCACCAAAAGGAGAATTCCGTAAGGCTGCCAGCCCAAACCTCCCAGGCCTGCCTTGCTCCCCCACCCCACGCAGCGGCAGGGACACCCCACCGCTGTGACACCAAGGAGGAGGCCTGGGCAAGCACCTTCCACAGCCCTTTGCTGAGCCCTGCCCCGTGCTGAAGCCAGAGGAAGCCCTGGGGAGCCTGGAGGTACCTGGGCCGATGTCACTTGGTTTCCAGGGCTCGCCCTCGATGGTGCGCAGGTACTGCGAGGGCGTCTTGGGGAACCTCTGCAGCGACTGCTGCATGTTCTTCTCCCGGATGCACAGCGCCCGGTACAGGCCTCGGCACACCACTTCAAAATCTTCCACTGTCACCTGCCAGAGGGTTGTTGCTGAAGGCAAGCACACAGCTGGAACACGGGTGTCCAAGAGACACCCTGATGCACCCAGGTGGAGGAGGGAGATTTTGGTCACGGGAAGATAAATGTCGAAAAATGGATTGGGCTGGGAGGGATCCTAAATCTCATCTTGTTCCAGTCACTGCCATGGGCAGGGACCTTCCACTATCCCAGGTTGCTCCAAGCCCTGTCCAGCCTGGCCTTGGACACTTCCAGGGATGGGGCAGCCACAGCTGCCAGGGCCTCCCCACCCTCACAGGGAAGAATTCCTTCCCCATATCCCATCTAACCCTGCCCTCTGCTAGCCCTTGCATGCTCTTGTAAAAGGTCCCTCTCCAACTTTCTTATGATATGATATGATATATGATATGATATCATATCATATCATATCATATAATTTCATATCATATCATATAATCATGTATATCTCATCATATATCTTATCAAATCACATATCATACCATATCATATCATATCATATCATATATCATATCATATATATCTCATCATATATCTCATCATATCACATATCAAATCATATCATATCAGTCCCACCNCATATCATATATATCTCATCATATATCTCATCATATCATATCATATCATATGATATATATATCACATATCATATCATATCATATCAGTCCCACTGCTCTGCCTGAGCAGGGCAAGGAAGGGATGAGAGGCAGAGACACAGGCATGGCAAAGGGAAGCTCCTGGTGCCAGAACCAGTGAATTCTGATGTCACCCCCTCTTCATTCCTCACTGCAATCAGTAATTGGCCCTGAAATGGAAGCCAGGCCTAAGCAAAACATTAAAGCTATTTTTGGAGCCCAGGCTGAAACTGAAGCACGAACAACATGCACTGACCCAGTGTGTCAAGGATTTTTGATTTACTGCACAGACAAGTGTTTTGGGCAATCAGAAGAGGCTGGACTGGAGTAGGCTGGGAAACCAGCACACCCAGCTAGGACAGTCATGGCAGGGGGAACATGCTGAGTGCCTGAGCAGGGAGGGATTTCCAGATCCCCTCTGCTATGCAGCTCCAGGCTGAGTAACCTTCCAGCAGGTTCTTAAAAGCAGCACAAATGTAACAGGAGGCTGAGGAGGAGAGGGAGGCAGGATTAGCACGGGATGTGATAACAGTCCTGGTCAAATGGCTCTAGGTGACCCTGCCCGTGCCAGGCACTCGGTGACCTCCTGCAGCCCTTCTGGGATTCTTGGATGTGCACAGAGCTCAGACAGAGCTGTGAGCAAGCAGAGAGGATGTGACAGAGTGAGCACAGCCCACCTGCCAGGCCCACCCTGGAGAATCCCATGGGAAGCATGCAGCACCTCACAGCCCCTGCTAAGGAATTCAGCTCTGGATCCTCCAGGGATGCAGCAGAGCACCCCCAGATGCTTGTGAGGCACAGACTGAGCTGGGAGACACCCTCCCCACTGCAGCTGGTGCAGTCTCCTGTGTCACTGGGCACTGCTGAGGGACGGGCAGGGACCAGCACGGGAAGGGAACAGCCATGGAAGTACCTACCCCAGAGGCATAATCCCCAGTGATCTGCACCCGCTGGAAGTCGGGCACAGTCTGGTACTGGGGGCAGGTGGAGTTGGCCTCATCAGAGACAGCCTGGCTGGGCACAGACCTGGGAGCCACGGGCACTGCCAGTGCAATCGTCTTCAGGCGGATCAGCTTCTTCCTGCTACAGAGAAAGGCTCAGGCAAACAGCCCCATTCCATGGGCACACACGGGTGCAGGGCCAGGGACTTCCCACAGCCGTGTTCCAGCTGGGCACAACACAGATCAGCTCACTGGTGATTTCTGAGCACAACATGAACCAGCCCACCAGTGATTCCTGAGCACCTTAAACAGGCGTTGCCAGAAGCACAGGCCACAGCACACAAAATAGCCACAGGCTCTGGAATTTGCATCTCTCCAGAGTCCCCAAGTCTCCCTCCCCAACAGCTCTGTGGCCATTGCTGTGCTGACACCCAGGGAACAGGCCAAGAGTGTCTTTCTGTCCAACAGTGGGAACAGTTGGAGAGGAAATCTTGGAGTACCTGACAGATGCCCTGGGATTATCAAGGATTTATTCCATAGGTGTGGTGAGCTGTGCCCAAGGGCCTTGATTTACATCCCCCCTGTTTGCTCTGGCCAGGAGCTGCAGGCTGTGCTCCTCTCCTTGCCCAGGCTCCCGGGAACTCACCGCTTTTCCGCCGTGGCAGTGGTCTCCTGGAGCATCATGTGCAGTGTCATTTCCTGGCGGGAGATGGGGCAGATCTCTTCCACATCAAAAGGAGAGATTTCCCCCCTGGTCTCCTCATCCTTCACCTCGGAGGCAAAGACCTTCTCGGCGAAGGAGCGCATGGACTCGTCCATCTCTGCAAGGGGCAGGAGTTCAGTGATTCCCAGTCACTGGAATGGGCAGGTGCCCCTTGCAGGCAGCTCCGTGCTCAGCTGCCGTTTCCTCATGGCCCCCACACCCCAGAGAAGACTCAGCCACTTTACAAATTTGCAGCAAGGCTGGGCTACACCTGGTGGGCTGGAGACATCCCTTGACATCCCCAGTACAGCAGGAAGAGTAAATACAGTCCAAGAGTGCTGCCAAAAGGCCCAGAGAGAAGCAGGTCCTTGGGAAGGGCAGTGATGGGAGCATGCACTGGGTGGAAGAGGGGAAAATTGGCAGAGCCTTTGCATCTCCAGGGGGCCCAAAATCCAGTTGCTGCAGCAGTGAGGGGGAAGACAGAGGTGTGGATGGAGGGGGCAGAGCTGGCAGCCCGAGCCCTCAGCTCCCACCATCCCAGTGCAGCTGGGCACTCCCAGCTGGGCACTCCCAGCCCACCCCGTGCATCGTGCTGCAAAGGTGCCGGAGCCACCACTGACACAGGGCTGGCTGGAGTTTTATGGAGGAGGACAAGGAAGGGTAAAAACCCTTCCACTGCCAACCAAAAACCATAAAACAAGAACCCAAGGGTTCTGCTGGCAGCACCTCCCAGAAGCAGATGTTTGCATGGCAGCACGGGGCACTGACAGCAGGTTTTGGTAGCTGGACACGAAGCAGGGCAAGGATCAGTGCCCAAGGATGGACCTCACCATCAAGTGTCACACAGGACATGGCCACAGGTGAGGACCAAAGCAGAACAGACAGAGGGTTCTCACCAGCACTCAGGGTGCCAGGACCATATTTAACAAATTGCATCTTTTGGTGCTGTATCAAAGGACCAAAAGGTGGGGCCATTCCGTGTAACACCGAGGGGCAGAGCTGGCACTGCCAGGAAATAGCATTTCTCCAGCTGCTGAAGGATCACCATGATCATGTAACTGCTGCTTGGTTCCAGTGATCATGTCCAGGCAGTAACACAGCAGAGCATAGACAAACCCAGCAATACTCACGTTTCTGTTCTGCTGTTTGAGATAAAATAGAGACAAAATAAAAGCTGTTGTGATCACCCCCTCAAAATCTGAGCCTTTTTGCCTTATCATCTCATCAGTCATTAAAAAAGGATTAGCAAAGAACACGTTTAGCCAAAGCCTTCCACACCTTCCACTTATAAAAGAATCATAGAATCCCAGAATGGTTTAGGTTGGAAGGGACCTTAAAGATCATCTGATGGGCAGGGACACCTTCCACTGTCCCAGGCTGCTCCAAGCCCCATCCAACCCGGCCTTGGACACTTCCAGGGATGGGGCAGCCACAGCTGCTCTGGGCGATCTCAGGGCCTCACCATCCTCACAGGGAGGAATTCCTTCCCAATATCCCATCTAAACCCACCCTCCTTTGCCTTAAAACCATTCCCCCTTGTCCTGTCATTCCCTGCCCTTGTGAGAAGTCCCTCCAGCCTTCTTGTAGGTACTGAAAGAAAAGTAAGAAAGGCAGAGAAGCAGCTGTCACTTTGAGGAATGCAGAGATGGAAGTTCAGCACTGCCTGTCCCACGACAGAGCCTTGGTGGTGCCTGAGCGTGGAACCAAACCCCACTGCAGCTGCATCCCACCCAAGGCTCTGGCACAGCTCCTGCCTGGCACAGTCCCTGCTTTCCCTGCAGTGCCCAAGGGGCAGCATTTTCCAGAACCCAGATCACCTCACTCCACACCACCAGGACTGAGCTGGCCTGCGAGGTCTCTCCCTGCACCTGCAGGGGTGCAGCAGGAGCACAGGGAGGGCAGCACAGCCTTCTCCTGCTGACCAAGCAAGCAGATATTTCAGTGACTCGGAGCACCAGGCTTTGCTATTTTTTGCCCATGACTCGCCCTCCTTTGTGGCCCTCAGGATGGGTCATTTCAGAGATGCCGAGTTCCATCCCCCTGTGCTCACATCTCCCCTTATTCCCTAACAGATCAGACAGCTGAGCCACTGCACTCCCCAGACCCTCACTGCTGCTCAGACAGGGTGGCAGCAACATCTGAGGGTGCAGCCCCTGCCTCTCCATCTGACCCAGCAGTTCAGGCTGGAGCTCTGGCATTGCAGCTCACCAGCTGCTGACTTCCCAAAGCCCAGCCTGCCGAACACACGCTCCGGAATTCTGACTCCATGGATTCATCTGCCAGCTCATCATCCCAGAAATGCTTAGTTTGACCTTTCCTCTCTTTGGTGGATGAAAGTTACACTCAGGAAGGTTCACAACCTCTCGCTAATGGTGCAGGGCCAGGCTTTAACACCAGCTTCATGTGCCAGGACAGTGTGTCTCACACCACAGCCCTGCAATTCCAAACACGCTCCTATCAGGGCTGTTTGGTGCTGTTATCACTCAGGGCTCTGCAGTCACCTGTCACAAGTCCCTCTGCACTGTCCTGCAGAGCCTGGCTGGCCCTGCTGCTGCTGCCCAGCTCGTGCTCCCATCCCCTCGGGGCTGCAGCTCCCCACACCTTCTGAGCTTCACCAGGTTGACCAGAGATGCCTGAAATCCCTCTGACCCCTTCCACAGGGATTCAATGGTGTCATTACACATTACACTGCAGGAGAGACAATATTTTCCTTCAGTACAAGCAGAGCAAGATTTAAACAATACCACAATTTCTTTGCTGCACTATCCAAAAACATCTCCTAGCAGGAAGAAAAATGCCCGAAGGCCCCAGTGAGGTCCCCTGGACACCACACATCCAAATCTCCAAGGCTGTGGGCTAGGAACCTGCCCTGTGGCTCTTTGGCTCACACTTGGCTTTCAGACCTACCTGGAATTCTCAGCTGGGACATGGCAGCAGCGTTTGCAGAGCCTCAGTAACACCCCAGTGTCCCCGAGCACGAGGGGCCAAGTGACTGCCCGGACGCCCAACACTAATTTTACTGCTTTCCCTTCCCTGTAATCAGACTCTCCCACTCTAAAAGGAGAGTGGAGATCAACTGTGGGACTATTTAAAGTGCAGCCACAAACACTTGCACTGAAGCAGGGCAAAGCAGGGCTCAAACTTAATTTATCTTTAAGTCAGGCTTGTATTTTACATTTTGTGGAGTGTCACCTGGTGTCTGGCCAGATTCCTGCTTTGCTGGACAGCTTCATCTTTCTAATGTGGTCTGTGGAAGTCAGTCTTTTAAGAGACTAAACCTGATGCCTTCTGTGCTGAACCAAAGGTTTAAAGAAAATTCCCAATCAGAATAGGGGCTGTGGATAGGTACAAACCACGTGCTCTCACCTGAGCTGCTCAGAGATTTTTCCTGAGGGAGGGGTCTGTTTGAAAGCCTGGATTTTACTAACAGGGCTCACTTCTTCCCAGCTGAATCCAACAAATGAGAGGAAGGTGCAGGGAGTCACAGTTTCTTCCTGAGCTTTTCAGGAACTGCCTTTATCAAGGTTTGTGTCATTATGTTGGTATGATAATCAGTTCTGTTCGTGGTGAGCCATAACCAAGGTGTGTCTGACAGAGACCAGCTCTGAGTCCAGCCCAAGGTGGGTCAGGGAACTCCTGCCTCAAGCTGCACACATGGCTTGGGTCTGGCAGAGCAGCTCTCAGGTTGGGAGGCCCCTCCTGGCTTCATTTGAAGCAGGTTGTTTCCAGCATATTGGCTTTGAGGGCTGTACTCTCCTTTAGGGCGTCCTCAAACCTTCTTCAGATATCACCTGCAGCTGGAAAACACCTCCTGTGTGAAGAAAAGGCCAGAATTTGTTGTGTCCTGTGTATTGCCAGGATAACTCTGAGCTTCTGATTCAGATTCCTGGTGGGAAGTGGTGGAGCTGAACAGATCAGGAAGATAAAATTGTTTTGATGTGAAACAGAGTCTTTCCCTGTTTGTGTTTGATTCTTGATGGTGTTGAAAAACTGCCCTGGAACAGGACAAAGCATTTGGGCACAGTCTGGCTCTGGTTTAAAGGGTGGCACATAATTTGGAATTATCCCCCATCCAAGGGACTCCTGTGCTGCAGTTTGCAGGAACAGCTATGGAAAGGTCTCGTCCAAGAAGAAGGCTGGAATAGGTGAAAGTCACCTGCATAAAATACAGAGCTGGAAATAACAAGCCATGGATTTTGTCCACAGGGAATCTTGTGGCACAGCCAGTGAAGTGAGGTGAGCTGAGACCTCAGCAGCATCTCCAGCTGAGGTAATTTCCAGAGCATTCAGAAACTCTCTGGAAGAGATGTGCCCACTATTTGATGGGCACAACTTCAGAACATGGGTGACAACTGAGAAATTCTCTAGAATTTAGGGAATTTTACCTCCACTTCCCTGTTATTCCCCAAGAATATAAATTTCCCTCCCTCCAACCTGCAGAGGTGCAGCACCGGGGCAAAGCTGGGATGCTGGTACAGCTTTGATCTCCCTCTCATGCTGATAAAATCTTCAGGTTCTGAATTCTTCTTGTTCTCACCCATCACTGAGTTTGAGAATCCCCACACCATCTCATTGTTTAAATGTTTCCTTTGAGGTCCATAAAAACTGGCTCCTGCTCATTTGCTCTCCCACAAGGACTAAATCCGTCCTTAACCTTCCTGGATGTATCAAGATCTTGGGATTCACATCTGAAACCAAAAATGACCTTTAGGATACAGAGGTCATCTTCCTCAAGAGAAGAATCTTGATCGTCTCTTGATCCCTCAGCTTTTTTAATCCCAGGGTCAGCATGAGTGGGCTCACGGTGGAAATCTGAGTAAGGCCTGGGCATGCTGTGCTAAAGTTAGATCCAGGGCCTGTGCAAACTCAAGGACTGGCACAACCAACCTGTCTTCCCACTCGTTTTCAGCTGGAAAGTGAGCAATTCCCACCCAAAGGCTTTGCAGTGGCTCTAAATCCCCACACTTTCACCTCTGAGCTGCCCTCGTTCTGCCCAGGTCCAGCCAAGGGGAAATGGTTGGACCTGCCAGGAATTTGGCAGCTTGGGTTTTTGGGCAGGATCTTCTCCAGCTTGCACATCCACAGCACAGGGGCAGCTGCCCAAACAGAGGCTATGGGGCAAGGTTTGCTAGGAAAAGGTTTAAATTCCTGAAGAGGAGGAGGATGAACAGACAGGGGACAACGTGGATCTCACCAGGGCACTCCTGGCTGTGCTGGGCCTTTGATCAACTCACCCAGCACGGGGGAAACCCTCAGCAAATTCTTCTCTCCCCAGGCTGCTCTCAGTGATCCCTTGCACAGATTCCCCCAGGGCTGCTGGGATCAGCCTCTGTTCCAGGGCACAGCAAAATCAGTTCCTCAGGAGGGAGCTGGTTTGTAGGAACAGGTTCTTACAGGGAACAAACATTGCAGGGAAACTTTCCCAGCAAGCCAAGGAACCCTTGGGTTTTTAGCAGCCACCCGAGCTCAGGGTGTGAATCCTCTGGGAGCAGGCAGGGGCTGCTGGGGCTGCAGTGGCAGTGAAGCACAAAGCTTTACCTTTTGAAAAATAATATTTTTGGTTACAAGTTCGTTTTGCTGAAATTAGCTGAAATAGGCTTAATGAGGAAATCCAACCGGAACCAATTAAAAAGTTAATGATTAACTGAGGAGCTAAGCCTAAAATGAGCTTCCAGGATGTGAGTGATTGATTGTCTGTCTTGATATATTTGTTTGGCTGTGCTTAGAATAAGAAACAGAAGAAATTAAGTAATAGATGTAAAGAAATAAAGACAATGACTAATTTTCCCCATTTGGAAAACCTATTTAGAATAATGAAACGGGAAACTGGAGGTTCCTCAGAAGTAATATGTATTGTCAAAAACCAAAAGGCAGAAAGGTCAGAATGAGGAAGAGGAGTTTTACTTCATCACATGCTGTCCCCTACCCTAAAATAAAACCACCGACTCAATCCAGAGAACAAACCACGCTTGCTTAATGACTTTTCAACTAATTACCCTATGAAGCGGGCAATGGGAGGTGTCAATGTTAGACATATGCATTTCTATTTTGAATATTTAGAACTTTTGTAGATAAATAGACTCTGTATTTATTTGGGATTTTGCACTACGCATTTGGGGAGCCCAGGCAGTGACCAGCTGAATAAACATACACTTTCTAACCTTGTTAGAGAGACTTTGTCCATCTCACTTGGATATCAATATTAGATCAATATCTGTATTTTGGTAAATCAGCAGGAGCTGCATGCCCCTGTTCCTGTGGGTCTGTTTTTAAATCCCTGGCACAAAACCCAGGTTGGACTCCAGGGTTCAGATGCCTTCTGCGCCTTCTCCACAACATCTGAGGAGAAATGCACATTTACTTACTGTGTGGTCTGACACAATTTGCCTTCTTGCAGGAGGAAAACCAACAGGGAAGTATTTTAGAAGACTGAATCAAGCAATTTAAAAGCCTATCAGAGCATGATTTGGGCACAGCAGTAACTTAATAGCTGGTTTTGCCATTGGAATATCAAGTAAAGAAGCTTCCCTCTCCATTTTTTTATACGAGTCAGCATGAGAGACCCCACTGCAAACAGAGATTCAGCAGCAGCAAGATGCCCAGGTTGGTGAAGTCATTAAAACTGGACTCTGGACCAGTCTGTGGCAGGTCTCAACGCCACTCTCACTGCTCCTGGATGCTCTAGGGCACATCTGTGACAGAGCTGACCATGCCCCACGACAGAAGTGACAACTGGAGTAAATCCCACCCCGCAGACAAAGCAGAGGGCACTGTTACAAACTTTCTGTAACCCACTCGTGGATCCCAGCACCCAAAGAAAACAACCAAAGTATTCAAAGTTTATTCTTTAAAAAAGTTATTTAAGAAGCAAAATAATTTACTTCAATTCAAACCAAAAGAGATGCATTATTGAAAGCAAATAATTAAACAAAGTAACAACAAATTAGCCCTTGGGTTAAAAGTCCAAATCCCAACATTTCCCGACCATCCTGGGGGTTACACACAGGCAGACACTCAAGGTTTGGGGTTTTTCAGGAGCACAGACAGCTCAGAATGGGATTCACACTCCCACTGCTCTCTTTACCCCATAGGCCTGAGGCTGCTTGAAATCCAATTTTAAGTCTGAGCTGCACTAAAAGTTATGGCAGCTTAAACATCCTGGTTAAAATCCAGAGTCCTACCAAGGACAAGGACAGAATCTGAGCAGTTGTTTGAACAAGAGCACGGAGTGGGGACACGAAGAGAATCAACCACAGAGTTCCACTGGCTCCTTGGAGAGCTGTGCTCAGCCACAGCAACAGCAACATTTATTACAGTCATTGGCACTTGGAAGTTCTGAACAAGAGCTTTACCCTTTTTTAACATTTTACCTCAAAGTTGTTAATATCTGTTCTGCCCAGTCAGGACAGTGAAATCAGCTTGGCACCAGTGCAGAGTTGTGCTGTTCTAAATAACAATATTTAGACCAAATCTACTAAACCACCTTTTCCAGGGACCTGTCTTGTGCAAAACCTTCTGTGCTTATCTTGTAAATAATTCTCCCAAAAGTTCACAGGGTTTTGTCCTTCCAGTTCTTGGCTGCCACCAAATCCAGAATTCTCTGGGAGATAGCTGGAAACAAATTACAACCATTCAGTTCACACTCCTGACTAGTACAACACCCTGATGTTGTATTTTGTGCTGGATTTGGAACTACTCTGATGGAAATGGGAGTATCACCCATGCAGGTCAGCTCTGCAGCATCCTAAAAACTGAAAAAATCCTAAAAACCCTTCTAAAGGTCCCAAAGGTGACATTAATACAGCCTCAGCAGGGCTTTTTCCCTTTTCAGGTTTTATAGAGCCCAAGAGAAAGGGAAGAGCAAAGAGAAAGCAGATGCATTTTCCAGTCAGTTCCCATACATTTCTGAGAATTCCCAGCTTTTGGAGCTACAGCTGGTGCACTGTAATGACAACCAGAGCGTGCTGGGCAGTGTGGAGCATTGCTGTGATGAACCTCCATCCAAAAATTCTCCAGACTGACCACACAGCCTTCAAACATCAAATACCAGAGGCTTCCCATGGCCACAGGCAGCTGTGCTCTGAGCAACCCTGCTTGCCAGGAAACAAACTCCTGCATTTCCCAAGAAATCAAACCCCACCCATGGACCTGGACGACAGAATGTCATCCTTCAGCATCCTTACAAACTCCACATTGCTCCTTCCTGCTGGCTCTACGTGACCAGATGTGCATCCCAAAAGCTCTTTCTCATTTTCCAGGGGTGTTTTTATTCACTGGCCACCCATGTGAATTCAGGAGCAGCCACTATCTCCTGCCTCAGGGAAGGCTTCCACAGAAAACTCTCCCTGACAAAGCTTTCTGAGCCCTGGCTGTGCAGTGGTGGCAGCTCTGTCACGTTTAACCTGCAGCATGAGATCAGGCAGGGACACCTCCCACTGTCCCAGGCTGCTCCATCCTGGCCTTGGACACTTCCAGGGATGGGGCAGCCACAGCTTCTCTGGGCAACATCAAACTGAACTGAGCCACAGCCAATGGTCCCCACAATTCTGCCCACTGCTGTGTGTATGCTGCTGGAAAATATTTTCTGTTAAAATTTTTGTGGGTTTAATTCTTATCAGTGTCACATCAGTCAAAGTTAAAATAAACTGAAAAAAGTATTTATAAGGATTATCACAGATAAAGAAAATGTGATGCAGATTGAGCCTCTTCATTCCCAGAAGAGAATTAAGAATGTAAGTAGTGAAGGAAGCAATATTAAAAGGAAAAAATTCTTCTCTCTCTGTTTACTGATTTCTAACGTCCACTTGAAATTGAGCACTCAAATTAAGATGTGTGACTGACACCAACAAACTGAAACTGAGCCTCCTGCAACTCCCCTGCTCTGCTGGTCTGGCACTGACCAAATGCTCCCTCTGTTGGCTGAAGGCTCCTTCCTCCTCCCTCAGAGGAGCTGGGGATTCAGCTCTGCTGCCTGAGCACACGGAGCAGAACCCAGCTCAGCAGCTCCAGGACCAGAACCCAGCTCAGCAGCTCCAGGACCAGGGGAGGACAGGGCATTCCAGGGAGCACTGGGGGTTTCACAGCAGGGACCACACCTGGACACCCCATGTAAGAGGGGAGGGTGTTCTGTTCTGGGAACAGAAAGAATTCGCTCAGCTCACAATTCCCTCAGCTGGAGGCTGAGAGAGCCCAGAATTCCCATCTGTCTGTCCCACACCTTCTGTGAAGCCATCACTGAACTCATTTCCTTCCTCATTTTGCAGGGATGCTGCAATCAGAAGCTGGCTCAGCTCTGTGGCAGCTCTTGGCCCTCTCCCCTCCAGCACAGAATCCCAGAATGGTTTGGGTTGGAAAGAACCTTAAAACTCATCCCATCCCACCCCCTGCCATGGGCAGGGACACCTTCCACCATCCCAGGCTGCTCCAAGCCCTGTCCAGCCTGGCCTTGGACCCTTCCAGGGATGGAGCAGCCACTTTCTGCACCCCTGACAGAGTCAACCCCAACCCCCCACACTCCCTCCCTGACAAGGAAACTCCAACTACATTTTACAGTCTAGAGACATTTTGAAGAGACCCTTTACAGTCTGTGGTAAGAAAATAATTCAGAATAAAACAATGTGCAAGTTACAGAGAGAGCTGAATAGCAGCTGTCCAAAGCAACCTCCAGTTACCAGATTAATTAGTGAGAAGCTGCCCAGAAATGTTGGCAGTTCATGTTAAAAATGAACAGCTGACAGGTTTGGTCCAACTTGGAAGAGATCTGAATGCTGCAGGAAAACAATACAGAATATAAACCATTCCACCCACAAAGAAAGCAAAACACAGATGCAGTGTGTCCCCTCCCTTGTCCACGAGTCTCACAAGTGCCTGCTGGACCTTCCAGCCCCCAAATTCCTGCTGGAGGATCCTGTCAGGCACAGATCACCCACACCACACTTGCCTGCTTGAGACAATGAGCTCCCAAGAAATTCCAGTCCTTGGGCTTTTCCTCAACCCAAGGGACAACTTCAAATCTTCTTAGCAAACAGGCACTTAGTTAGGAAAGGTTTTCCTTTTTATTACAGAAATGGAGGATCAGGTAGGTGGCACTCCTGGCACTGGAGATGTTGCACTTTGCTGTACAGGTGCCCAGAGAGCAGACACCCATCTGAGAGGGGACAGGGGCACTCCTGGTGGCACAACCCCGTGTGACATTACTCTGTGCCACTCCTCTGACAGCACTGCACGGAATCCAACAGACAGGGGACACACAGCACTTCTAGCTTTTACTCTAGAGGTAAAGTGTCATCTTTTTCACAGCATTTAGTCTCTATAGTTCACTTTTGTGACTGGTTTTCTTCTTGAACAAACCCAGGTAACACAGTGAGAAAAGAATCCCAGCACATCCAGAGATGCTGCTGCTCCGTGAGCTGAGCAGGGAGGTAGATGCCACGGATGTTCTCTTCAGATGGAGCACAGAAAAGGATCTTGTGCTAATGAACTCTGGTGCCCAGAGTCTGTCACTGGCACCAAAACACTGCAGGGCATCAGCAGGAGAGGCAGCACAGATCGAGGCTCGTCCAGCAGCTGCACCTGAACCACGTTTTCTTGGCATCTGGAACAGAAAGGCACCTCCAATCAGCACTAATTAGCTCTGTCCCACTCTGGGGTGGGTGTGCAGTGCAGCAGTGCCAGTCCTGAGCTGGTCTGTCTGTTCTCACAGTCATGAGCAACATCTTTTAGGGAACTGCTGAAAGGAATTTCACTCAGTTGGGAAGTCAGATTTCATTACTGGCACCGTTTTATTTGGTTAATCCTGGAATGACAACGTTCCAGAGGAACACAGCTTGAGGGAAGCTGTGCAGGAGTCAATCACAACTGTGCACAGCCCTCTTTCCAGGTGTTTCTTCAGAAATTACACGTTCTCCAAACAGCCCAAATGGCTTCCCAAAGGAAGGAGACAGAAAGGAATGATACAGAAAATCCCACCATTGAAATCGATGGAAATGATGGAATGTTTTGGGTTGGAAGCAACCTTAAAGATCATCTTGTTCCATCCACTCATCAGCCAAAAGGATGTGAGTGAAAATTCCTTTTCTTAAGCTTTGTCACCAGCTTAGAGGAGAATTTTTCTTTTTTTGAGAATTTATACATTGTAGGATCCAAATCTCTGGGAATCCATAGGTTGTGTAAGAGGGGAAAACCCCACCTAGAGCAACCAGCACTTCTGAGCCACACTTGGCACCTGCTGGAAGGCAAAGAGACAAGAAGGCAGGGGAGAAGTGGAATTGCAGCTGACCTTTTCACATGACAAGGCAGGACAATCCCATGCAGCCCTGGTTCCCATCCTCGCTGCTGTTGAGCTTCTTCATCCGGTACTGCCGGATCTCCCTCACCAGGGTGTAAAAAGCATCTTCCACACCCTGAATGCAAACACAAGGTCAGCTATTTCCTTCCCTGAAGCTTTTGAAATCACTGCTCTGTCCATGCCAGAACCCCTCCATGGATTTGAAAGACACAATTCTACAGGAAGAGCAGCACCCAACTCATCCCGTGGTTCTTAAGAGGACGAAACTCAAATGTTTTGGATGTCCCAAAACCTCTCCTTTACACTCCTGACTCCTCCTGGGGCAACAACCATCAAAATAAACATGGAAAACTGTATCTGAGGCAGGTTCCATGCAGGAATCAAGCTACTCCTTGCCTAATCAGCTCTGTTTTAGAATTCTGAGAATTCAGTTCTTTAGGATTTTCTGGCTGCTGCTCAATAATTGCACCTTCCCTGCTCTGTTCCCCTGCTCAGGCAGGGCAGGGCTGGCTGGACACGGCCATGTGGCCAAGGAGGCTTTGGAGAAGCCCATTAGTCCAGTCTGGAGAATTCTGTCTGCACACATAATCTGCTAATTGGCTTTCATTAACGAGCCAAGAGGGCCCAGCAGGTCTGGGGTGAGCGAGCTCAGCCTCTGACACTCCCCAGTGAGAGCAGCTGAAACTCTGCTGCTCCTCCTGCCAACACTGAATGATGCTGGAATTGGCTGGAATCAATTTTTTAACATAATTTGAAGCAGTAGAAAGTAGGTGGGTTTCTCTTTGTTCTGTGTGTTTTGTGAGACTTTATATTAAGGTATTTATTTATTATAATTAAAATGTGGGTTTTATTTAAGACATAAGTATTGGTTTTTTAGAATTATTTTGCAGGCATTTGTTTCTTATTGGGAGTTTTTTTATGGTTTTGGAGGTTTATTAAGAGGGGTTTTTGGTGGCTGTATTTATTGAATGTTTCGATATTAAAGGTAGGGTTTTTTGGAATTTTTTGGGCATGTGCTATTTTTTCTTGTTACATAATTTGCCAAAAAACCACTGTAGGTCTCTTTACCTCTATATTTACTGGTCTTAGTTATATTTATTATTTTGAGGATTTTTTTTTCCTAGTTAGTTTTTAAGTTTTATTTAGTGGGTCAGAGGCGTTGAAATTTTTTTATTCTCTATGTTATTTATCAACATGACCCACTTGAAAGGAAGCCAGGACGAGTCTGAAGTGATTCCTGTACTGGCCCAGCCCAGAACTCTTTCAAGCTAAGAGTGAGTGGGGAAATAAAAGCTAAAAACTTCAAAAAACTTTAAAAAGAAAAATGGTTTTCCTGTAAATAAGGCAAAAGCACATGGAAAAATGTCACTCCTGCATTTCCCAGGAAGAAGTCAGGCCCTGGGGGAGCCCCTCACCTGTCTCGTTTTTGCAGAGGTTTCTATGAAGGGGATTCCGTAGCTTTTTGCCAGTTCCTGGGCCTGTTTTGTGTCCACTGTTCTCGTGGGCAGATCACACTTGTTCCCCACCAGCACCATGGGCACGTCATCTGAGTCCTTCACTCTCTTGATCTGTTCTCTTTAGGAAGACAAATTAAAAAAAAAAAAATAGGAACTGTTTTCTAAACATAAAAACTGGTTTAGTTCAATATTCAAACCTATTAAAGCTGAGCAGGACCTCAGGGGCCAGCAGGATGGCCAAGCACTTTGTACACTTCATTTTCTGCCCATGGATAACTCCACTCTGGATTTCCCACCCATTTTCTTAGAGATGCCATTCTGTGGCTGTAAATGGCATCTGATCCGGTTGGAAGCAACCAGCTGGGGTTGGAAGGGATCTCTGGAGATCACCCAGCCCAACCCCTCTGCCCAGGCAGGGTCACCTGGAGCAGGAGACACAGGAACACGTCCTGGTGGGTTTGGGATGTCTCCAGAGAGGGAGAGACTCCACAACTCCCTGGGCAGCTGTTCCAGGGCTCTGCCACCCTCATGGAAAGAAGTTTTTCCTCATTTTGAGGTGGGACTTCTTGTGGCTTAGTTTATGGCCATTGCTCCTTGTCCTGTCCCTGGGCACCACTGAAAAGAGTCTGACACCATTCCCTTGGCACCCCTTGGAGATATTTATATGGATTGATGATATGATTAACACAACAGCCCTAAAAACTGTCCCAGTCTTCACTGATGGTGCTGAGGCCCTGGCACAGGGTGCCCAGAGGAGCTGTGACTGCCCCATCCCTGGCAGTGTCCAAGGGCTTGGAGCAGCCTGGCACAGTGGAAGGTGTCCCTGCCCCTGGCACTGGATGAGCTTTAAAGTCTTTCCCAACCCACCCCCATCTGTTATTCCTTATACTGGCACAGATCAGTGACAGAACTTTCTGAAAGAAGCGGGAGATTTAATATTTATCTGTTACTGAGCCTTCACTGAGTCCCTTCCCTGCTTCCTTCTGCCACTGCCCCTGCCCCGTCCCCGTGCCCCAGCCCCAGCCGTGCCTGTAGAGGTTGATGTCGGCGAAGGATTTGCTGTTGTTGATGGCGAAGACGCAGAGGAAGCCCTCCCCTGTCCTCATGTACTGGTCCCTCATGGCGCTGTACTCCTCCTGCCCCGCCGTGTCCAGGATGTCCAGCAGGCACGTCTCCCCATCGATCACCACCTGCTTCCTGTACGAGTCCTGCAACACACGGGGCGCCGGGTGAGCACTGCTGCTGCCCACACCGGGTACGGGGATGAAAAATAAAATAATAATACAAACACGGGCGGGAGTGAAAGAGGAGCTTTTCCAGCCGTTCTAGAGAAGCTGTGGCTGCCCCTGGGTTCCTGGCAGTGTTCAAGGCCAGGATGGATGGGGCTTGGAGCCAGCTGGGATAGTGGAAGGTGTCCCTGCCATGGCAGGGGTGGGATGAGATGAGTTTATAGGTCCCTTCTAACCCAAATTTGTGTGGATTTTGTGATTCTCGTCCATGTCTGATGAAAAACTACCAGTATCTAAAACTATAATATTTTCAATATTACCCATACAATCACATTTTAAACTATACTCAAACTACCACATTTTAAATGAGACTCTAAGCCCTCTCATCCTTTGTTACAAAACAGAACTCCTGTTGCTTTAAAGAAATTCCTCAATAGGAGAACGAAAAAAAAGAGCATCATAAATACCCTCAGTGTGAGCAGAACCTACGCCCTGCACAGAGCCTGGTGGCCTTTTCGCTTGCCTGTGGCTGCTTTAGGAAGCCCGAGGCAGAACGGGGCAGGAGCCGCTCCCAGAGCCGCGGGCCGGGCCGGGCTGCAGGGACCGGGCGCCGCATCCGCTCCCCGCTCGGCCCGGGGGACTTTTCCTCCCCCCGCCTTTCTCATCCCG
>VZRO01008508.1:261228-282211 GCA_013397915.1 Daphoenositta chrysoptera | reverse complement strand
GGGAGGGACACGGCGGGACACGGGAGAGACACGGCGGGACATGGGTTGGACACGGGAGGGACACGGGAGGGACACGCGGCACCGGCACCGCGACCCCGAACGGGGAACGCACCGAGCCCGAACCACGGGGCTTTAGAGGGGGAACGGCACCGAACCCGCAGCCGGGGCTCTAACGGGGAGCGACTCCGAATCGAGGGGCTCTAAAGGGGGGATCACACCAGGACCCCATCCCGGGGCTCAGAAGGGGGAACGACACCGCCTCTGATCCACGGGGTTCTAAAGAGGGAATGACACCAAACCCGCCTCATCCCGGGGCCCCAAGGGGGAACGATCCCGGCCCCCGCATCCCGGGGCTTTTAAAAGGAGAACGACGCCGGCTCTGATCCACGGGGCTTTAAAGAGGAGCTACGACATCGAACCCCCATCCTGTAGTTTTTAAAGTGGGAATTTGAAAAGGGGTTTAAGCCAAGCTTTGTACTTCTTTTTAAGTTGTTAATGAGTAGGTGGGCAGTTCTGGGTCACTGCAGGGTGAGCATCGTGGCCGATCTCGTGTTTGGAGAGCACAATCCCCAGACAAAGGGGCTGTGCGGCTCAGAGGCACCGGAGTGAGCAGGAACTGGGGAAGGGAATTCCAGCAGTGGGGATCACACCCACGGCCCCCAGCCTCAAACGGAGGGAGCTGCGCCTGGGGACTGCAGAGAGAACTGGTAATAGGGGAGGGACACTAATTAACAGTTATGTCATTTGTAACCAATGAATGGTGCTGGGCTTGTTAAAAATATATACACATATAAATAGTGTAAAGTGGTGATGATGGGGAGCGTTTCGGGGGAAGCTCCCTGCTTTGTGCAACGTAAGAATAAAACACAGAAATTCCTCAGGGTGCTGTGAGAATCACAGGGGAGAACACAGGTCTAACACAGCCCCCACTGGGGAAAGAAGAGGCTGAGCACAGCGAGGCTTTTTTCAAAATCAGTAAAACTTTATTCTATTTCCATTCTTTGCCATTAACAGAAAAAAAATCGGAGAAAGCAATGTTTTGTTTTACAAAGATAATGCATCTCCCAGAGAAGAAAACCCTAAATTGAGAATAGAGGTAACATGAAAAAAAAAAAACAAAACCTTGAAAAAAAAATAAACCAACCAAAAAAAAAAAAAAAAAAAAAAAAAAAACCAAACCAAAAAAAAAAAAAAAACAAAAAAAAAAAAAAAAAAAAAAAAAACAAAAAACCAAACCAAAAGAAAAAAAAAATAAACCAAACAAAAAATACCAAACCAAACCACAGTACTGCCCTCTATTCCAAAAAGTAACTCCTGATCTTTTTGGTTAAAGTAATACTTAGACCAATCATTCAGTTTTCTTGCTTGATAAAGTGTGACTGGGGAAATGGAGGGAGGGGGGCAGGGGAGGGGAAAAAAAAAACCAAAACCAAAAAAAACAGAAAAAAAAAAAACCAAAAAAACAAAAAAAAAATAGCACACAGACATCAACTATTCACCTTGATGAAAGTCTCAATACAGCTATGGAAAGCCTAAGTATTTATTCTCTTACAGTACACTGGGTGCCGGCTGCAAAAAGAACAAAAAAAATGTATCCACTTCAGGCACAACTTCTTTCTTTTTAAATTTAAATCAGTAAAAGAAACTGGGTTTAGAAGCTGCAGTGTTCTAAGCAGCAGCAGATTTGTGCATTGTTTTAAATATATTTAAATTACCACACTGATGGCACACCTCAGCCTTATGAAATTCTGCACTGTCTGTTCCAGAACACTACAAAATCCACCGACCCTGGGAGAGACTTGCACTGAGCTCTAAGGACTGGCTAAAGGAGTCAAGTTAAATGAACTAGGAAAACACTGTAACATTTGGCCATCAACTCAAGGTACCTGAATGTTTGTGGAGATCTGATATAAACTGAACTTATTCCACCCTCACATGGTCCTCAGAATTTGAGCAGAGTGAGCTGAAGTGAGTCCTCCCTTCCACTCGGGAGGGAAGATAATGCAACTGAGCACTAAGGCATAATAAACCTTGGCCAAAAACAAGGATAAAGCATAATAACTGTAGTGCAGAATTCCACAAGGTCTGCCCGAGCAGAGCTGTCTATGTTTACTCACAGAGGCAATGGAGATTGCAGTTACCAGTTGCGTTAAATGCACCATTCAAAACAAGCTTCTAAAATGTGATACTATAAGGCGCCACCTTAAAGTTCTCCAGAATGCAACTGTGCAGAAATTTAAAATGGTTTCATAAATTTAATTTTAAACATAACATGAGAAGGTGTTAAAACTGGTGGAATAGCTTCTGAGAATTTGGAGGAAGGGATGAACAGGGAGATATTCAGTACCCTTCGCCAGCCCCACCGCGCGGCCCAACGTCGCCGTGGGGTTGGGATCAGTCTATAACACCAGCCTGGCGGATCTTTCTCTCTGCACCAAATCCCTGCAAGGAAAACACAACAAACTTTTAGCTCCAGCATCACAGAATCATGAAATCATTTAGACTGGAAAAGGGCTTTAAGATCATGGAGTCCAACTGTGAACCAGGCACTGCCACTGGGCTTTGAGGCAGAGCCTGGTCTGTTCCACCCAAGCAGCACCTTTCTAATTAGTCATGTTTGTCTTCAGAAACAGAGACAGCAATAGAACAGGTTCTGTGGGGTGTTCTTTGTAGTTAAAACACCCCAGAGATTTCAGACACTTCTCTTCTCCTGCTTATCAAGAGGTGACAGAACCTTGTGTGAAAGCCATGTCTGGCTAAATGGATTTCACTTGCTACCTTTGGTTTATAAATGAAAAGCAAACTACGACAGCCAAGACAAATCAAGACAGAAAGGCTCCAACACAGGCAGCAGTGGGTTGTGCTCCTCTGCAACCACAGCACGCAGGACTGACAAGGGCACAGCACTGTGCACAACACTCCAGCCTCACAGGAGGCCAGGAGCCCACCACAGGACAGGAGCCGCCAGCTCAGGCCCCTGGCAGCGCTGTGTCACCCCGGGCAGCAGCCCCTGCAGTGGGAGGGAGCTGTACCTTTGAGTTGTCGGGGCCCCGGGGCTGGCGCAGCACCGTGAGCCGCGGGGCGTTGGCGTCGTCCAGGTTGATGCTCTTTAAACGGTTCACGAGTCTGTCGGGACGCGGGGCCGCCACGGCCTTGGCGCCTTCGCTGCAAGAGAGCACGCACGGGCCACTGTCACCCCCAGCTGGCCAGGGCACCCCGGGCTTCTGGAGCCCTTGACTGCAGTCAGGTACAGCAGCTGGAGACTGCAGAGTTGATGCTGTGTGACAGCAGGCCTGGCTGACAGCCTGGCCCTGCCCCAGACCTTGCTCTCCACACAGGACTCTGCAGCAGCAGGAGCTCAGTGCTCTCCTGAGGGTGCTCTTCAGGCAGCAGAGGTGTTGTAGTTACTCTCATGCACACCTAACCAGTGTTTCCTACGTTTCTATTGCCCAGAGAAGCTGTCTGCCAATCCCTGGGAGTGTTCAGGGCCAGGTCGGATAGGGCTTGGAGCAACCTGGCGTCCCTGCCCATGGTAAAATGAGATGGTTTTTAAGTTCCCTTCCAACCCCATTCTGTAATTCTGTGATTTAACTGCAATAATAAAGGCTTGCAAGTTGCCAGGATGTCATGGCAGAGCGTTAACATCTCTGAAGATGATAGGAACACAGAATTTTGAGACAAAATCATAAGCTTTCTGTTACTGCTGAAGTGCTATCTCAAACTTTAACAAAATATGTATTATGCAATTTTCTTCAAGTGTGTAAACAGTTAAAAATACCCCAAACCCATGACTTGTAAGAAATGCCATGCCAAAAAGAACAGAGTCTCTAACAACATGAGTTTTCTATTTAAAAATTAAAGCTGCTCTTCAAGAAACAGGTGGCAGCACTGTGGAGTGTTGGCCAGAGGCCAGCACCCACACAGGAAAACCATCAGTTTCCTTATCGTTAACTTGTACTTGCAAGGCTGTATCCAAATTCCTGCTACAGGGGGAGTTTAAGAATAGACTGAAAGGAGAACAAGCCCTCTGTAATTAGGAAGAGCTGGAGTGCTGCTGCTGCCTGCACTGGATCCCATCTGAGAGCTGGGAGCTCTCAGGTGTGGCTCTCCCTGGAGCCTGCTGGAATCCAGAGCTCCAGTTGCAGGAACATCCAGCTCAGGCAGACACAGCCTGCAGGGCTCTGCTGGGATGCACAGACCGTGCCAGGGTCACTCCCTCCAACCCCAGAGCCTCACCAGACACGCCACACGTTACAGGCACTGCATTTTCCTGTGCGCTGGTTCAGGATTACGGAGAACTCCACTTCATCCCCAGCCTGGAGCTCCACACCATCCTGGACTTCTTTGACGTGGAAAAAGAGCTTTTTGCTGTCACCAACTTCATAGTTAATGAAACCAAACTGAAAAGCAACATATCACAAGGTTACTGATTTGCTCTGCATCCAGACAGATGCAGTAACTTACTAATCACTGCAGTTTAACTACTTTTAAATAAAACTCCAAAACTATGGTGCCTAACAGAAGTGGAAATGCAATTTCTACATTCTGTCTGGAAACAACACTTATGGAAATCCAAGCACTCTTCCTGGCATTGTAAAGTCACATTTAAATTCTTAAGTCTATAGAACAAGTTCTGAAAACTGCACAAGTCCTGGCAGCTGTATTAAACAGAGAAGAGCAGTGCCCCAAGCTCTCAGAATCCACCCTGAAGCCACAGCAGAAACCACTCAATTTTTTGGCCTGTCACTGGGATAAGAAGCCATTTACTTCTATTTTCCATTCTACTCATGTATAAACCAGGAATACTCATCCAGCCTCTCCATAAATGACTGGAAATTAGTGCTGCATGATATCTATAAAAACAGAAAGCATTTGCAGCATTTAACTTTTTAATCATTCCATTTGCAACGAGGGCAAAGATCAGCCTTTGCATTTCAGGTGGGCTGCAATCACTGACTGCCTAATGCTGTGAAGAAGCTTCTTCCAGAAGCAGAGCATGTGCATGCTGTGTTTTTCTGAATGCTTTTTTAACACCCTGTTCAGCAGAAACCAGTCAGAGCGCTTTCTAGGACATCTCAAACCCAAATCTTTAGAATTAAATGCTGCCCAGCAGTTCTGATGTTTCAGCACCAAACCAGGCTCTGAGCTCACCTTCACTCAAGTCACACCAGAACCTGGCACAAAGCAGCACGTGGGTTACACACCTGTTCCAAAGAGCTGGAGTCCAGAGCAATAATCCACTTGGGCACAACTCCCTAAATTCCAGTGCTGCAGTGGTTCTCAGCTCTCTGTGCCAGCTGGAGCAGTTTTTTCCCATCACCACGGCCCTGGTGCTCAGTCACTCACCTGGTCCTTGACACACTCCACGGTGGCCCTGCGGAACGGGGTGATGTTCACAGCCATGGTCTGCCCGTTCTGACCCAGCACACACAGCTGGAACTTTACTGTCTCCCCCTTCTGCAGACAGTCACCTTTGTTGGCCATGCCAACAATTCCAAAGGGATAGACCTCTCCTTTCATCTCACCTGTGGGGGAAAGTATGAGACACAACTGAGAGGTCTTTCCCACCTGATTTCAGATTTCCAATATTACAAATGCTGCTTTTGCAGTCAGCTTAGCAGTGTGGATACAGTTTGTAGTGTGAATAAAATCTTCAACACCTCTATTTACAGTGAATTCGACTTGTGCACTTGTGAAAGGAACACTTAATTAAAAGGAACCAATCTTACCATCCTCCATGACTTCAATCATGCCCTGGTACTCTGTCTGTGTGGGATCTACACTCCTCAAGGGACGAATTACTTTACCAGAGTAAACAGTTGGATCAGCTTCTTCAGTGATACCATTCACTGAAAAGAGACAGAGAGTAGAAGAACAGGATGTTTTAATCATAGTTTATTTTAAAACTGATTTAAATAAGTGATTCAGATTGATCAGGAGTCAACATTTTGCACTTCATGACACCAAATCAAAATCACATTAACATTTCATACATGGAAGTAGAAAAATTTTCCTCAAGAAACTTAAGGTCATGAAGCTTGAAAAGCAAATCCGTGTTTCACTTCTCTTCCACTGCATTCCCTACTCTCTTCAATCATCCAATAACCTTGAAGTATGCATTTCCCCCACCCCCAAGTCCTTAATATCCTCCCCCATCTGCCCTCCTCCTGCAACCTCTCCCCTGTGAGGTACAGCACAATTAGTGCAGGTTCTGATTTGGCCAGTTCTGCCACTCAGCCTCTCCTTATAACCCCCAAGTGAGGAGGGCAGAGGACACTAAAGGTCCAAAGAATTGCTACTGTGCACAGAACTCTTGGTCTGTGCTTGTTTCTGCAAACACAGAGGCAGCAGCTTTCAGGAAAACAATGACCACCCCACACTGAGCATCTTCTTGCTCTCAGCTCCACTTGTAAATGGATCATTATCAAACTTTACCCCTCAGCACGTGCCAAGAGCCCTCTAGGCAGAAAACACCAGATACAGCCTTACCTGCATGTGTTTTGTTCACTTTCTCTGCACTAACTTTGTTGCCTTTGCCTTTTGACAAGCTGTATTCCACAGTGTCTCCAAGTTCCAGGCTATCAATATCACCACAATATTCACTGCAGGAACAAAATAATGAACAGTTCTCCTTTTTTTACATGACAATAGTGATGCTCACCCAACATCCACATCAGTTATCAGAAATTATTTAAATCCCTCTGCATTTCACAAGGAAAGTGAAGCATTTCAAACACAAAACACAACTGGATTTCTTGGCCTGAGATTCAGAGGAACAGTACACCAGGACTGCTGACTCACAGAAAAGCCTGAACCAGTCCAGCAGAGATGATAAATGAAACTGTAGATATCTAAGCATATATATAATATATATATATTCTGTGTGTGTAAAGTGCAAATGGGTTTAACACTCAACCCAACAAAACTCCACAGCCTCCCACTCCCCCCAAACAGACACACAATCAAATAATAAACCTGTCATTCACCTGTAGTGGAAGAAGATCTCCTTATCATGATTGGCTGTTTCAATAAACCCAAAGTTATCTTTCAGGGCTGCCACGTATCCCAAGAGCCTCTTGGAGCTGTAGTTGCGTCCCAGCATCCTGACAGAAACAGCCGTCTGCAGCCCGGTTCTCTTCACCTCACACACACAGAACTCAACCTGGTGAAGAGTTGGGAATCAATACCAGAGAGAAAAATGCAGAGAAGAACATGACCACCAAGAAAAAAACCCCCAAACTAACTAGTTTTGAAGCTGTGTAGCTCTGCAGCAGTACCTGGGCTCTCCAGGAAAGTCATTTCCTAGTCACTACTTTCCCATAACCATGTCAGTCATTGACATTCCTACATTCCAGGGAGCAGCATCACACCTGGGATACCTGCAAGGCAAGCCAGCCTCCAGCACTCAGCTTTTCACCCCTTAAACATGAGAATCTTCCTGTCCATGGGGAATCACCTCCTTTCCCTCCACTGCTCACCAGTGGCCCACAGTGGGATGTCCTTCACTTCACTCCTTGTTTCAGCTTTTAGAAACAATAATCAGTAACCAGAATGGCTCCTGACAGTTTTGTTGCTCTTCCTGATCTCTAAGCTTTCTCCCTTTCCATTGTCTCTCAGGCTAATATGCTCATGAAGGAATATTCTCCCTCCTTAATATCCATCTTACTCTCTATGCTCTGATTATGCTCAATTAATTTCCTCTTGACAAGCATTGCCTACCTAGTGATAAAAATTCTTTGTTTAAAAAGCATAATTTACACAGTAAGACAAAGTTTTCATCTATAAATCACCAGGTTGGAGGGTATTTTTTACTTATACAGAAGACTGACCCATTTAAACAGTATTCCAGGTAATATTACACAGATGCCTTGTCCTCCATTTGTTCCAAGTAAAGGCAAAGAGAAGCTCACACCCCCCCCCAATGCCCAGAACAGTATTTCCCAATAGTATACTTAATTATCTTGCCTTATCTCCTATCTGGGGATTAGTAGATCCTTCCACATCCTTGGCCTGGTAAGGAATGGTCAGTTTTACTCCACAGTCATCATACACAATTATTCCATCCTCAGCTTCCTGAAAACAAGAGGTCAGAATTCAGCAATCAGTGCCTCTTTATGAACAGTTTCCTACACACAGTTCAAGCCCTGCTCATTGGAGTCTCAGTGGTTTTACAGTAACTGCTCAAAACCACAACCACACTCTGGGTAAGGAGCTTTAAATGATGCCAGACAATATTTTAAAAGGCAATGAAGTATTGCCACCAGTTCCAGGAAGCATTTATTGGAACTTTTAAGTATTCTGGCATTGTTTAAAGCAGTGTAACAAAACAGTAAGAGGTTCTCCTCATGAAACTTAAATAATTCTAACTAGAATCTTACGTAGTGGGAGGTATAAAGAAACTCCCCATCAAGTTCCTGGGAATTATCCTCAACAACAGTATGATCATTAGTGATTATTAACAATACTTCTATTATTTTGTTCAGAGAAGCTGGTTTTCACTGACTACTCTCATCAGTTGCAGTTCACATCTTACAGAATAAACAGTGCTTCGAACACAGCTGATTTAGAGATTTTAAGGAAGCAGCCTCAGTCTGTAATGGCAGGAATGCAGAACAGATATTCAGAAGCAGAAGAGCAGCATTACCTTCTCTTTGCCTTTATTTGGGCTAGTGGCTTTGGCTGGAGTGGCTTCCTTGTCTATAGTGCCCACAAAACGATGTTCTGACTGGGTGTGGAAAGAAACCGTGCCCTTGGGAAGCTTTTTAATCCTTATGGCATGGTTCCTTTGGGCAGACAGCATATCCTGGAAAATAAATCCATCAGGTTATAGAGAGACTGTGCATCATTGCTTTAAATGCTGAGGTTTTATAGGAGCAATAATCCCACTCACAGGAACGACGGTGAACTCTACTTCATCAGAAATATGGAGCTGATTTCCATCCATGATCTCACTGAAGTGGAAGAACATCCGAGCATCCCTGTCCACACACTTAATGAAGCCAAAGCCATCCCTCATTGCTGCAATCACACCCTGGAACAGCCAAAACAACAATTACAGTTTTATCCCTGGTATCTGACATCTGTCTGCAGCTGCTCCACATGGTCAGGAGCTGGCAGGAAGGCCTGAACCCTGGGAAAACACTTGGTTTAAACAATGTCCTTCCTTGCAAACCCTGGTGCTCATGGCCCTGGTCAACATGAAATGCAGACAAGTTCTTCCCACATCACTCCTGAAGTTAACTCGTGATGAAGAGTGGAGAATTTTAATTTAAGCCACTAACAAGGACTGAAGTAATGGGGCAGCTCTACAGCACTACACAGAAAACACAATGGGGCAGCTCTACAAACACTGGTTCATCCATAGGAGTACATAAATCATACAAACACACACTAAACATACTACTACCTATAAAAACAGGAAATAAAATCAGTGCTCAGACAGAAGTTTAAGAGAAAAACCATGAGATTTCCAGACACAAATGAAGGAATTATAAAGAAGCTGGTAAAGAAGACTCCCATACCCGCTGGGTGTGTTATGGGCACATACTCCCACATTACACAGGACTTCAGTGGCCTTCCTGATAACCACTAGAAATGGAATGCTGAATGATAAACAGAATATGCTGTCAAAAAACCCAAACCCTAGTACCAGATCCTGCCAGAATTAAGGCAGAATTCATTAACATGTTCCCTTCAACCCAGTTATTACAGGATTTAGCAAGTCTCAGGACAAGCTTAGAGGATCTCAATGACAGTGCAAAGGTACATTCTTCTCTTAAACAGCTTTCACAAACTCCAGCAAACCAGCCAACCTTCCTAGAAGCTGCCAACACTTGTCACCACAAAGACAGCTTAACTCAGGCAGGCAGATGTGTGTAGCCAGAGCAGAAATACAAGAAGTCTATAAGAGAGAAAACCAAAATCTCAAAGGTTGAAGTCAAAACTTAGGGTTTTTTTAGAGCCAAGGGTCCCTAATTCACAGCACACTGATGTGACAACCCTGTAATTGAACTCCAAATTTCAAAGGAAGGCAAAGTTACAGTCTAGCTGGAACAGAACCAACATTCCAAGTTACAGGAATGAAAGATATTCTGTAATACTCATTAGCACATCCATCTTAGTCCCTGTAATCCACAAAGAGTTTCTTGTATTGAGAGAACTCTGCTCTCTACCATCCTCCTGCTTGACCCTCAGACAGAGATTGGCCAAAAAACTCTAAATCCAAGATCTGCTCACAGTCCCTCCTCCAATTATTTACACTTTTCACTACTTGAACCAGGGTAGCCCCAGGGTCTTCCAGTTTTCCTAAGGAACATGAGCAGTTACCTATTTAGACTCAAGTATGTGAATTTTAAACTATCAGTGCAAGACTACATTACTTCTGTCTGCTAAAACCAGCCAGCAATCCCCTCCAAGAGGGCCACTTAAGGTCTAGTTTCCTAATTGAATTTCATTTAAATGTTAAAAAATAGTTGAGATTTTATTCTTTTAAGGCAAAGATGCAGAGCATTAATTCTGAATTTTCTACTTCGTTTGCGCTGCAGATCTGAGAGCTGGATTTCAGAGTAGGCAAAGACATGAGCGATTTTTATATTTATTAAAGAAGACACCCCCCATCTCATGTTTTTCTTTCATTTCCCCTCAAGAATTAGAAGCTTTTGGAGCTGGATACTTGCCATTTCTCTGGTTTCATTAGTAAACTGGAAGGTGTTGGGGAGAACCTCGATGTTGGTGGCTCGTTCCAGTTTGTCACGCCTGTCCGTGGAAATGTTGAACCGAACGTGGTCACTCTCCAGCAAGGTCACCTTGGATTTTGTATCCTTGTCTCCGAAGGGAAGCTCTTTAGGAATCACAAAGTCCACTTTGATGCGGCCGGGTAACGGATCGCTCTGGGGACAGAAAACCCAGGGGAAGGGTGAGTTCACCTGCAAGGCTCACCCAGCTGCCAACAGCACAGGAGCTCCTGCCAAATCCTGCTGCACTCAGGCTCTGCTCCATTTCCACCTCTCCTCACCTGGAACTTGCCAAATGCGAGGTGGCTTTTGGAGCTGTTGGTTGGCTTGAAGGTTTTTTAAGCCCCACCCATGTCCTGCCAAAGGAATTCTCTCTATTTCAAGAGAGAGTTTAGAACCATGCTCACAGCACTTCTAAGAGACATTAGACTTCTTAGTAAGTCTTCAAAACACCCCAAACCTTCCCACACATAACAGAGACTCACCTAAAACATTAATGGAAGTGCTCATGAACACTCCTCCAAGTCAAACATTAAAGACCAAAAGCCTCGTTAACTGTTAATGCTCACAAGAATCCATAGATCTGGCTTATCCTAACAAATATTTTCCCCTTTCCCCTACTCTTTTGCTTTAAGGATATGTCCTAACCCCACAAATTTTACAGCAAGTATTTGAAACATTAAAGAAAACACACACTCCATTATGTACCACTACCCTAAACTCTTCCTCTTTGGCTATAAAATTTAAAAAGGAGTAAATCTTTACTCTGACACGATGCTTGTGTAGCAAACAGATACTGGGAAATGGGAACAACTGTTTGACTGGAATTCAATACAATCAAACCAGCACTGCAAAAA
Organism: Daphoenositta chrysoptera; assembly: GCA_013397915.1. Classification (NCBI taxonomy): domain Eukaryota; kingdom Metazoa; phylum Chordata; class Aves; order Passeriformes; genus Daphoenositta; species Daphoenositta chrysoptera. Next base: position 270,621 of record VZRO01008508.1, on the reverse strand, counting down.
TTTAATTAACTACTGAAATTCACCTGGTTTTTGCTGGGTACTTTTGGAATTACTTTGGTTACAGTTCCTTCAAAATGTTCAATGCTGATATCTTCAAAAATGACAGTCCCTTGAGGCAGCAGTCTAACATCTGTTGCAACTTCTTTACCCTAAGAGCACAAAATCAGTCAAACACCCAAAGAGAAGACAGAAAGTAACAAGACATTTCCCAGTGAACTTCAGTGAACCTCCTCCCCCCTTTTTTTAAAGCTGGGGAAAGCAGAGAGCTGTGCAGTTATGCCCTAGGACCTTGGCTTCCGTTTTACTGGATTTCGTCTTACATTTCTGTCTTTGATTGTAAACTCCACATCATCACCAGGCTGTAAGGTTTCTAGGTCACCTTTAAATTCACTATAATGAAAGAATATCTCCTTCACGACATCACCTCTCTCAATAAATCCAAAGGCTTCCTGTGAAGAGGAAAAAAAAGCGTTTAATTGTCCATTATGAGAATATACCAGTAAATAATTTAACAGGTTCTGTTAAGCACAAAATAGACTCTGAATCCCAGTATAGCATTTACAAGCATACACAGCTGACTGCCACAATATATAAACATAAATAAATTGAACTTTCTTTCTTAAGAAGGGCCTCAATATCAAAGGTGAGCTGTTTAAACCGTTTCACACAATTTACACCCACAGCCCAAACTGTTAACAGCTCTTAACAACTTAAATATTACTTTGAACAGCACTTTTCAAAATACCATTTCATTTTCAAATGAAACTTAAAATCACTTACTTTCATGGCACAGACTACTCCTTGACAGCGGGCTTGTTTCTTTTTTAATAGCATAATGTTACGAGCACTTACAGCACCAGTACTAGAGGGAAAAAAAACATCAGAGCAAACTGTAAACTCAAAACTGAAGCAAAAATTAAGATTGTAATTCATATAATAGTTCTTGCAATAGGTATGAATTCTGCTTGACTACTAAAACAAAATATGAAGCCAGAAAAGCAATACAAACTTACTGTTTATTTGTATCAATTATAAAGTTTATTTTATCTCCTGTTTCCAGCTGTACATTTCCTTCAACATCCTCTGGGGTGTAAGTCAGGTAAAATACTTCCTGTAAATTAACATTAACTAAAGTTACTCTATTTGCAGAATAGTTCTTTCATAGAAAGATTAACACAATTTTAATAACAATATCTGCTTAATTTAGTGAGAAAATCAGCAATAATTAACATGGCATGCAAAACATTCTTTTTCCACCGTGCTGTTTTGGTGAGTCTGTAACAAGCAGCTCAAGTTGAAACGTTTTCTATATGGCCATATTTAAAGGCCAATTTCTCAAATTTAGAAATTCAAGATAAGGATACATGTACTTCATCAAGTTTAAAAGAGAACAACTATTTGGCTCTAGGAAGTTCTCCACAGATATAAGCAAGCAAACTGTCTAAATAACATTATTTTTTGTAGTTATTACCAATGCATGCTTTTTTTTTTTTTTGGCCAAAAACTGCACAGTTCAGTGCAGTGTCAATTGTCTATGTTAAACTGCTTTTTTTTTTTGTTTTTTTTTCTCATAGACCACAGTGATGGATCAGTGAAGAGTTCAAGTAAAATACACAAGCTTTACCCCATTACGTTCGTAGCAAACACTCCCTGTTGGACTTTGACCCGGGGCAGCTGGAGATTTACTCTCTAAATTGTGAGGAACAGCACACACAACCTACCAGTCAAAAAAAAAAAAAAAATCCATTGCTAGTCATTTCAGGAGTGGCATTGTTGAACACAAAATGAATCTCAGTATCCTCTACTACACACTCAGCAGGGAATGCCACACTGCAACTATTCAATCTCACAGAACACCTCTTGGTTTTAAGAAGTGTTTGGAGCCAAGTAAGAGCTCAAACTGAACCTCTGAATTTTTATCAGAGCACACTGAAATATATTTCAGTGTAACTATACTGTAGGTAGTTAATATCCATGCTAAATGAACCCAGTTTTCTGTACTGGAGTAAAGGATGGAAATGATGCAGGTATAGAAAACAGGCACTAACTTGTCCATTTATTCGTTCTTCAGGTAATATTTCTGGCTTTATCTTCACCAATTTAATAGCAATGGGTTTTCCAGTTCGGCGATCAGAAGACACTTCAAACTCAACATCATCTGCAAGACAACCAAACATTGCAGTCAGAGTTCTGGCAGAGTTCTGGCTGGGATTGGGGATTTTTTACAAAAATCACTAAATGGCTGTGTTTAATAATTCACTGCTTGTAGCCAAACACAACCAAGTAGAACTCGGGTGCTTTTGTTACCAAGGAAGGACATGTGATTTGCAAATATTTTCTGGTTATTCTGCTTATTATCTCCTGTTGCTAATGAACTATTCTGGTGTTATTCCACAGTAATTCCCTCCCCCTGGTCTGCTCAAGATACAGCAGACTCCACACCGAAACTCAGACAACACAACAAAGGACATTAAACAGTTTAGAAACTTCACTCTCACGGTAATTATCAGCATGAAGTTGCAGCCTCCTCACGGCTGAAAAACACTTGGCCATCCTCAAAGTAACTCTAAACAAAGAAACAGGGAGTACAAGAGGTAAATTCTCCCACAGTCTCAGTACTTGCCTCCATCTCAGCTAGGCAAGTTTGACCTAACACTGCACCTTTTCCCTTCCCACAACAGTTGGTACCACAAAGTGCTGGGAAGGACTCCCACCAGGAGCGGTGGATTATTCCATCAGTTCAGTGCCAGGAGCAGCAGCCACGAGATAAGAGGGTACTTTATGACAAGTGACAGAGACCGGTGCTGGCCCCACAGCTCAGTTACCTCCTACTTTGAGCTCCTGCAGGTTGCCGTTGTACTGGGAGCAGTGGAAGAAGAGGCGGGCCTGCCGTTCGGAGCACTGGATGAAGCCGTAGGAGGTCAGCAGCTTCTCGATGACGCCGGTCTCGCGCAGCGCTGCCGAAGTACCGTTGGGGTACCCGTTGTGTCCATTGTTGTGGAGCAGGTTTGGATCAAAGCTCATCTGGGGCACAGAAAGCACAAGGAAAGAACAAAACTTAACACCAGTTTGCTTCTTTCACCTCCCCGTAACACAGTAACAAAAAGAGCTTCTGTGAGTTACTGACAAGTTCTTAAAATGTGTTTTAAGTCTGTTCTTAAAATCACTAAAACAGTTGAGCTTTTTTAATACAGCAATCCTTAAAATTTACGCAGGCAACATATTTGTAAAACAAGCCAGAACTGTAACACCAAAACAAAGCTTGCTTAGAACAAAACAGACTTCTGGCATTTTTCAAGTATTACACCTCAAAGTACTCCCACATTCACTGTTTCATACCAGAGCCTGAAAACATCTGAAGTATCTGCTCTTCCAAATTAAACAGGTGATTAGGAAAATGCTACAGTTCTGAATCAACACAATTAGGTTCAAATCCCTGCATAGCTTCTCCCTAGTTTGTGTGTTCAGTCTTTCATACTAAAAAATGGTATTAAGTAATTAAACAGTTTTGCATAGTTACAGAATTAATAACCAGAATTAAACTAACATTCCTGTGGCATAGAAGCTCAAGTGCTAGAAAGACAGAGAAAATTTGAAAATAGCATTAAACTAAAGGTGTAATGAACTGCTAAATTAACTGACATCTATTAAAACATTTTCTTTTATGGGGTGTGTTTTCCTCTCAAGTCACAGATTCACCTTTGAAACACTCCCAACCCCTTTACCAACTCATTGGCTTTTTGATGTACAAGTCTCATTTTTAAAGCAGGGCACTTGGACTTACAGGTTAGAAGTTAAATCAGATGAAATGTATTACACTTCACTAAACACTGCAGTTCAAGAGAAACAGCTGAACCAACCCTCCTCTCTCCAAACAGTCAATATGCATCTTAAAAATATACAGAATTATTTGTTAGTTTCCAGAGTATTTAATCTGGAAACAGAGTGAGACCGTATCTGTTCTCTGCTTTCTTGCTGCAACAAGCAGAGAGATTAAAAATTACTCATCAATGTGTTGAGATAAAAGGTACCTGAGCAACTTGTAAAACAGTCATGTTTCTCACTCAAACACAGCCAGTGAGTTACTCAATGTATTAGAAGGCACAGCATTCTTATTCTGCTGTTTGAAAGTCAGTTTAAAAGTGATCAAAGAGCACCAAAAAACACCTGCTGTGAGGTCCTTGGGCAGAAATCTTTGGTCTTTGAGACTGACATTATAAAAATAAATTGGAAACAAGCACACAAAGTAAAGATTGACAGAGTTTTGGCCTCCAAGAGGAGGAGGTCTTCTCCCCTCTTCTGGTTCAGACCCACGTGGGGTAGATGGAAGTGAAGAAAAACACAAGTAACAGAAGGTGGGGGAGAGATATCAGGGGGCAAAAGGATCCCAGGACACTGTGTAATGGTCTCCATCCCCCAGCACTGGCCAGCACTTCCTCAGTACAGTGTTACCACCCAAGGCTCTTTAGAATTCAGTGAACTGCTAAATCTGCAGTGATACCATTTCTATAACATGCACTGCTTATTTCCTTGCTCTACATCTCACTTTTCTTTTCATTAAAAATTAGTAACAATCTCCTAATTTTAATCAATGCTGCCCTCTTATTCTTACCCCACCAACCTGCAGTAAGTGGCATAAATCAATACCCTTAACATATGTGAGTCATGAAATACTGACATGCCAGAAAATAACGAATCAGAAACATGACCCCATCAGAGATGCACTGAGAACTCCAGCCCACCCTTCTGCTCCTCAAAGGCCTCTTGCCAACAAAGGCAGCCATGGCTTTGTCCAGCTGAGTCTTGGATACCTCCATGGAAAGAGGTTCCACCACCTTTCTGGGGTAACTTGCCCCAGCAAAGATCTCTTTCCCCTCCTGCACATCCTAAACTGCTCAAAGGACAAAAGCCACAACAGTCACATCTTTATTATGCACTGGATTATGTTTAAAGGACACATCTTCTCTGAATATCTAACAAAAAGCAATTGATAAAGCTGCTAAGATTTACTGACTAGTTCCTGTCAGCATCATTCCAAGAACCCTCATCTTTTGAGGAAGGCAACCCCAGGACATTCCACACAAGAAAATATCCTTGTGGGAACACAACAGCTGAAGTGTTTTAAACCATCCTAGAGTTTGAAATACTTTTCAAAAATAAACTGGTCCTGCAAGTAGGGTGACTGGGGGAAGGGAAAATGATATGTTATTATACCTTCTCCCAGGAGAATTACAGGCCAGAGCATTAACCCATTCTGGAAGCTGGAATGAGCCTGCCAAAGGCTTTTGTGAGTCACCAAATGGCCACTTCAGCTCCGATACAAGGGGAACAACAAACAGACACCCTGCCTCAAACATGAACTAAAGGTACATCAGAGAGAGGAAATGACAAAAATCTAGCTTAAAATTTAGCTCAGAATAGCCTCTCTTAGGGTCAGAAAGTTGCAGTGCTTCACCTCCTGCTCAGACTACCCACTGCATGACATAATTTGAACAGTCTGAGTTTAAAGGAGCATTAGCAGCACAGCACAGAGAACTCATCAAACCTCTAAAGCCTGACAACTTCAGTTCAAAGATTCCTCAGGTGGCACTAAAATTTGCTGTACAAAGGTACTTCATAGTATCAGCAGCTTTTCCAAATAATTATCAAATTCCTACATCTTATAACAGGAATATGAACTATTAACTTCACCAACACAAATACTCAGAGGAAGAAAAAGACTACCTGTGCTGTAAGATTAAAGGACTAAAGAAAAGTTATTTGAAAAAAGGGATTGGAACCACAAACCTACTGTTACTAGAAGAGAGAAACACCAGTAATCAGCTCTTGAGGGTTATAAGTATTGTTAAATAGAACCATACTGCAGGTACTCTGAATTCACCATGCTACTACTAAATGAACATAATAGCCAAGAGTCATGGAACCACTGAATGGTTTGAGTGGGAAGGGGCCTTAAAGCTCATCCAGTGCCACCCCTGCCATGGGCAGGGACACCTTCCACTAACCCAGGTTGCTCCAAGCTCTGTCCAACCTGGCCTTGGACACTTCCAGGGATGGGGCAGCCACAGCTTCTCTGGGCACCCTGTGCCAGGGCCTCCCTATTAAATGAATTTATTATCAAGAACTACTGAAAAAAACACTAATCAAACCCACCCCTTTCTGTTAAAAACTCAGTAAGAACCAAGGTTAAAAATACACATATAACTCTTTCTCCACCACGTGCACCAACCTCGCAGTGATATTCAAATATTGCACTTTCAGTAGTATTTGCCGATTCTTCTGTTTCAGCACAAGTTTCTAAGGATGAAGACTGCTATTATTTAAAAAAGGGAACAAAAGGAAGAGAGACAAAACGAGAAAGAAAAAGATAGCAAAAGAAGGTGATCTATCAAGCTCTAGAGAATACAAGTGCTGCTGCCCTGGGCAGTTTCACTACAGCACTGGAGAAAACAAAGACTACTATAGCAGCGTCGGGACGTGCTCTTTTGAAGCTGTTGAGTAGGCACAAACTTCTTGTTTCAGATCAAGCCTTGTATCTTCTTCAGTGTAAGTTGCCTCTTCTTTGGTCTTGAGTTGTTGTTACAATGTGGTATACTTAGATTCTTTTCCTGATCTGAACTTGAAGCAGCAGTTTCAGGTGGTAAATTCTGTTCTGTTCCACTTCATACTGGAGAAAGGAAAAAGATACACACGCTAAGGATCACCTTAAAGGAAATTCTCATCAAATCACAGAATGGATTCGTTTGCAAGGGACCTTAAAGACCATCTAGTTCCAAACCCCCTTAGACATAAATTCTAGGTTTTACTAATAACAGGTGCATTTTCTCTACCTTAATACAGGTTTAATCCATGTTAGGAAAAGCTGTTTTACAGATGTATTTGGCATTCCCAATTCCAGTTTTGTTTTCCAAAAGACCACCTCCAAGCCAGTGAGATGGTATTTCCAATTTTAAACTCTTCAGACACACTTGGGCATCTCAGGAAATGTCCCAGTGTTGCATTAAAATGGAAACTTCATTTTGATAATTAGAATCTGACCAATTAGCAAGCCTTAGTCCTTCTATTCCTTCTATCGATAACTTTATATGGCTGCTTATTAATTAAATTATGCCATAATTTACGTAAGTGCTTGCACAGATCCTTGGAGGAGCAATAGGATGTATATATATATAGGAATTAAAATTTCCTGATTATTTATGTTCCAAAGGTTAAGTTAAGGACCAGTAATACCTAAAGCACATTTAGAATTGTATAAAAATGAACAAACTTCTCCATTCTGTGTACAGACACTGCATGTAAAACAATGCAGAGCCATTCTCTGGACTTCTGAAACAGTTTTTGTAAAATGTTGATTACATATTATGATATTTGTGTAGCTAACACCAGGGAGAAACCTTTCTGTATCAGTAACTAGTTAGGAATTAATTCCCTCCTAAAGTTTTCCAGTGCCACTTTGTTTTTTCATGAGAAAAGCAGTTTCAGCAAACTGCCACCTACCACAGAAAACAAAAACTTACAGAAATAGAAAACTTCCTTGAGAAGAAATCAAGTTTTGACTTTGTTGCTTACTCAGTAGATAGATAAAAAAAAGGAGGATATTTTTGTGGACAAAAGCTGCTGAGAAGCAACACAGCTCTGACCCCACAGTCACACTGGCAGGTTCTGCAGTAATCTAAAGGTATGAAGCATCAGAGCACAACTCTTCCCCAAATCATTCCACAAGTCCCACACCAAAAGAAAAAATATGGACAAAGTGTATTTCTCCAGTGTAGCAGGAAAGTGAATTTCACAACTTATACTGAGCTTTGAATTCCCTCTGGTAACTTGAAAGAGTCAATTGAAGTGACTGAAACCTGAATGCAAGACACTTCAAACTCTCACCCTCACCCCAGTGAAAATGCTGAGTGAAGGCAGCGATTGCAAGAAGCCCAAACCTCAAATGTGCAAACTCATCACCAGTTTTACAGAAGTTTGTATTTCAGTGATCTCTCCCAGCTGAAGCATCTCCTTCAGCCACCACTCAGAACTTCCAGCTGAAATGAGTTTTCCTGTCAGACCATTACACACACTTGAAACAGATTAAATAAACTGGCTGAGGGCTGTTCAAACCTGGCAGAAAACGTTTGCACTGAAAGATTCAATTATAAAATATAATAAATCAGAAGACACAAAGCTATTGTGAAGATAACAGTATCACTACTTTTCCCTCACCTCAGCACTACATTAGAGTAACAGTTACCACCATCTCTTTCAAGAGATTTTCAAGATTTCAAGAGTTATTTTCAGGCAGCATGTCAGCTCTCAAATGAGCACACTGCATCCCAGGAACTGCAGGGACACACTTGGAATCTTCTTACTCGTGTACTTCTCTCTCATTTAATTCGACTGATATTATTAGAGCTCTCCTAGAGATGTAACTTGTATCATGTTACATTTATCATTTTTCTGCCCAGAAAATACATCACTTTTTCATTTAATGATCAAAACACCTCATCTGATCAAGTATGACTAAAGCTAATTTTATCATGGAATAAAGGCATAGACCTTTCAATTTAAACCCAGTCTGATTCAATAACAAGATGGGTTTACTAAGCTTAAGTTATTAAAAAAAAATTGCTTATCAAGCAAGCATAACTCAAGCAAAAAGAAAGAGAAATCTCACTGTGCTCATCTGCCTCAAATTCTTTACTTTTTAATTCAGCTACTATAAATACTCCTCCAAATGCTAAACACCCTGAGCAGCTGCCCAGCCCCCAAGTCTCACTGCCTTCAGCATTTGTGTATTTACAGCTGAAAGGTTTAATGCAGAGACAAGGAAGAGCTGGGCCCTGCTCTTGAGGCCTTTCATGTGCAGATCCTGCTAAATGACAGCAGGTCACATGAAGCTGCTCACAGCCAGAAAGCACCTACAGAGCCCCGCATGGAACCTGCCCGATGACAGCATTGTTCTGCTTCCCATTTTCTTCACATAAAGAGGCAACTGCAAGGACCTGCATTCTGTGGATCAGAGCATGTGCCTCTAGAAACAGCCCTCAACGACGTGACCAAGGTATAATTTAATAAAAATAAAACTTTGTCTTTTCAGTGCGCGCACACAACACAGATCCGCGGAGATCAGGCTCCTCCATCTCATTTCAGATGGATATTGGAAAGCAGCACCGAACACTGGCTCCTGGGCACCCCAGCCGGTACGTGACAGCTACGAGACCAGCCACCACCACAGAAGTGAAGTCTTTTTCATGCCAGAAAAAAATACATATACGGAGGAAAAAATGAATTAAAGAAGTGCCAAGGACATCTGCAGAGAATGTATGGAGAATAAAACAAAAAAAGTCGTTAAACAAAAATCCGGATTTTTTAAGAGGTGTGTGGTGCGGGGACGAGCCCCGCGCT